>BLSH010494817.1:93266-104892 GCA_018402905.1 Glandirana rugosa
CACGATTTTTGGGTAAGTTTGGAGGATAAAGGAACAAAAAAAATCCAGATAGTAAGTCATCAAGGAGCGCAAGGTTGACTCTCAGTCTACAATATTGTCAAACGTCAAGAAGAGGCAAGGAAATAGGAGGTTTGAATGGGTTTTTAGCACTATATTTTCAAAGCATAATTATCTTATTAAGAAATGTTTTAATAAACATTGGAACCTCTTAAAAATGATACATTTTTGGGTGAAGAATTGCCAGACAACCCTCCTATCAATTTTAGAAAGGCTTTAAATGTAATCCCATCCAACAATATCACTGGCCTTGCAAAGTCTTATTGAATCTGTTGGTGTCGGCCACCCTAAGCCTGTTTCCCAAGCATGCCACTACAGCGGAGCATTGGCCACCACAGACTCAAAACATCTTCAACATTGTCTGTCAGATGTCAAAAAACAGGCAGCTCTGACCCTTCCTATGAGAACTTCAGGGCAGGACAGGTGCCAATAAGTAACAGTAAGGTGAACCAAAGAACCCAAGCTCATTTAATCCAGCTGTGTGATTCAAATGCTATTGGTTAAAGGGATCATGTGTTGAGATTACCTAATTTCATCTATTGGTATATGGCTCTTTGTCTTCCCCTGTTTTTTATTGACCACGATTGGGTGTTGGGGGTTCTCTTTTTTCACAAGCTGTTGGTGTCTCTAGAAGGCCTGTTTATATAGAATGTTTTGTTTCTTACTTTTTTTTTTGCTGCACAATCCCTTATTTAGCTTTTTGAACACTTGTAATACCTTAGTGATTCAGCATATATGGTTATATTTTTTTAGATTGTGGATTATTTATTTGTGCCACATTTTTGGGATTGATATTTCTCTCTTGGCCAACGGTATAGCAGTAAATAAATAAGATGTGGATTAACCACTTGAAAATTGTGTACCTGGTTCGTCAGTGGCTTTAAGTGGTTGTACTGCGGAGGTGCCTGCAGAGAGCAATAATTCTAGTGCAAGACCTCCTTTGTAACTCTAAACAGGTAACCATTAAAAATGTTTGAAGCAGAACTCTGGGAAAAAAACTTTTTTCAATGTCCTTGTTGCTGATCTCATACCTTCACCAACCATGCCATCCATCTTCTGCTGAGCTCTGTAGTTCCTGCTGTACTTGCTGAAAAAACGTTATTCCCCTGTGACATCCTGTTTGTAAGACCGCTGGTTGCTCTTCATTCTGTACTCCCAACTAGTGGTCTGACATGCCCACTTGTAGTTCCTAAAAAACAGCAGGCGTTTCTATTTCCGCTAGCTCAGTGTAGTGGGCGGAGGCGGTCTCATAGCCCTCCCGGTCTGTGCCGTTCATTGAGGTGATGTCCTGCTCCCTCCTTCCTCCCCTGATCTCTCCTCCTCCTCCCTGCCAGTGCCGCACACCCCCACCCCGCTGCATGCCCGCCATCCTGGCAACACTGAAAGGATCCCCGCATGACAGAGCAGAGATGATGTCTGGCAGAGACAGATCTGGTATGTGTGGAATGTGCTGTGTGCTATGTGTGGAATGTGAGACCGCTCACTGTTCCCTGCCTGCATTGTGATATACAGCGCAGGGCGCACTGTTTCCTTGTTAAAAGTTTTTATTGAGTTAAACATGGAGGGTGCCATACAATATCCTCAACATTACATATCAAGCAATAAAGTATGTATACAGTTGACAGGATTTACATGTATAACAAGTAACAACCACATCAGTAAGTGGTGTAACCATCACCATAAGTGGAATGGTGAGCTTGAGTGTTTAGACCAATAATAACCTTTTATCGAACCGTTAATGATTCTGTCTAAGCATCTGTAAGACATTACCATATCCCAGACGCCCCCTTTAGGTTCTATCCTGCGCCTGAGACAAAAAGCTGCAACTAAGGTATGATCAGATAGATTCTATTCTACTTATACATCAACTTGGTTTTGATTTTGGATGCCAAGGATGGCTGACCACCTGGTACTGTATAGGGCAAACCCTGAACAACATGTCAAAGAGTTATTGCATCTGATAGCATCGCAGTAGTATGGCTAGAGGAAGGTATAAGGGGGGAATGGGGATGTGGTGGGGGGGTCCACCAGGATGTCTCCGCGGCCGGTCCCGAACCATTGCAGCCCATCAGCCTGGCATTTACCATGGAAAAAGAACTTTTAGATCAAAGTCCACTGGAAGACAGTTAGAGATCCATGGGTTCCACAATAACTCAAATTTAGGTTCTCTTTCGCTATCCGACGCCTCAATTTTAGCATGTATCATAAAGTTAGTCATTCTGTTCCTGGCCTCAACTATGCTTAGGTTAGAGTTTTTCCAAGCTTTGGCTATAGTTTGCTTAGCCGCCGTGAGAAGGTGTATGAACAGTTTGAATTGCCGATGCGTCAATAATTCGGGTTTTAGGTCCAGCAATGCCATTGCTGGATCGAGCGTGATTTGGGTGTCGAACATTCGGGCACCAATTTGAATATTTCCTTCCAGAATTTCTGTGCAATTGGGCAGGACCACCATATGTGGATCTGAGTGCCAGGGTCTGAACAGCCTCTGAAGCATGTCGCCTGAAAGGAAGGTACATATTTTGCAATACACGCTGGTAGTAGGTACCATCTGAGGAGAACCTTATAGTTTGTTTCAATAGCATATATATTATATTAAGAAGATTTAGTGGCTGACCAGATTGCTGACCAATCAGCCGAATCTATGGTACATTCTAGGTCTGCCTCCCATTTTTGCGTATATTTCGGTTTTTGAGTGTTTGAGGAGGAAAGGAGTTGCGTGTAGAGTATAGATAGTTGGCCCCTAGCATATGGGTCATTTTTACAGAATTGTTCAAAGACAGAGAGATGGTTCAGTGGAGAGGTGGCACAACATAACGGAGCGTAAAAAATTTTAATTTGAAGGTATCTAAATAGCTCTTTATTGGGCATTTGGTGTTGTTCAGCTAGTGTTGGGAATGAGAGGAAACCTGAAAACGATACTAGTTGGTGATGTCTAAGTAGACCTCAGGAAGCCCATTGTTGAAAGCTCGTCGGGAGTCCCATGCCGGGGGGAACACTGGGTTTTTCAAATAAGAGAGTAAGGGATTGTGCGGGGATTGTAATTGATGCTTTCCCTTTAATTTGTCCCAGAGTGTGAGTTAATGCTTAATGTTCGGATGCTGTAAGGCTGATCTATCGGATGCCCAACGCCATAGAAGGTTGGATAAAGATAAGGGATCAGTTTCAACCGACTTGATGGCCACCCACATGGGGATCTCATGGGTAGCATGGTATTTAGTCAGGCTAGCTATCTGAGCTGCCTTATAATACTGTGCAAAATTTGGTGCTCCTAATCCCCCATTATTCTTAGGTAAAGACAAAGTCAGCCTGTCCATCCAGGGTTTAATTCTGCCCCAAATGAAGTCATTCATTCGTTTCTGTAGGAGTCTTAAATAGTATGCTGGAATTGGGATTGGGAGGACCCGGAACAAATACAAATATTTTGGGAGAATAGCCATCTTAATTACATTGATCCGTCCTAACCATGAAAGTGGAAGGGGAGACCATTGTGTCAGCAAATCTGTTATTTGTCTTAATAATTTAGGGTAGTTACAAGAAAAAAGCCGTGTGTGGTCCGCTGTGAGGTGTATGCCCAGGTATGGTAATGAGTTGGTTGCCCAAGAGAAAGGGAGATAATCTTGCAGCGCTTCAACTTCAGGAGTCGACAGGGAAATGTTTAGAGCATATGATTTTTTAGGGTTCATTATAAGTCCCGAGATTCCAGCAAATTCATCCAAAATGGGTAGGAGATTCGGGCCCGATATCATTAGTCGATGATAGAACAATCAAAATATCATCAGCAAATAAACACAATTTGTGATGAAAGCCTCCTGGTTCTATTCCCTTTATGTTGGGGGAGGTTCTAATTAGGTGCGCAAGTGGCTCTATCATTAGGGCGAATAGGAGGGGGGAGAGCGGGCAACCCTGCCTGGTCCCTCTACCGATATCAAAAGATTCCGAATTATACCCTGCATATTTAATATATGCGCATGGTTTATTATATACCGCCATGATCCATTGCATAAAGTGGGGGCCAAAGCCCCATTTCTGCAATGTGTATTGCATACACTTCCATGACACCGAATCAAAGGCTTTTTGGATATCGAGTGAGAGGAAACAGGCAGGGATCGGCCAGGATTTAGCAGCATGGGCTAAGAGGACTGCCCGACGAACATTATCGCTCGCCTGTCTTAAGGGTATAAAGCCAGCCTGATCTTTGTGTATGAGTCTGCCAATCAATTTATTCAAACGCGTGGCTAGGATTTTTGTAAGGATTTTAATATCTAAATTCAGTAAGGAGATAGGGCGGTAGTTTGTGCTAATGGTATCATCTGTGTGAGGTTTAAGGAGCATGCATATGATCACAGTAAGTGATTCTTGTCTAAAGGAGTGACCCTTTAAGATACTATTAAGGGCATCCGCTAGGAGTGGAGATAGGTGTTCAGCAAAAGTGCGGTAGTATGTGGCTGAGTAGCCATCGGGACCTGGCCATTTTTTAGGTTTTAGTCCTTTGATGATGCAGTTTATTTCTTCTACTGTAACCTCTTCCTCTAGGCTGACCCATTCCGATTTGGTTAGGTGTGGGAGTTGGATCCGTGAGAATAGACTGTCCACCGCTGAGGGGTTAAAATTGTCTACCATGGTATATAATTTGGTGAGATGCGATTTAAACTCGCGGAGGATCTTAAGGGGATTGCTAGTTAGATAGTTTTTAGCTATCTTCAGGCAAATCAGTTTATTAGGCTTGTTGATGTTTCTTTGGGTGCGGATGAGAAGGGTGTCTGTCTTGTTGGCCTTCATAAAGTAGTTATGTTTGGAGCGTCTCAGAGATTTCTCTGCGTTTTTGGTCAAGAATAGATCGTAGGGCATTATCCAATTTAGTTCTAGCTAATGAAATCGGATTCAGGTTGAAATCGTTGTAGCACGTATTAAATTCTCTTTCTAGTTTTTGTTCGAGTTGTTTATGCTCATGTGTGAATACTGCAACCTGTCGCTGAAATGCACCTCTGATGCCAGGTTTGTGGGTTTCCCAGCGTGTGAGTGGATTTATGTCTGGCGTAGAGTTTAGGGTAATGTATTCTTTTAGGGCTATGTCTATGTCAAACCTATGGGATGGGTATAAGAGTATGTATTCTGGAAGGGTCCATGTGGGATCTTGTGATTTCGGAATTGGAGAGGCAAGAGAGGTGAGGACTGCGCAGTGGTCCGACCAGGGAACCGGGATTATTTGTGACGAGAGGATTTGCAGATGATACCAAGCTAAGCAGAGCAATAAATTCTCCACAGGATGTGGAAACACTGCAAGAAGATCTGAATAAATTAATGGGGTGGGCAGACAAGTGGCAAATGAGGTTTAACGTAGAAAAATGTAAGATAATGCATTTGGGTACCAAGAACATGAAAGCAAATTACTCACTAGGGGGAGAGCCCATGGGGGAATCAAGGATGGAAAAAGACCTAGGGGTCCTAGTGGAGAACAGGCTCAGCAGTGGCATGCAATGCCAAGCTGCTGCAAGCAAAGCTAACAAAGTGTTGGCATGCATCAAAAAAGGGATTAACTTCAGGGATAAATCAATAATTCTCCCATTGTACAAGTCCCTAGTGAGGCTGCACCTGGAGTATGCCGTCCAGTTCTGGGCACCGGTCCTCAAGAAGGACGTCCTGGTATTGGAAAGGGTTCAGAGAAGGGCAACAAAGCTAGTTAAGGGATTAGAGGACCTAAGTTATGAGGAAAGATTAAAAGCACTGAACTTGTTCTCTCTGGAGAAAAGACGCTTGAGAGGGGATATGATTTCAATGTACAAATACTGTACTGGTGACCCCGCTATAGGGGCAATACTATTCAGTGCAAGGGAAAACAAGAAAACACGCGGCCATTCACTAAGAATGAAAGAAAGGCGTTTTAACCTTAAGATGCGTAGGGGTTTCTTTACGGTAAGAGCTGTGCGAATGTGGAATTCGCTTCCAGAAACAGTGGTTTCTGCTGGTAGTATAGATAATTTTAAAAAACTATTAGATGCACACCTAAGGGACCACAACATTGGGGGATATACAATGTATTACTGACATAAAATAAAACACACACATGGGTTGGACTTGATGGACTTGTGTCTTTTTCCAGCCTCACTGACTATGTAACTATGTAACTATGTAACCCTGTGGTAACAAAAATGTGGTCAATCCGCGTAAACATTTTATGGGGGTAAGAACAGTGTGTGAATCTTCTTTTGGATGGGATAACTTCCCTCCACGTATCGATAAGGTTATTTTTGGATAAAAGGTGGGAAAAAGTCTGCCTAGATTTATTCAGTGGTTGGTTATAGGGAGATTTGTCTAAGATTTTAGGTCTAAGAAGGGTTTAGTGTGAGATTTGAGTCTCCACAAATGATAAGGGTTGTGATTATTTGTATTAGATGGGATAAAAAGGAGCTAGGATTTTTATTGGGGGCATAGTATGACATGATAGTGATCTCTGTGTCCATCATGTACCCAATAAGGATCAGATATCGGCCTTCGGGGTCACTGATGGTCTTGGTCAGGGAGAATTGGGTGGAACGGTGAAATGCGATTAGTGTGCCTCTTTGCTTGGTTGCAGCTGGGGCATTATATACCGGGGGTAGTATGGGCTAAAATATTTCGGCATATGCTGGGCAGTAAAATGGGTCTCCTGAATACAGACTATATGTGCTTTTTGGGATTGGAAAAATCTGAAAGCCTTAGAACGCTTTTGAGGTATGTTCAGACCCTGAGCATTTAATGTAATAACATTTAGGGGGGCCATTTTGTTTGTTGAGTAGTGTGTCGCTTATCTGTTGGCGTCGGGTACCAGTCTACGGAGACATCCTGCATGGACGGGTGGTGGGGGGATGAGGAAAGGGGAGAGGCTGAGAAAAAGGTGGGGAGACTGTAGAAGAGGTTAACGTGGTTAAGCAAACATAAAACAAATATCCAAAGAACAGTGTGAGCTTGAACCAGAGGAAATATCCTCCTGTCCAGGCTGAGGTCGCCGTTCACAAGGGCCCACATATTAAAAGTGGGCGGGTGTGGAGAGCGAGTTGGAGCACAATAAACAAATACATGGGAA
Source organism: Glandirana rugosa (assembly GCA_018402905.1). Taxonomy (NCBI): domain Eukaryota; kingdom Metazoa; phylum Chordata; class Amphibia; order Anura; family Ranidae; genus Glandirana; species Glandirana rugosa. The sequence goes on from BLSH010494817.1 coordinate 100,387, forward strand.
CAGAGGCCTATATATTAACAAGATATTAACATTTGTCGACCGTAGCCATTCTAGACTGTGGTTCGTTAGGTAAAGGTGGTCTGTTTTTCAACCAGAATTCCAATAGCCTGTCTGCAACCGGGAGGGACAGTATGAGAACCAGGATGGGAGGTGTTGTGGCCATTCGATCATAAAGGAAAGTGTGAACGATGGCAATCTTGAGTGTCCATATAGTGGGCAAAAGTTTGTTGACATGGATAGAGGCCATCTGGATCTAACATGAACAAGGGAGAATAGTTCCAAATGTAAAGGGTTCATGGAGTTCCAAGCAACATTGTGGACCAAAAGAGAATAAGTTCAGTTTCTTGTTTCATTTGGTGGTACCATAACTGTCTATTAGGCCTTATCCAACGCCCATTTGAGACAAAGAGAACCACAGGAATACTGGTTGATCCATAGAATGTCCCTCTATGAGGAGACAGCGACCCAGTGTGGGGTACCTGGAGCCAGGAGAGCCTGTCTGCTATATGAGCAGGCTCAAGTGGGGGATGTCCAGAAAGCACTTATGGTTAAGTAACTGTGTTTGTTGATTGTGTGCGACCCTGTCAACAAGCCCATAGCTTGGGAGACAAGGAAGCAAGGGGAAGGACTAAGCCTCCAGGGTAATGGTATCAGCCCATGGAGTCCTCCTGGTCTTGGGTGGCGGGGTTTAATCAACTTCTTTTGTGGACATGTGTATCTTCCAGCTTGCTTGGGGAGGAGAATGCCTTGGTAGGTGAGGATGCAGCTGTTCTGTGGTGAGAGGCCCCTGTATTAGCGAAGGGGTCTAGGATATGGAGGTCCTGCAGAGTCTGTTGGAGTTCTTCTGGCGATCTGCACCTGTACTTAGTACCCCGGTACGTGAATTTAACCGAGAATGGGAATCCCCATTGGTACATTATTTGTCGCTGTTGCAGTTCAGCCAAGTGGGGTTTCATAGCTCTGCATTTAAAGATTGTCGGTGGAGATAGGTCTGAAAGGATTTGGTATTTGTGTCCTTGAAAGATAAGGGCCTCCTTCTCCCGAGCAGCCTTCAAAAGTTGATCTTTTGTATGGTAGAAATGGAACTTTGAAATACTATCGCGGGGTGGGCCATCTTGTTTTTTGGGCATTAATGTCCTGTGGATTCTGTCCATTTCCAGACATTCCAGGGGCAAAGCTGGTTGTAACTCCTGAAAAAGAGCTGTTATTGTGGACTGTAGATCTAGGATTTATTCTGGGATTTCTCTTATGCGAAGGTTTGATCTCCTGGCCCTATTCTCGTAATCTTCGAGCCTAGTCTGCAGTGACAAGTTCTCTTCTTTAAGGTTCTCGATTGCAGCCAGATAGTCTTGTGTGTTTACTTCAAGATCATCCATTCTCTCCTCTAGTGCTGCTGTGCAGGAACCAAGATCTCTAATTTCCTTAGTTAAGCTGTTTGTAATGTGTTCTGATGTCTGCCTCAGGGCTTTAGGCAGCATTCTTTAAAATTGCTGTAACAGGGCAGGGGACACTCCTTGTTCTGTGTTGGAGGGGGACTTGCTGTCTGAGTCCTCTGGGAGCTCTGGAAAGTCCTGGAGCTGCTTGCAGGCCCTTGGTCCGCTGCTTGAGGTGGCGTGTGCAGCCGCCATCTTGGCTGTGCCATGGGTCAAGGCCTACAGAATAGGGGTTGTTTTTATTTTAGTTTCCCCCCCTCTGTGCGCCATGTCAGGCCTCCTGGCAGGTTCCCCTACCTCTCCGGTGTCTTGCTGAGGCGGGATGGGTAATGATGACAGGCTGTGGGCAGCTGTTTACTACGGTTGATCCATTCCCGGAGGTTCAGCGTCGCATGTCTGTCTCGCTGGACTCCGCGCATGCGCTCCCCAGGGTGCACTGTTTCAATGCAAGCAGAGGACTTACACAGCACACAGCACATTCCACACATACCAGAGCTGTCTCCACCCGACATCATCTCCGCTCTGTCATGGATCTGATTGATACCCGCTCTTCACTGATAAGCAGCACTGGTGGGCACTGGTGAGACTGCACTGATGGACACTGATAAGCGGCACTGGTGGGCACTGGTGAGACCACACTGATGGACACTCATAAGCGGAACTGGTGGGCACTGGTGAGAACGCACTGATGGGCACTGATAAGCTGCACTGGTGAGACTGCACTGATGGGCACTGATAAGCGGCACTGGTAAGACCGCTCTGATGGGCACTGATAAGCGGCACTGGTGAGACTGCACTGATGGGCACTGATAAGCAGCACTGGTGAGGTCGCACTGTTGGGCACTGGTAAGCAGCATTGGTGAGACCACACTGATGGGCACTGATAAGCGGCACTGGTGGGCACCGGTGAGACCTCACTGATGGGCACTGATAAGCGGCACTGGTGGGCACTGGTGAGACCGCACTGATGGGCACTGATAAGTGGCACTGGTGGGCACTGGTAAGTCCACACTGATGGGTACTGATAAGCGGCACTGGTGGGCACTGGTGAGACCGCACTGATGTGCACTGATAAGCGGCAATGGTGGACACTGTTGAGACTGCACTGATGGGCACGGGGTGACCGCACTAATGGGCACTAATAAGCGGCACTGGTGGGCACTATGTGACTGCGCTGATGGGCACTGATAAGCAGCACTGCAGGGCACAGTGTCACCGCACTGATGTTCACTGATAAGCACTGATAAGCAGCACTGGAGGGGATGGTGTCACCGCACTGGTGGGCACAGGGTCACCACACTGATGGGTACTGATAAGCAGCACTTGTGGGCACGATGTCACCACACTAATGGACACTGATAAGCAGCACTGGTGGGCATGGTGTCACCGCACTGGTGAGCACGGTGTCACCGCACTGATAAGCGGCACTGGTAGGCACAATGTCACAGCACTAATGGGCCCTGATAAGTGGCACTGGTGGGCACGGTGTCACCTCACTGATAAGTGGCACTGGTAGGCACAGTGTCACAGCACTAATGGACCTTAATAAGTGGCACTGGTGGGCACGGTGTCACCGCACTGATGGACACTGATAAGCGGCACTGGTGGGCACTATGTGACTGCGCTGATGGGCACTGATAAGTGGCACTGTGTGACCGCACTGATAGGCACTGATCAGTGGCACTGATGATGCTGCACTGTTTATTTACACTGTACACTTCCATACATCTATAGGAGGGGTTTCCACCATCCCTGCAAAGTTTCATTTTTATGTCTTATTTTCAGTGTGATGTGTATTATATGTGATGTTACATATCACAGAGGTTTGCATTGTGGTGATATTGAGATGTCCATACAATAAAGGGTTCCACCAATATTGTGTTATTGATTAGTAAGTTAGCGCTGCAATTTTTTGTGTTTTTCTCATGCTGACATTTACTTGTGTCACATACTGATGTAAAACATCACAGCTCTTTCTTTCTGTGGTGCGGCTGGGGATGTTCTCATATACACCATACCAGCACTGATTGTTATAACTATCTCAAATCTGCAGGAGGAGCAGGAATATTTCTAATAATGAATTACAGCAGAGTACAGTGTGTATAATATATTATTATGGGATGTGTGTACAGATCAGTAATGATTACATAAAGCATGTAATATGTTTATCTCCTTGTGGCTGGAGGAGAGAGAAGACATGTTGTGTGTCATTGGTTAGTGGGCCTGGCTGCAGAATGTGATTCATGTTGAAGTGGGCTTGTTCACATTTACATGTACAGGCTATTGTACCTCCCGCATTCATTAAAATCTGCAAAGGCTGATGGGAAATGTAGTGTAAATAGACAGAAGACGATATGATGCAATCACTCTTCTAACAGAGCCAGCCTTGAAGAAGATACAAGAGAGATGGCCTGCATCCCTCACACAAGGGCACTGAGCTTCTTGGTATGGAATTTAGCAACTTTTTTGGCATGCATTTAAACTGAGAAATGGGGACAGAGATATAATTGTTGAGGAGAGTTTCTGTCCCCAGCAGGTTGAAACGAATGTGAGGATTCATGTTGGTAATGACTGGGCTGATGAGGTGGTCACTTCAGTTGAAGTGTCTGTTAATAAAAAGGAAGCAGTTGAAAGTTGTGTTTGTCATGTCATGTGCACTAATGCCCGTAGTTTAGGCAACAAGCTTTGTGAACTGACAGCTCTTATGTCTAGGGATAACTTGGACCTTGTTGCAATTACAGAGACATGGTTCAAGGATTCAAATGACTGGGAAATAACTATACCAGGGTACACACTATACAGGAATGACAGAGTAGGGAAGAGGGGAGGTGGAGTTGCCATATATGTAAAAAATGGCATAAAACTAACATTAATTCAAAAGACAAATGAAATACTTGAAACCCTCTGGGTCTGCCTTCCAACCAGGGAGGGATCTTCCCTTAGAATTGGAATAGTATACAGACCCCCAGGACAGAGTGAAGATTATGATAACTTGTTGATTGATGAGATAACTCAAATGGCAATGAAGGGAGAGGTTTTGATTATGGGCGACTTCAACATGCCTGGCGTTAAC
>BLSH010494817.1:121377-133221 GCA_018402905.1 Glandirana rugosa
GTCTTAATGTGTCTGTATCTGTTCTCTCGTCGTGGAGATTCACGTTATGGAAGAATCCTTTCTGTTTTTATCCGATCTTTTATCCAATTTTTTATGTGAGTGTAAATTTACTTATACCCTTTATCATTAAAGAAGGTATTGCACTTAGAGGTGCTGCTCTCTTGTCTATGTCTGTGTAATTCTGAGGTCTATCGACCTCAAGTTGCTTCAAAGTCGGACTACTTTAAAGTTGCACAAATATGAATGGTGCTCATTGGAAATTATCTTCAGGCCCCTTTCACACTTGTGTGACTTTTCCTGCGCCTTGGGACTGCAAAGTCACATGACAAGCTGTTCCCCATTATTTTCAATGAGTACCATTCATATCTGTGCGACTTCAAGTTGCAGTGACTTCAAAGTAGTCCCTGCACTACTTTGGTCCGACTTTGATGCGACTTGAGGTCCATAGACCTCAGGATTACATAGCTATTGCTTCAAGTCACATCAAAATCACTGCAAAACATTGTGGCAAATCGCTGTAAAAACGCACACATTTCAAGTCGCACAATTGTGAAAGAACAACCCCTGAAAAACAACCCCACACCATAATCCCCCCTCCTGATTAGGAGCAATGCACAAAGCAAGGTCCATAAAGACATGGATGAGTGAGTTTGGGGTGGAGGAACTTGACTGACCTGTACAGAGTCCATGACCTCAACCTGATAGAACACCTTTGGGATGAATTAGAGCGGAGACTACGAGCCAGGCTTTCTCGTCCAACATCAGTGCCTGACCTCACAAAATGCTTTGGGAAGAATGGTCAAACATTCCCATAGACACACTCCTAAACCTTGTGGACAGCCTTCCCAGAAGAGTTGAAGCTGTTATAGCTGCAAAGGGTGGGCCAACTCAATATTGAACCCTACAGACTAGGACTGGGATGCCATTAAAGTTCATGTGCGTGTAAATATTGTGTGGGCTAACATTTGCAAATTGTAAGTGTTCTTGTTTATCAGGTGCAATCACTATAGAGTTAGGCAGACATGAAGAGACAGATTGAATGACACTGGTGGCGTGTACTTTCATTGGGCGTGTCGGTGTGCTAACAATACAACCTATGTTATATAAATGGCTGCAGGAGATGGACTGGTTTGCCCTGAGAAGAGGCCGTGTTATTTGCTGTGGTTTTTGGGGGGGGGCTGATATTGGGCATAATGACAAACGCCCCACTTGGGCTGTTGAAATTCTTGTGCATTTTGTCCATCAAAAGTGTGGCTTTGCTGTCACTGTTGTGTATTGTTGCTGTCTGACCATGCATTCATGGTTTGGGAGCATCTGCTTACCTTCTACACTTTGATATCATTGCTTAATCATGTACACAGAAATGCATCTTCCAGCAGAACCGTCACCAATGTATGTGTGTGGAATGTGGGGCGGTGGGTGGTCATGTTTGGAATATGCTTCTTTTTAATATTTTGTATTTTTTTTTTTTAAATGACTGACTGCTTTTTTTTGTAGTTTTGTATAATCTTGCAGCTAAACATTTGTTGGTGGTTGGTGTCTGTTGAGAGTAGTTGTACCATGAAATGTGTAGTCTACTATACACTGTGAAATTAAAGCTATGCCCACTATAAGGCTTGGAAAAATTTTAGATTGTAAGCTCCTATGAGCAGGGCCATTAGATCCCAATTGCTAAATGTTTATCTAAATATACCAACTAATATACTAATGCCACTAAATGTACATAATTGTGTTGCTGCTATGCAAATAAATGTAAATTCTTGAGCTATTTTTTTCATTTGTTTTGGGGGGAGCTGGGTTTGGAGAAGTGAACCATCTTGCTAATGACAAATTATGAGAAGGTGTAATCGTGGATTAAAAAAAAACTAATCTCTTCAGCACACCTGCAAGTAAATGATAAAGGTTGTTTAAATTGAGCCTTTTCTTTTAACAGGTCTGGAGAATTGCAGGTAAGTGCCGGTTCACACTGCACTGTGCAAGATGGCGTCTGATTCACACCACAAAGTCACATGCGCTGTCCATGCGATTTCAGCCATACAGATAGTATGGCTGAATTTGCATTGCATTCAGACCTAACTCACACAGGACCCTTTTTTTTTTTGTCCACACCAGAATTGGATTGCATGGATGTTCACGCCCATGCAATCCAATTAATGTCCAAACTGTTAGTTTGCACTGTGATATGTGAGCTGAAATTGGGGTGTCATTAACAATGCATTGACACTCCCAGCAGGTCACGCATGGCAGTGTGAAATGTGATGCAGGAACCTGCAGTGGATTTGCAGGGTTCCCACATTGCACAAGTGTGAACCGGCACTCATGAATTTAGCTGGTGGATAGGCAGTGGTGTATGTCTCAAACTGAGCCTTTGTCTTTGTCATTCACCTGCCTATTACTAAAAAAAAATTGTGATTGCAATCAAATATTCACAAGCAAGTGTGGCTTTGTTCTCTGACCCGGGAATGTCATTGTGTTCACCCGGAAGTGCCTTTGCTGGTCAGGATCTCTATATACGTGGCTATAGTGAGGTTCCCTTTCAGCAAAGAGGTGCTACTCATTTGACGGATAAGTGTAGGAAATATACTTGTGCTTACACCCCCCTGATGGCAGCCCTGCTTAATGCCCATGCGCACACATCACTTCCTGGTTACAGGCACATTACACTTCCTGCATGTATTCTGCTGATGTAAATCAGTAAGGAGTGTGTGTATATATACTGTATATAAATGAGAGAGCTGCTTTTATATTTTATATATATATATCCGAGAGAGTTACTTCTATACACTCCTTTTACACTTGGCCAACTTTTCCTAAAATTCTTCATATTCGTGTTATTTCAAGTGGCACCAACTTCAAAGTAGTACTTTGGTGTGACTTGAGGTTTCTAGCTCTCAATATTATACAGGCATTCCCTGAAGTTGGGACAATGTCGTGGGCAAACTGCATTACTTTCAGGATAACACCTTTTGACTCAGGCCCAATTCACACTTGTTTGACTTGAAAGTCATGCAACTTTGATGTGACTTGAAGCAATGCCTGTGTAATCTTGAGGTCTAGGGACTTGAAGTAATATAAAACTCGGACCAAAGTAGTTCAGGGACTAGTTTGAAGTTGATACCAATTGAAGTCAGACAGCTATGAATCCTACTCATTGGAAATTGCGGGGTCCAACTTGACAGGCGACTTTGCAGTCCCAAGTCGCAGAACAAGTTGCACAAGTGTGAAAGGGGCCATAGATATCCACCCAAAAGTGGAAGCTCTGCTTATCTCTCTCCCCCTTCTGATGTAAAGTTTGGCACCTTTTCAGGGGGGGTGGGTACCTGTTTTGGACATTTACCTGTCCCCACTTCCGACAGACCTTACTGCAGCGAGGTATGGCAGAAATGTGTCACCCCTCCTCCTTCCCTGCTGCCAGGCCATTCAGAAAGTGCAGTGCCCTTTGTGCATGTGCAGTAGGGAATTGGCAATGGAGGCGACAGCACCTGAGAGCCAATGGAAACATGGGCTGGGGTGCCAACATCACTAGCTTCCAGGACAGTGTCCTAATAATTAAAGTCGGCAGTTGCAGGATGTGTAGCTGCTGACTTGTACATTTTCTGTGGTAGGGAGGCTGAGGCACCACTTATCACATGGTACTTGGGCTTATCTCAACAACCTGTACCATGTGAATAGCTTCAGCTAATCACAGATCAGTAGTAATCCCAGCTGACATGAATGTCAAACAATTCTGGCTGTTCAAAGTGTGGCTGGTACAATTATTTGTATTGTATCAGCAAGCCTACATGATACATTTAAACAAGGCTATCTAACTCACAGAGTAGTTCAATGGCATGGATGGTATAACCTTCTGAAAGCTTGCATTGTACTCAGCATTATATGCTGAAAATATGCAAATTAGCCAATGCACATCAGTTTGACTGCTTCCATACTATGAATTCTTTAAATGCATGCAACGGTATGTACATATTCAATAATAATATGATGTGCAATTGGAATAATCACACACTAGTTAACGTGCCGGCAGTTAGTTTGTAGAGAATTAACAGAATCCAAGATTAGTAAATGTTTTTTCTATGGCTGGTTGTGGTCAACTCCATAGTGTAGTGGATCCTTCCAATACCTTCAAAGATTACAGCTACGGGTGCGGATCCTACGGGTGTCAACACTACACCTTGCATTGTACTTGGCATTATATTCTGAAAATATGTGAAGGCATATTCGCCAATGCCCATCAGTTTGATTGCTTCCATACTATGAACTTATGCAAAGGTATGTACATATTCAATAATATTATAGTGTGGAATTGGAATAATCACACACTAGTTAACGTGCCGGCAGTTAATATGTAGAGAATGAAGAGAATACAAGATTAGTAAATGTATTTTTTTCTGGCTGGCTGTAGTCAACTCTATAGCGTAGTGGTTTATTCCGATGCGTCCAAAGCTTACAGCTCCAGGTTCGGATCCTACAGATGTCATCAGCATGCCTCGCATTGCATGCAGCATTATATTTTGGAAATATGTGAAGGCATATTCACCAATTAGCCAATGCCCATCATCAGTTTGATTGCTTCTGTACTATGAACTTTTGCAATGCATGCAATGGTATGTACATATTCATTAATATTATAGTGTGCAATTGGAATAATCACACACTAGTTAATGTGTCGGCAGTTCGTTTGTAGAGAATGAAGAGAATACAAGATTAGTAAATGTATTTTTTCTGGCTGGTTATGGTCAGCTCTATAGTGTAGTGGTTTATTCTGATGCGTTCAAAGCTTACAGCTCCAGGTTCGGATCCTACAGATGTTATCAGTACGCAGCATTATGCTTTCCATTTTGCTGCTGTAGTTCCCATACACTTTTTCAAGCAAATCCTGTTCATACAAGCATTCAATGGATTCTGCAGGTTCAAGCCCAATTGACATCAGCTATTCCCATATATGCCGATTAAGAAGGCATATTGTCGGCAATAATGCGATTCTGCCTTCGCATGATTGCCTATTTGATATGCTAATTGGCTTTAATGGGCGTTATTTCTTTAGCGTTGCACGAACGCATATTCGCGATACAGTGAATTAGCCCCAATATGCCTCTGGTAGCGCGGGTTAGAAAGCAGGGAATAGAGTTGGAGCGTGGTCATACCACGTGATGTTGCCGATTTTGGCTTCTTGAACTGTTTGAAGTGTGAGATTGTCTACCAGAAACATATCTATGCTGGAGTAAGATTTTTGTGTGTGCGAGTAGAAGGTCTTTTTCGGTATCGTGTAAAAACCTCCATGGATAATATAGGTCTTCAGTACGGAGTAGATTTGTAAGGGCTGTGGAGTGTTTTCTGGCAACATTGGAGGAATCTAGGACTGGATCTACAATTTGGTTGAAAACCCGCATATAATAAGGGGATGCTGGCGGAAGGGTGCTAATTTCCCCATGATAGAACTGTGCTTCGTGAGTGTTTGGTGCATAGAGGTTGACTACAGTCATGGTGCGGTTATTAAAAGTAGCATGTAGAATAATATATCTTCCAAGGGGGTCAATTTCTGCCTGTATTAAGTTAAACGATACTGTGGATCGTATAGCTATAAGTACTCCAGCTTTTTTTTAGGAGCATTGGCCAAGAAACACTGAGGATATTGTTTGTGATTGCATGAGGGAGTTTTTAGTGCTGAAAAGTGGGTCTCTTGGGCGCAAATAATATCTGAGTTCAGTTTCAGAGCTTTTTTCCAGAATAAATTACATTTAAAAGGCAAATTGAGGCCTTTTACATTAAGTGACGTGATAATAATGGCCATGACGGGGATTAGATCGGTTCTACTGTAGATGGTGTGTGGGAGAATAGGAGGGGACACCTGTTACTTTGCACACCAAATTTCTATGGTTAAGGCAGCAACAATAATGCATAAAAGTTATAGCTACAGTATAATACTGAGCTGGTATGGTGAAGAAAACAGAAAAAACAAAATACAAACAACTTAAATAGCAGTGACTATAACTTACAACTGTTAACTGGTAGGATTATGTTTTTCGCAGAGTGCTTAGCACCCTATCTTAACTACTTGCCGACCGCCCACCGTGGCTTGACAGCGGCAAAGTGGTTCGTTATCGCAAACCGCCGTCACCTGGCGGCGGCCACAGTAACTAGTATTGGAAGCCGTGATCACTCCCTTCCCCCTGCCGGCCCAGCCCCCATACAGTTAGAACACACTGAGGGAACACAGTAAACCCTTAGAGTGCCCCCTCCAGGTTAACCCCTTCACTGCCAATGGCATTTACACAGTAATCAGTGCATTTTCATAGCACTGATCGCTGTATAAATGTCAATGGTCCCAAAAAAGTGTCAAAATGGTCCGACATGGCCACCGCAATATTGCAGTCCCACTAAAAATCACAGATCGCCATCATTAGCAGTAAAATATATTAAAAAAAAAAGCAAATAAATTAATTCTCATCATTCATAAACGCGGCAACTTTTGTGCAAACCAATCAATGAACGCCGATTGCAATTTTTTTAACCAAAAATATGAGGAAGACTATAAATTGGCCAAAAAATGTTTTTTTAATATTTTTTTTGGATTTGTATTTTAACAAAAAGTAAGAAACATTTTTTTTTTTTTTTAATTGTTGCTCTTTTTTTGTTTATAGCGGTGATCAGAAATGACGCAGAGGTGATCAAATACCACCAAAAGAAAGCTCAATTTGTGGGGAAAAAAAAGGACACAAATTTTGTTTGGGTACAATGTTGCACAGCTGCGCAATTGTCAGTTAAAGTGACGTAGTGCCGAATTCGCAAAAAGTGCTCTGGTCCTAAACTGGGAAAGTGGTTAACCTGGGGGGTTTAAGTGAGCCTGAGTAATCCAAGAAAAAAAAAAAAGATTAGCAGAAAAATCAAAGATACTCAGCTGGGACTTTTGTTGCTCATCGGGTAAAGAATGCATCTAATGGTGATTACAATCATGGGCCTGTGTAAAGCTGAGTCTCAGTGGCGTTGCTGTTCCTGGTCCGAGGGCCGGTTGAGGTTTGAGCGGCCATGGGAGAAGACTTGTGGTCTGCGTTGCTCCATGGGTGGAGGTGGTAAGGAGAGGATGCCCCAGTTTAGCAATCTTTTTATGCCTTCTTTTGGGAATAGGATGTTGGTTGGTTGGTTTTGATACGTTACAATTAGTTTAGCTGGAAAGCTCCATTTGTAAGGTATGTTGCGTTCTTGGAGGATTGTAGAAACTTGAATTTTCTTCTATTTCACGCGGTGGCAGCCAATATATCTGTGTATAGAGAGATGTTGGAATAAGGTTCTGGTAGGGTCTTTCTTGTACGTGCTGCAGACATGCATTTTTTTTTTGATTTGGTAGAAATGGATGCTAGCCAACACATCTCGTGGTACTGTATCTGGGAGGTAACTTGGTTTGGTGATCCTATGTGCCAATCAATAGATATGCCGGCTTGTGTCAATTGCGGAATAAGCTTGAGGAACATTTGATGGAGCTATGGCATGAGTTCTGCTGGCTTGATGTCTTCAGGTTTACCCCTAAATTTGATATTGTTCATTCTGAAAAGATCTTCGAGGTCTTCTGGCTTGAAGGTATTGGATGTCTTCAATGTGTTTGTGAAAGGCTTCAGATGCCTCCTGTTGTACAGAGGCTTGTGCTGCAGCTTGTTTTTCTAGCAAGTCAGTGTGTTCCTCTATGCAATCTACTCTGGTGTGTAGATTATACATGGATGAGCGGAGCTCATTTCTTAGATCATTTTGTAAGGATAAGAGCATCATCTTTAATGTATGTTCTGAGGCTGGTTGGTCACTGGTAGGGAGTGCAGCTAGATATTATTGTGGACTGCTACTATCTTGCTCCCCATCCCAGTGCTGTCTTTTGTATAGCAGCATTTTAGAGGGTGAGGGAGCTGGTGATTGTGCTGCCTGTTTATTTCTGTCTGCTGAAATAGTCTGGGATGGATGAGTGTTTTGGTCCGCGCTTTCCATCTCTTCTTGTGGTAATTCTGGGCCTTGTAGTTCCTCTGTGAGCGATATTAGAGTGAGGAGAGGCTCTGTGTTGGCGCCATTTTGATTCCGTTGCATATCTGCCTTGGGGAAATAGTCAGAAAGGTGGTGATTTTTACCCTGCTTACAGTATTTCTTTTTTGACATATCACAGTGCACCATTATAATTTATGTTTCCTCATAACTATAAGGCGTTGTAGTGCTATTGCTGTAGAAGAAGCAGGTTTTGGGGTAGGCCGAAACCGGGGCCTCAATTTTGAGGGGACCCGCTGTCCTATGCATGGTAGAGGACAGATTTGGTGATAGTCTAGGCTTGATGTGCCTCCTTTTTAACACTGCTGCTAGTGTGGGGTTTTAATATCCATGTTATTTTCCCAACTGTTATCAGTGACTGTGAGGATGGTTTTGCCAGTCCTCAAGTTGGCGGCTGCTGCAGCGTTGCCAGTCTGATTAGAGCCTCCCAGGAGAATCTAGTGGTGAAATAACTATCCCTTGTAATGACATGGACTGGGCATCAAAAGGCTTGTATTGGGGGGCGGGTCTTTGGGATTGGAATCTACCCTACTTAGATGATGGATGGGGACGTCAGGCAAAGCTAGGCCCCAAGATTGCGTCTGCCGCGAGTGTGAGGGCGCAGTAGCGGGATGAATCGTGGCTCAATCCGGTGCCTGTGCTCCTCAATATAAGTGTCAGTGGAGAGTATAGGGTGTGAGGGTTCAGGTAAGGGTGGCATTTGTGCTTACCACACCACTGGCTGCAAGGATGGAGCCCGATTGTGTCCGTTCAGTCCTGGTGCTCTTCTCCTCTATTCCGGCCGGCTCCTTTCACCTGCTCTACCTCTGTCAAAGTAGCAATTTGACCTTCCCTGGGTTGGTCAGTGGAGGGGTGCCACTGAAGTAGCCCCTCTGGGTTGTAAATGAGGGTGTATCCGTCGCTACTGGAGGCTATATAGTTGCTGTAAGTCCCTGGATGAGCGGAGCTGAGGGATTAAGCAGCCATGTCAGTCTGCAGTCTTCCACGCCCCCTCCACGTCCCTTATATTTAATGGAAGGTATTTAACATGCTTTCCTTAACATGAATCAATATAAAACATAGTTTTAACGGCAGCAGCTTGCTACAGATATATGGTATCTTAATATAACCTTTATAAATGCTTAACCATCTATGGCGCAGGTTTAAAGGTTCTATAGGTGAGAGCCCCTTCTTTCTTTGTTCGGATCTCTAGTTTATATGATATGAATCAATCTATTCACTGATTTTACTAAGTAAATATCCCTGGCACAATATAATCAGTCATTCTGGGTTACAACATTTGCCATTGATCTGGGGATCTTCAGAATGGAATAAAAAGTCAGCATTACTGAAAATTCCACTCATAAAAAAGCCATAGTTTCCTTTGATATTATTTCTGGATCTACGTCTTGATCAACCAAGGCAAACAATTCCTTTAAATGTTGTTTTGTAGCTGTAATGGAGGTATTTATACTATTCTTTTTACCATTTGTAGAGTATTTTTCACACATTTGTGCATATGAGCAATATTCATAATAGCTACCTTGACAGCTTTATCTGCTTTTTCAATTCCAAAGTCTGAAAAAATAGAAAGATGTTGCAAAGGTGGACCTTGCACAAAGCTCATATTGTCAATCTTTTCAGCCTATATTTTTACACTTTTATGACAAATGCATAAAGTATCTCACAGACCTCACATTTTTGTAAATATTTTAATATATTTTTCATGTGACAACACTGAAGAAATGACACTTTGCTACAATGTAAAATAGTGAGTGTACAGCTTGTATAACAGTGTACAATTTCTGTCCCCTCAAAATAAGTACATCCTAAATGAAAATGGCCAATTGGACCCAATTAGCCATTTTCCCTCCCAGTGTCATGTGACTTGTTAGTGTTACAAGGTCTCAGGTGTGAATGGGGAGCAGGTGTGTTAAATTTGATGTTATCACTCTCAATCTCTCATACTGGTTACTGGAAGTTCAACATGGCACTTCAAGGCAAAGAAGTCTCTGAGGATCTGAAAAAAAATGTTGCTCTACATAAAGATGGCCTAGGCTATAAGAAAATGCCAAGACCCTGAAACTGAGCTGCAGCATGGTGGCCAAGACCATACAGCGGTTTAACTGGATAGATTCCACTCAGGACAGGCCTCGCCATGGTTGACCGAAGAAGTTGAGTGCATGTGCTCAGCGTCATATCCAGAGGTTGTCTTTGAGAAATAGACGTATGAGTGCTGCTAGCATTGCTGCAGAAGTTGAAGGGGTGGGGTCAGACTGTGAGTGCCCAGACCATACACCACACACTGCATCAAATTCATCTGCATGGCTGTTATCCCAGACGGGAATACAAGCAGACTAAGTACATGGATTCCTGTTCTGTGGTCTGATGAGACCAAGATGAACTTATTTGGTTCAGGTGGTGTCAAGTGTGTATGGCGGCAACCAGGTGAAGAGTACAAAGACAAGTGTGTCTTGCCTACAGTCAAGCATGGTGGTGAGAGTGTCATGCTCTTGGGCTGCATGAGTGCTGCCGGCACTGGGGAGCTACAGTTCATTGAGGGAACCATGTATGCCAACATGTACTGTGACATACTGAAGAGCATGATCCCTTCCCTTTAAAGACTAGGTCACAGGGCAGTATTCCAACATGATAACGACCCCAAACACACCTCCAAGATGACCACTGCCTTGCTAAAGAAGCTGAGGGTAAAGGTGATGGACTGGCCAAGCAATTCTTCAGACCTAAACCCTATTGAGCATCTGTGGGGCATCCTCAATGGAAGATGGAGGAGTGCAAGATCTCTAACATCAACTAGCTCTGTGATGTCATCGTGGATGAGGACACCAGTGGCAACCTGTGAAGCTCTGGTGAACTCCATGCCCAAGAGGGTTAAGGTAGTACTGAAAAAAAATGGTGACCATACAAAATATTGACACTTTGGGCCCAATTTTGACATTTTTACTTAGGGGTGTACTCACTTTTGTTGCCAGTGGTTTAGATATTAATGGCTATGTGTTGAGTAGAGTTGGGCAAACCCGGACTGTAAAGTTTGGGTCCGTACCTGACTTTAGGGTGTCTGTCCCCCGAACCCGGACATTTGAAAAAAGTCTGGGTTTGGGTTCGGTATTCGGGTATTTTTGGTGACTTTTCTATAGCTGCTGAGCAGTCAATCAACAAGCTTTTCACTATTTTGTCTTTAGAGGCCATCACAGCCATGCCTACTAATGGCATGGCTGTGATTGGCCAGTGCATCATGTGACCTAGCCTCTATATGAGGCTGGAGTCACGTAGTGCCGCGTGTCAGATCATCTCAGACTAGAGTAGGGAGAGCTTCATGCCGGTGCTGTGAGGGAAAGATTAGCGTTCACAACCATCTCAGACTGCATTAGGGAAACCTTCATTGGGGTCCTGTGAGGGAGACATTAGCATTCAGAACCATCTTATAGTGCATTAGGGAGACGTTCCTGTCTGTGCTGTGAGGGAGACATTAACGTTCAGAACCATCTTATAGTGCATTAGGGAGACGTTCCTGTTGGTGCTCTGAGGGAGAGATTATCACTCTAAAACCATATACTACTGCATTAGGGAGACGTTCCTGTTGGTGCTCTGAGGGAGAGATTATCATTCTAAAACCATCTACTACTGCATTAGGGAGACGTTCCTGTTGTTGCTCTGAGGGAGAGATTATCATTCTAAAACCATCTACTACTGCATTAGGGAGAGGTTCCTGTTGGTGCTCTGAGGGAGAGTTTATCGTTATAAAACCATCTACTACTGCATTAGGGAGACGTTCCTGTTGGTGCTCTGAGGGAGAGATTATCATTCTAAAACCATCTACTA
>BLSH010494817.1:133683-148691 GCA_018402905.1 Glandirana rugosa
TATTAGAGAGGGAGTCTCGTGGTTGTCCTTGGAGAGGGATTACGGGTTCCTGTTGGTGCTCTGAGGGAGAGATTATCGTTCTAAAATCATCTACTACTGCATTAGGGAGAAGTTCCTGTTGGTGCTCTGAGGGAGAGTTTATCGTTCTAAAACCATCTACTACTGCATTAAGGACAGGTTCCTGTTGGTGCTCTAAAGGAGAGTTTATCATTCTAAAACCATGTACTACTGCATTAGGGAGAGGTTCCTGTTGGTGCTCTGAGGGAGAGTTTATCGAAGTGATCTTCGGGTGGGATGGGGCCTCCACCCTGACTATGGGGACTCCCAGCACACACAGTGTTAAGAGTCTCCAGGAAGCAGCTCTTAAAGAGAGGAAATGGTGTTAGCTGTTAGTGAGGAGGAGCTGTGAGGAGACACCTGAGTTTGGAGAGCTGGATGTGTGCCGGAGGCTGCTAAAAGACCTAACAAGGATTGTGCAAAGTCCTGGGTTGAAGACCCTTCAACAAACTGTATATGTCTTTTATTTTTATATTTACCTTGTTCTGAAGACAAGCAGACCTTCTTTTGGTATGTTTCATTTCTGTGTGCTGCTGGAAGCCGGACTTTAATTTGCTTGCTAAAGAAATAAAAGCCTCTTTGTTTCAAATATACTGACATTGCACTCGATCCTGTGGAGCTACAATCCCCCCAAATATTACAATATACAGGTATGTACAGTATATATATATATATATATATATATATATATATATATATATATATATTGTGGGAGATTGGCTAGTGGGGATCAACTTTCCTAAGGAAACATGCAGTTAACTTTATTAAAATCTGGTGGCTTGCCAGGTTTATTGGTAAAATATTTGCATATTAAAAAACAAACAAAACAGAAAATAAATCCTTGCCATCTGGGGCTAAAGGAAACATTATAGTTTCCTCACTAAACGGTGTGGGGCTGGCCCCAACACCCACAAAACATAAGCCACAATGCAAACCTTGTCTTTTAAAGTCCAAACAGACACAGAGCTCCCTCAGATCCCTCTGTGAGTTCCAGGTCAGAGCTAGAGTGTGTTCTCTTTCTGGTAATTTAAGCCACCTGCTGGTGGACTCCAGTGGATCACAAACTCCGGACTGGAACCAGTCCTGCCTTGGTGGCTGGTAAAATTCGGACGGACTCTGTTTAATCCATTCCACAGGAACGAATACGAGGCGACAGGTAGAATCCGTCTACCACTTTGTCTTGCATACTGTCACAATATATATATTTATATATACTGTAGATATATATAGATATGAACACACACACATATATATAATATAATTTATATATATTGTGTCTAACCTGATCTACAGCTTATGTAGGTGTGGGTGAAACACGGGGTAGCTATAATTCCTAGCTCTCTTGGTGGCAATGAGGAAGGAGGAAGTCAATAAACTTCCTTCTTTCTCCTGATTTCTCAGGCAAACTCTTTCCTCCCTCCTCAATTCTCCAGTTCTGGCCTGGAGAATCGGGGAGTGTGAATTCTGGCACAGATAGCCAGTAAAGCACTGACATTGGCACTTCCTAAACTGGTTGTTTCTGTTGCCATGAATGACAGATACTCTGCACGCTGAGAAGGTCAGCGGAGAATATGTTCTGCATTGATCTTCTCACTTTCATAAACCACTAATGATCAGAGTTGAGCTGTGATCCTCAGTTCATCTCTGTTTCATAAATTGACACCTCTGACCCCTAATTCTTTGCTCTACACTGTGCCCCTGATGACATCAAGGTGATAAAACATGTGTAGTGGAGCTTATACCTGGTACACACATTCAGAGGGCTGAAGTGATGTTAGTGGAGCAATCTCTCCCGCTTTGTAATTGTGTTCTGACTTAATATATTCCCCATGTTTTGTAGGTTTCTTTTGGAAATCCAGTTTTCTCTCAGAATCCAAAAATGTAAGTGTAGATGAATTTGCATCTGACTAAAACAACCTTGTGTGATTTTCCTCTGAGGGATAAAATCCTGACAATCCATTTCCTGCATTAAAATTATTTGGAGGATTGGTGTTAAATTGACATTATTAGAAACATAAGATACTAAGATATAGAGTGTCATTCATCAAGTCGGGCAGTGGCACATTACAGTGCCTTGAAAAAATATTCATGCCCCTTGAAATTACCCAACTGCAGATTGTGAATAAAATGTGTAACCATATAATATTATGGGCACCAGAGGAAATAGAGATAATCCTATATTGTAGCTTTCAAGGTCACAGCAGAATGCATAAATAAACAACAAGCATGGCAAAACCAAACATAGTGAAGCATGCCATATAGAGTATTTGCACAAAAATATGTCTATAGTGCTGCACTTCTAAACATGTGTACCAATGTTTAAAGACAATATTAAAAGTGACACAGAATATGGTATAAAGTAGAAACAACCAAAATTAATAACTATAAGTGCACACTATATAAGTCCTATGATCAGTAAAGTCAGCACAGGATTTAACTCTTTATTCCTGCTATCAGCCTATATCTTTACGCGGTTATGGACCGGCTCAAGTACATTTACTGCTTCAAAGTGGCAGGCTCCCATGAATTGCAGTCTATAAATGGTGCTCGCAGCCTTGGCCAGGGGGCACGGCAGTCCGATTCGCTAAAGGACCATTCAATCTACAGGAATAGACCAATGATATTTGCTGATCGGTCCTGGCGAATGGAATGCCTCCCCTGTCTGTGTAATGTAAACACAGACAGGGGAAGTGATGTGACTCTGAGGGCATCAGAAAAGTGAGTTGCACCGACAGTACACTGACACAGTACACATAGGCACACTTTCCACCCCCTGATCGACCCCTGATTGCCCCCCCAGTTAACTCCTTCACTCCAGTCACCCCCTGTCACTGTGTCACTGTGTGCAGTGATCAGATCGTTCTCTGATCGCTGTAGTTGTGTCACTTGTGACACTAATCAGTGTTATGGTAGGTAGTAGTAGGCCTAGGTAGGCATAAATACCCCCCTAATAATGTTTTTAACCCCTTGATTGCCCCCTGTCAGCTGTGATCGCCGTATACATATCACAGGTGACGCTAGAAAGATAGTTTGTTTTCCCCCATCAGATTACCCACCGTATATATAATATATTTGTGGTCAGAGTCTGATTATAGCTGAAGCAGGTATCCCCTATGCACTGCGACCTGAGGTGTGCCATGGTCACGCCGGATAGTATGCCTATAAGAGGGCATACCCAGGGTGTTATGGACTTAACCCAGGGAATGGGTGGGAGGGTCCAGCAGAAATGCCGACGATCAAGTGGGAGGAGGAGGGAGCTTATGAAGCCCAGACTCCTCTGACAAACACAGGCTAGCCTGCGCCCAGCCTTAATACTTGTGGTCAGAGTCTGATTGTAGCTGAAGCAAGTACCCCCTATGCACCGCGACCTGAGGTGTGCCATGGTCGCACCGGAGAGTATGCAAAAATACACAAAGTAGGAACGAATGAGAATAATATTTATTGAAACAAGGTATACAATTAATTAACCAGTGAAGCAAAAGCTCGTCTGACCTCTTCCTGGGGATCAGGAATATATCTACTGTAACATGATGAACTCCAACACTCCATGAGCTTAATTACATTAGACAGGACCCCTTGCTTGGATGTTGCACCAATCCTGAATTTATGACCTGAAAACTGATTTGGATTAAGCCCTAAATTAGCAAATAAAAGTCTGATGTGAGTTATGAATTGCTTAGAAGTGAGAGGCTGAGCAGGGAAAGGGAGTAACGGGATGTTGAGGGGAGCTTTGGAAAACATGGAAGAGAGCTGATCCAACACTTCTACAGGACACCAGGAATTATTTGTTTTGAAATATTTGATTACAAAACCTTGACCTGTCTGTCTGTTTTTATTGTTGGGGAGTTGAAGGGAAAAATGATCGGGCTGTCTGGTGAGATTATTCTTGAGTAACACTGGAGCATGGCAGTTGGCGTGAAATACTTCCCCTGGTCTGAGAAAACCATAGAAACTCAAAAAGATTGCAGCTTTGAGGACAAGGCTGAGACCGGTACCAAAAGGTGAAAGGGTTAACAGATCAGATATTCCTCGGAACATCTGACCAGTGATTCGCAACCGGGTGAGACGTGAATGTCCTTGCTTCCTCTGGATGCCCTTCGATATGGCTTTAATAGGATAAGCCGCAAAAATTGACAGTTTGTCAGGATCCTGTAGGGACCTAAAGTGCTGGATACTTGCTAAGTAAAGTCTAATGGTGTTGAATAGAGTTGAGCGAACCCAAACTGTAAAGTTCGGGTCCATACCGAGCTTTGGGGTGTCCGTGACCCGGACCCGAACCCGGACATTTGAAAAAAATTTGAGTTCGGGTTCTGGGTTCGGGTATTTGATCACGTATGTTGAATAGCTGCAGGGCAGCCAATCAACAAGCGTTTCACTGGTTTGCCCTTAGAAGCCATCACAGCCATGCCTACTAATGGCATGGCTGTGATTGGCCAGTGCATCATGTGATCCAGCCTCTGAAAACCATAGAATCTCAAACAGATTGCAGCTTTGAGGACAAGGCTGAGACCGGTACCAAAAGGTGAAAGGGTTAACAGATCAGATATTCCTCGGAACATCTGACCAGTGATTCGCAACGGGGTGAGACGTGAATGTCCTTGCTTCCTCTGGATGCCCTTCGATATGGCTTTAATAAGATAAGCCGCAAAAATTGACAGTTTGTCAGGATCCTGTAGGGACCTAAAGTGCTGGATACTTGCTAAGTAAAGTTTAATGGTGTTGAATAGAGTTGAGCGAACCCAAACTGTAAAGTTCGGGTCCATACCGAGCTTTGGGGTGTCCGTGACCCAGACCCGAACCCGGACATTTGAAAAAAATTTGAGTTCGGGTTCTGGGTTCGGGTATTTGATCACGTATGTTGAATAGCTGCAGGGCAGCCAATCAACAAGCGTTTCACTGGTTTGCCCTTAGAAGCCATCACAGCCATGCCTACTAATGGCCTGGCTGTGATTGGCCAGTGCATCATGTGACCCAGCCTCTGTATAAGCTGGAGTCACGTAGTGCTGCATGTCACATGCTCTCAGGCTAGTCTAGGGAGAGGATGCTGCCGGTGCTGTGAGGGACAGATTGCAGATATAATAACATCTCATCCTGCATTACAGAACGATCTGATTCTGGACTAGGTAGAGATTACTACTACTACTGCTTTTAGGGACAGATTGCAGATCTCATCGTGCATTACAGAACGATCTGATTCTGAACTAGGTAGAGTCTACTGCTTTGAGGGACAGATTGCAGATCTCATCCTGCATTACAGCACGATCTGATTCTGGAATAGCTAGAGTCTACTGCTTTGAGGGACAGATTATTGTTCTAAAATTATCACCTAGTTCTATAGGGTCAGGTTCCTGCTGTTGCTGTAAGGGACAGATTATTGTTCTAAAATCATCGCCTATGAAAATGAAATTTATACTTTAGGCCTAACCATGTCAACCTGCACATGAACCACATGATGAGTAGTGAACTGGACCTTCCATTGTTGATAATATCTGCTGTGGCTGAACTGTCTGTGAAAAAGATAACTGTTTGGCCACACCATGCA
Source organism: Glandirana rugosa (assembly GCA_018402905.1). Classification (NCBI taxonomy): domain Eukaryota; kingdom Metazoa; phylum Chordata; class Amphibia; order Anura; family Ranidae; genus Glandirana; species Glandirana rugosa. The sequence goes on from BLSH010494817.1 coordinate 139,283, forward strand.
TGCCCCCATGTAGCTGCTGCAGCCACTACAGGATAGATCTCAAATAGTGCCAACGTTAGAGAGAACTGGGGTATATTGACCACCTCCTGTGGCCATGGACTAGCCAACCACTGACATCCAAAAATAGCTGCAAAACCCACAGAAGCTGCAGCATCAGAAAAAATTCTAGAAGTGTCCGTAGGAGGATTGACAAACATGGAAATGCCATTCCAGTCCTGCAAAAATCGGTCGCACATAAGCAGATCAGCTTGTGCATCAGATTTTAATCTAACAACCGAATCTGTGTCTTGACACAGGGGTAAGAGAGCCAATAACCTGGAAAGAAGGACCTCCCTTGTGGTATGATTCTCATTGAAAAATTAAGCATACCCAAGAGTGATTGCAACTCCTTCCTAGAACAGACAGGGGATCTGACAAGATTGTGGATGGTCCCACAAATCCTATCCAGTTTCTCCTGTGGCAAACTAGCCATCATGAGATTGGTATCCAGCGTGATACCTAAAAAGGTAATGATATTGGAAGGCCCTTCCATCTTATGGGCCGTCACGGGAACATTTAACTCGTCAAAAAGTTCAGTGAGTGCTTGCAGGTCCCTGGGCATCTGATCAGGAGATTCTATTAATAAAAAATTATCCAGATAATGGATGACCTTATGGCAACCTTTGCCATTGGACAGTATGCAATTGAGAGAATGAGCAAAGGTATTGAAAAGCCAAGGGCTACTCTTGGAACCAATTGTTAATTTTGTAGCAAAATAGTACTGCTCACACCACTTGATACCGTGCCACTGCCAGAGACTGGGTCTAATGGGCAGGAGTTTAAAAGCGTCAGAAACGTCCACTTTGGATAACCACATGCCTCTCCCTAGCTGCAAAATACACTGAATGGCACAATCCACTGATGAATATTTCAGTGAAAATTCTTCAGAGGATGAGCAAATTGATACTGGGTATGTGAGAAGAATGAGGAGCCGACAAGTCATGAATCAAGCAATATTTATTTGAAAACTTACCTTTTAGCACACCGATGGGGCTGATCCTCCACATGCTGAAGGGTGAGGAGACAAAAGGCCCTATGACAAAACCCTTGGATACCTCCACCTCTAGTAATTCATCCACTAAGAGCACACGGGTCTCTGCAGATAACAAGTTGGCACATTCATATGCTCCATATAGTAGCGTAACCAGGCCTGGGTGGAACCCCTCTATAAAACCTTCCATGAGAAACTGCTTGAGACCTGGAGATGGGTGGTCCTCCAACCAAACTCACAACATGGCGACGTTAACTCGGCTCAGACAGGAAGTATTGGAAGACTTAACAGGACAGGTGGACTTGGGGTGAGCTCAGAAACAATTAGCACAGATGTGAAGGAGTCGGCATTGATTGTAATTACAGGTTGTGTAATTGTAATTGTTACATAACTGGGCTCTCCCCAGATAATGTATAGGTCTTAAATCAATAATAAGTGCAGCGCTATAATCCAGGTATTATTACTTGTACTAAAGTGCTAATAGTGCAAAATTAATGCATGAATAGACAATATAAAGTGCTAATGATATCACCTATACCTTCACAGTGTAACCAATCCTTCCCAACATATGCAAAGTAATAATATTATTAAATAAAGTGCAAAAATAGTGCATTCATATAACCACATATACGGGCAAACAATAGTGCAAAAAATGGTCAAGTCCAAAAAAGTCTATTAGTGAAAAATAATTAAACAGCAAAGCAGAATATATTGCATCAATAGTCCATCACTTTTCTCCTTCCACAGGCAAATAAGCATAGGAAAATAGATCCATAGGTGGAAAGCACTGAGAGTGAAGGCACCGATCATGTTTAAGGAATCATATCACACGCGTCAGATTCTTATCCTCCACCAACTATGTTGGCCTCTCACCTCAATATAGTGAAAAGATAGCCTTTTTCCCTCTTAGGGGTATATTATGGCATCCTATGTCTCTCTCAGGCTCAATCACCACTCCTTCCAACTGTAGGTTAAACATTCACGTTCCTCTAAACCAATCTCCAATGCTCCAAATAGGTCATTAAGGCATGGAAAAGAAAAGGACAGGATCTAATGCTCTCCGTTTATATGCTTTTATTCTCGCCCAAAACAATATATAAAACACTTACAAGAGATGGCACTATGAAGCCGTGCAAGCTGGGGATAGCATAGACTCAATGGGTTCAACGTGACGTGCAAGTGCAGGCTTCTCCCCCTAGACACGTATCATCAATGATAGGACTTCTTCAGTAGGGGTAAGTATAGGTCTGCCCAATTTGTACACCTGGCCTGATGGACCCGTGGCGGATCCAGAGGTCGCCTGCCTATGGGAACCTGTGGCTGAATAACTTTCCAAGTTGGGACATCAATATCTGGTGTGCGCTGACGACTGAAAATTGGCATATACTGGAGATTTCTGGTTGGCGAAATGCCTACAGAAAAGCTCCATATCTATGTTGCTCCAGCAAGTGGCGACTTGGAACTGCGACCAAGTGGCTGCCACCTTAGCAGAGAAGGACCTGTGGTAGTCATAAAATGTGGAGCCCCCATACTTATGCGCTAAATCTACCACTTTATGCAAATACAGATCCAATTCCTCTCTCCTGCTGGGATTGACTGCACAGATGACATCTCTGAAAATGACGAAAACTAGGATGAATTCAGCTATGCTCAACTTGCGGTTAAGTCTGGAGTCCCTTGTCTTGAGGACCACCGAGGCATCTCCACAAGCATATGACTTGTTTTCTGCAATGTCCTGGGAAGCTATCAGAAGGGAAGCCAGGTTAACGTCCTTCTCCTCTAGGATATCTTTCTTGATGTTAGCCGGGATATAGTGGGCCGGGGACACAGAAGGCACCACTGCTAATGGGGAAGGAACCGCCAAGGGTAAAGGTGTACTATTACCTGGAGGGGCGCTAGGTTGTTCCGGGCCTGTAGGCACCAATGGTACCTCTGTTCTAGCCGGCCTGATCCAACACCTCCATCCTATCTTGCAATTGCTGAACTGAAGTAGATAAAGTATTCAGCACCACATGAATCTGTGTCAGATACGTGAGTACTGATACATGCTCTGCCATCGTAGCAGGTGTAGGCTGAAATGGATAGGGAAATAACAGTCTGAATAACTCTGCTTTCCTGGCTGAGGCCGGGAAAGGAATGCCCCTGTGCTGGAGCTCTGCCGTAATTCTTGGAATGGTCCAGTTCCTTAGGGATGGAGCGATACCGTGCTCAGACCCCCTGGCCAGAGTAGCAGGGATATAGGAGAATTCATTGCTCTCCACGACATGGGACATGTTGAAATCTGTGAAGAAATCAACTGAAAATGTCAAGTAATACCAACACTATTACTGTAACCAATGAACCCCTTCCTATCTACTTCTGTCATATAGCGTGGTACTGCAACGCAAAACAACAAACAGCGCATGTGGGTGAAGCTAGTGACCATACTCCTACTGTATGTGCTATAAGCGAGCTCGAGCAACCTGAAGCGCCAGACCAGGTACTTAATAATGAACACTCAGGTCTATATACCTACAGACCGTGGTAGGTATGATAAGCGTGTAGCTAGATTCGAAACACACCTTGCTATCTTTGAATAACACGCAAGATCCACCTGTAACACTAGTATGAAAATGCATACTAAATGACTGACCAAAAGCGTATTGGTACAATAGAATGACAAATTGTGAGTAAAACAAAATTCAGGAACCATCTCCCACATGGCTCTCTGCGGAATTTAAAATCAACCAGATAATCATACAGATGGAACGAGGCGTGATGCTCCGTATAAATAGGGCAGTGATGCCTTGAATGACTTGGGCTGTAGTGCCCCGTATGAATGAGGCCATGATGCCTTAAATAACTTGGGCCATGGTGCCCCGTATGAATGAGGCCATGATGCCTCTAATGACTTTGGCCATGGTGCCCTGTGTGAATGAGGCCATGATGCCCAGTAAGATTAGATCGTGGTGCCCTGAATAACTAGGACCGTGATGCCCGGAATGGATAGGGCCAGGATGCTCTCCCTCGAATAAGGGCGTGATGCCCAGTATGAAAAGTGGGCCATGGTGCCCCAGGTGAATGGCTGTGGTGCCCTGGCTGAATTTAAGCCACCCGGCTGAATCCTTGCACCCGTGCTAGATGTGAACAAGCCAGAAGTGATTCCTGGATGAGGGCTGAGCCAGGGCACCTGTGGTGGAACCACAGGTCCCAGCAAAGCCTCCCCCACTCCCTAACTGACCTCTCCAGCTGACGTGGGGCACTACTGCTCTCAGCATGCTGGCCAGGATGTGACCCGGGTACCGTCCTGACCCCCCTCCACCCCCCGACAGCTGACACTAAACACAACCCTCTCCTGTAGCACCCCCTCCATCCTCCCCATGATGGTTACAATCTATGCATGCTATCCCTTTGTCCCTCGCTCCCCCCTCACAGCTAATAAAGCTGGCTGGATTGACCCTCTAGTGGCCATCCACCATACTCCCCCGAATCATGTCCTGAAAAGTTCATGTGCTGAGAACCGTGACACTCACTGCCCCCCTCCTGAGGCTGTGTGACACCGTGCAGATGCTGGCACTAGGATTGCTGATGGAGCCTGTGGCTCCCCCCCACCCTCTTCCCCCTGCTTAGCCCCAGAACCCCAGGTGATGAGAGCCATGACCCCTCCCTCTGTGGCTGTGTGGCGCCGTCAGTCTAACCATCCAGCATGCCGTTTCCCCTCTCTCCGGACCCGCTCCTACCTCCTATGCCAATGAACGATCATCCTACATGGGCCGGGACAACAGACTGGTGTATATGCGGGAGAGTCCTGGACCCGGAGACGTCCATGCTGCAGTGTGCCGACTAACTGGCGAACGGGGGATTCCCTGCATCCAGCAGAAACACAGACGATCGAGTGTGAGGAGGAGGGAGCTTATGAAGCCCAGACTCCTCCCACAAACACAGGCTAGCCTGCGGCCAGCCTTAATACATATATTTTATAGGTTTTAACCCCTGATTGACCGGCGGTGACCTCAGTTACGTTTTAGCGTGTATTAGGGTCAGATTCCATCCCTGGCAGGGTCAGATTAGTACAGGTACTCTGACATGCATACATACACCTAGATAGGTCAGTTAGTAGTATTTTATCTGAAAAGATCAATATCTGTGATCTGATCTAGATTAGTGTCCCCACTAGATTAGTGTTCTAAAAAATGCAGCGTTAGCGGAATCAGCTCAGATACCTGCTAGCACCTGCATTTAGCCCCTCCGCCCTGCCCACCCCACGCAAGTGCAGGATCAATAGATCGCTGACACTTCCCAAACACATCATACATATCTGCAGCGTTCACAGAAATCATGGCCAATCCCTGTGAAAGCTGACATTGATTTTGGCAGCATTTTAAATAGGCTCTGACAACACTGTGCACGTGTTTGCCTGTGAGTCACACTAGTGTACCTATAAATATAGAGCCCAACATGTCCAATCCAAGGTACACTAGTGAAGAGGCCTATGCGATGCCGAGCATGACAGAGAAGAGTGATGGGGAAGCTCCACTGTCAGAATCAAATTCAGCATATGAACCCGTAGACAGCAGCGGCACCCTGTCAGATAGCTCTGACGATGGAGTGGTCCCTGCTAAGGTCAGGCATACCAGATCACGTTCTGCTGTCGCTGAGGTGCAAGAACCGCTCTTGTATGGAGCAAAGAGCCAGCACTAGCGCGGCTAGTCCTTCTGGTTAACTGGTAAGCACCAGCGGTCTAGTACATCCTGGTCATAGACAAACCAGCATTGCAGTAACACTTGGTGACGTGGCAAGTCCCATAAGTGCAGTTCAAGCTGGTGTGGCTAGCACAAGTAGTGTCCCGGAGCCACAAAAACAAAGACAAACACAGGCCTGCAGAGCCCATAGTGTCCTATAGTGAATACAGTTGATTTTAGGGCCATTGATTTTTATTTGCTGTGTTTTACAAAAGATCTCTATAGATCTATAGTGGACCAAAGCAATTTATATGCTGGTCAATACATCACCGCTAATCCCAATTTGTCACTTGCTAGAGACTGGAAACCAATTACGGTTCCAGAATTTAAGTCCTTTCTGGGACTTACCCTCCTCATGGGCAAACATAAAGAACCTGAGTTGTGGTGATATTGGTCCACTGACCCAATTCATCACAGTACGAGCAGATCCTGCAGTTTATGAACTTCAGCGATAATGAACTCTGTCGTCCCTGAGGGGTGACCCTGGAAATGATTGGCTCCACAAAATTCGGCCCCTCATAAACCACTTCAACACCCAATTTGCAGCACTGTTTATTCCCCACCAGGTTGTCTGTGTAGATGAGTCCCTGATTAAATTTTCTGGCAGTCTTGCTTTTAAACAGTACCTCCCCAGCAAGCGTGCCAGATATGGGGTCAAGTTGTATAAGCTCTGTGACAGGGCCACAGGCTATACATATACAGTAGCTATATGATTTATGAGGGCAAAGATAGTCACATGGAGCCAAAAGGATGCCCAGACTACATAGGGAGCGCTAGCAAAATAGTGTGGAGCTTGGTGTTACCCTTATTCGGAAAGGGGTACCATCAAATTGGCGCATGTGGCACCATGCGATCTAATCGCCTGGGCTTCCCCCAATGGCTGGTAGAATCCCGACTTATTCAGAGGGAGAGAGATTACTTGAGAAGTAGTAATTTGCTTGCTTGAAGTGGAGGGATACAAAGAATGGTTTCGTTCTTTCCTCCCTTCATGCAGACCCGGCTGTCCAAATTAAAACGGCGACTGGTGTTGTGGAGAAACCCCTCTGTGTCCATGAATATAACCAAAATATGGGAGGGGTGGACCTCAACGACCAGTTATTGGTGCCGTACCTAATTGCCCATAAGGCCAGGCGCTGGTACAAAAAAAGTGTCTGTATACATATTCCAATTGGCTATGCTGAACACTCGTGTGTTATACAGAGGGTCAGGACGGACTGGACCTCTCCTTCAATTCCAGGAAGAGATTGTCAGAGCCCTTCTGTATCCAGTTGGTTTTGCACCGCATCTTCCCAATCCAAATGCAGTGAGCTGGTTGCATGAGCGGCATTTTCCACATGCCATCCCTGGTACCCCTACCAACCGAGCCCCCCCAAAAAAGATGTTGTGTCTGCCGATGACGTGGATACAGGTGTGACACCCATTTTTATTGCCGCTACTGTTTTGACCAGCCTGGTCTCTGCATCGGTGACTGTTTCGAGCACTACCATATACTAGCTGAGTATTAGCATAGTGAGCAGCACTACACAGGAATAGGGCACACTGTCACAGGGTCTCCAAGATGTCACCGCATTTTGAAAGACCCCAACCTGGAACTACTGTTGTTAAAGAAAAAAAAGCGTACCAAAAAGAAGTAAAAGTTTAAAACAAAAAAAAAAGTTATTTAGACCAAAAGGAATGGTGCCCCTGGTATAAAATTAGTGCCTATACGTGTCGCTGCCCCTTTACCAGTGTGAATCACTGAAATGCAAATACAAGAAAAAAAAGAAAGATAGTGGCGCTGACTAGGCTGAAAACGCCAGTGGAGTATCAAACCTGCAATTCATTCCACCTAGCGTAAATAATGTGCCAATAATTATATTAACAAACAACAATGTGCAATGTATAAACCATTCAGTGACATAAAATCAGCGGAACATATCACTTCACATTGATAATGTTCCAATGCCCAAAAGAAAAATAAACGGATTGTGCACAAGATTAGCATGTTGCTGGTCTTAAAGTGGTTATGCCGGAATGATGCCTGCAGTTATAGGTATCATCTAGGTATTGTTCTTTTCAGCCGGCGGTCGGCTTTCATGTAAAAGCAATCCTAGCAGCTGATTAGCTGCAAGACTGCTTTTGCAAGCAGTGGGAGGGAAGGCCCCCCTCCCGCCATCTTCCATGGTTTTCTCAGGCTCTCCTGTCCCATTGGGGAACCCAAGAATGCAGCCAATGGTTCCAACAGCTGACCATAGAGCTGATCGAAGGCTACAAGCATTTCATGACTTTGGATTTGCCAGATATAAACCGCGCCATTGGAAAATTGGGGAAGCATCTTATCACATTGATTTTGGTGTGGTCAGATGCTATAAGGGCTGAGGAGAGATCTAGAGTCTAATAGACCTCAAATTTAAAAAAAAAAAAAAAAAACATGCCACACTACCTATTTTTATCATAGAGGATATTTAAATTTCCTGTGATAATAAAAATGATAGAAAAAAAGATGAAAGGGACAGTGTGCAAATAAAATAAAAAGCAAAATGAATAATTAAAAAAAAGAAAACATGCACGCAAAAGTGACGCAAGCATCGGTCTTGTGTCGTATGTAAACATCAATTGCACCATGCATGTGAGGTATCACCATGAACATCAGATCGAGGGCAGTATTTCTAGCAGTAGACCTCCTCTGCAGATCTAAAAGGGTAACCTGTAAAAGCTTTTAAAGGCTTTTAAAGATGTATATAGTTTGTCGCCGCTGCGCAGGTATGCGTTATTTTTAAAGCATGTCATGTTTGGTGTACTTGGCGTGAGATCATCTTTTATATTTCATCAAATATTTGAGAAATATAGTATGTTTTTATGCATTAAAATTCAAAAAAGTGTTTTTCCCAAAAATTGTGTTTGAAAAATCGCTGCGCAAAATTGCAACACCCACCATTTTAATCTGTAGGGCAGATAAACAAATGTTGTCAGAAAAGACTTGGAAAGTAGACTCCCCAAGCTATTTGCTGAGAGGCATGTTGAGTCTATGGAATATTTTATTTTCTTGTCACAAAATGACAAAAAAATGTAAACAAAGTTGTCACTGAAATGATATATTGCTCACACATGCCATGGATATATGTAGAATTACACCCAAAATACATTCTGCTACTTCTCCTGAGTATGGGGATACCCCATGTGTGAGGCTTTTTGTGAGTCTATCTGCGCACGGGACCCCAAAAACCAATCACCCCCTTCAGGATTTCTAAGGGTGAAAATTTACGCCTTCACCCCACACTACTTATCACAGTTGTGGAGGCCAAACCCCCCCCCCCCCAAATGCCCCCATTTTGGAAAGTAGACACCCCAAGCTACTTGCTGAGAGGCATGTTGAGTCCATGGAATATTGTCACTAAATCACATATTGCTTAAACATGCCATGGGTATATGTGAAATTACACCCCAAAATACATTTTGCTGCTTCTCCTGAATATAGGGATACCGCATATGTGAGACTTTTTGGGAGCCTAGCAACGTACAGAACCCCAAAACCAATCACCATCTTCAGGCTTTCTAAGGGCATAAAATGGTGATTTTACTCCTCACTAGCGATCATTTTGATTTGGAGGCCCTGAAATGTCAAGGTAGCACAAAAGACCCCCAAATTACCCCATTTTGGAAAGTAGACACCCCGAGG
>BLSH010494817.1:178118-192607 GCA_018402905.1 Glandirana rugosa
GAGATAAACCATAAGTGTAAACGTAAAAAAACAAACACTTATTCATTCCATATAATACATGGAGAAGGTGACATAATGGATTTTCGTATCGTCCAAGAGGGAGTAAATAATTTAGGAATCCGTTAGATTGTTATTACACAATAATACCCACAAAATAGTGTTTACATTACGAATACTCATCTCAACTCGCTTGGAGATCTTCAAGCCCAAGACGACCAGGTAGGCTGCCTTGGGCTTGCTAGCGTGCCTGTTGCTTGGGGTAACTTTAGTTACCCCTGGGCTTGAAAATCCGTGTTTTTACCGACATTGTTTCAGGACCTTTCGGGATCCCCTCTAGGGCTTTCCAGGACTTTGTTACAGCCATTTTTGTGCCTAAAAGTTCGGGTCCCCATTGATTTCAATGGGGTTCGTTGTCCGTGCGATCGTTCGGGTTCCGTCGGATGGACCAGCAGAACCCGAACTTCTAGAGGTTCGCTCAACTCTACTCATAAGCATTACATTTGTGATAAAACACCCATAATAACACATTATTGTTAGATTGCCTAAGGATTTAATAAATGAGGGAGAACCTGCTATGCTTTTAGGTAATACAGTGGAAGAGGTACATAATATACCTTACTTATTCACAAACAAAAAAATGCAAATGTGAATACCAAATAGAGACAGAAAGTGCACTTAACCACTTCAGCCCAGAAGGATTTACCCCCTTAATGACCAGGCCATTTTTTGTGATACGATAATTGCACGATCGTGCGACGGTGTACCCTAATAGAATTGATGTCCTCTTTTCCCCACAAATAGTGCTTTCTGTTGGTGGTATTTGATTACCTCTGGGGTTTGGATTTGTGGTGGTATAAACAAAAACAGGCAGACAATTGAAAAAAAAACAATTTTTTTTTTATTTTTTGCTATAATAGATGTCCAAAAAAAATATAAAAGAACTAATTTATTCATCAGTTTAGGCCAATATGTATTGTTCTACATATTTTTGGTAAAAGATCCCAATAAGCATATATTGATTGGTTTGCACAAAAGTTATAGCGTCTACAAAATAGGGGATAGATTTAGGGACTTTAAATGTTTTTATTGTTTGTACTGGTAAAGGCAGCAATCTGCGATTTTTAGCATTACTGCGATATTGTGGCACTTTTTGGGGACCAGTGACACCAATACAGTGATCAGTGCTATTTAAATGCACTGATCACTGCATAATGACACTGGCAAGGAAGGGGTTAACACCAGGGGCGATAGAGGTCTCCCATAGATAGCCTCAATGCCAAGTGGGGAGGCATGAGGCTGCAGTAGTATTGAGTGCTTCAAAACAAAGGCACTATCTTTAAATAAGTCTACAGCCCCAGAATCGATTAGTGCCTGTGTATTGATGGATAATTCAGACCAGGAAATGATAACGGGAACTAGAGGCTTATCTTTCAGGATAGTGGGGATGCAAGGATGCCACCTAAGGTCTGTCTCCTACAGGACCTCAGGTGAAGGCATTTCCTGGTTGTGTTGGACAAAACTTCAATAAGTTACCTGCTTGGCCACAGCAAAGGCACAATCTCTCCCTTTTCCTAAAGGCCCTCTCTTCAGCAGAGAGACACTTGAAGCCCAGCTGCATGGGTTCTTCTTCACTAGAGGACTCAGGCCCAGGAGGCATGGGAGATGAGGGAGTCATGGGTAGGAATGCAAAGCTTGGAGGCAAACTCACAGGAGGCTTCTGCAAGCGCTTCTTAACGGTAAGTTACCCTTGGGGTCTGGTATCGATGAGAATGACAGACAAGATCAACTCCTCAAGGCCCCCAGGTAAATCTCAAGCCACGATCTCATCTTAAATGTTATCAGAAAGGCCATGAGAAAAGGCAGCCTCTGCTGTCAGAGTACAGATTTCAATAGCATAGACAGCAACAGTTCTCGCACTCTGTTTAATGGACATGCCTCTTTTGGCAGCAGAGGTTAAGTGAGCGGGATAATCAAATACCCTTTTAAAGGAGGTCACAAACTTAGGGCAATTCCGGACAACAGTTTTTTGTGTCTCCCATAGTGGGTGTGCCAAAGCCAGGGCTTTGTTAGAAAGCAAAGAAATAATGAAGCCTACTTTGCTTCTGTCAGTATGGAACACTTCGGGCAACATCTCAAACTATATTCCAACCTGGTTGAGAACCCCTCTGCAGTGAGCTGGATCACCTCCAAAACGCTGGGGAAGTGTAACAGAACCAGTCATAGTTCTTACAATGGAAGTGTTAGAGGCGACTGCTTGAACCGAGACAAGAGCAGAAGCAGGGATGACTTACAACACTGATTGTACCGGAGCAGCTGGATTAGGTGAATCCAGATGAGCAGATTGAATCAAGAGCGTTTGTAATGCTATTGCAAACTGATCCATGCAGTGGTCCTGCTACTCAAATCTGGAAAAAATATTACAACTAGGTGGATTGCCTGCATCTTCTGAATGCATGGACCTTGTGTAATGGTCAGGAACCATAAACCAGATGGAGACAGACAGTGCAGTTAAAATCACACCTTTAATGAAACGGCAAGAATACCAAAGAGTGGCTGTTAATTAATCGACAGCTGAGCAGCTTCTGAGCGCTGAAAGAAAAGAGCTGCTCGTTACAGTGGAGTTCCACCCAAATGTGGAACTTCCGAATATCTGATTCCTCCCCCTCCGGTGCCACATTTGGCACCTTTCAGGGGAGAATGGGTACCTGTTTTTGACAGGTACCCTGTCCCCAGTTCCATCGGACCTCACCATGGCAAGCTACGTAAGAAGTTCGCCCCCCCTCCTTTCCCTTCTGCCGGGCCAGTAAGAGGGCACTTCACGCATGCGCAGTAGGGAACTGGCTGTGAAGCTGCAAGGCTTTACTGCTAGGTTCCCTTACTGACAGTGATGGCGGCAGCACCCGACAGCCGATGGAAACATCAGCTGCTGTGCCAACATTGCTGGATTCCAGGACACATAAGTGTCCTAATATTAAAAAACAGCCGCTACAGCGTTTGTAACTGCTAATTTTTAACTTTTGGAGTGACACACAGCCACACCAGCCACAGTGTCACCACACCAGTGTAAGCCAGCAATAGTGTTCCTAATTGCCGCTACACAAGTCCCACTGTCATCAGGCCAGTGCAGCCAAAAACAGCGTTCCTGATCACTATGACACCAGTGCAGTGTTGTCTTTGCCTGCTGCCTGTCTTTGCCTGCTGCCTGTACTAACATTGGTCTGTTTATTGACATTGTTTCTGCCTGTTGCCTAGATTGATCTGTTGCCTGTCTGCTAATCATGTCTCTGCCTGCTGCCTAAACTGACCCATCTGCATGTCACATGTCTGGCTGAATATGCTCCTGCGAGACACCAGTCCAATCCATCCCCTGCAGACAACTACTCTTCTGGAACTACAGGAACTCATTTGTTCTTCCTTTCTTTAGCCTCCTGTATTTCCTGGCCAGTGAACATGGCATTGCTGTGGGCAGCCACTTATCAGTAGGCTAGGCTTGCTTGGCTTATAGGAACAGGGCCTGCTATAGGTGATATTACAATAAGCTATATACCCTGACCACTTGTATAGAGGTGGCCACTACAGAACATTGGTTTTGATACAAATGGTTGATTTTTGTGATATAAAAGTTAAAATATCTTTTATATAATATAATATATACGGTATTTTTCGCACTATAAGACACACCTTTTTCCCCCCAAAAAATGGGGGAAAGTGTCTCTGCGTCTTATGGTGTGAATATACCAGTACACTCCTACCCTCCCCCCCGATCCCGGACATCCAAGAACGCCGTTGTGTCACTTCTCACACAGTGAGAAGACAGAGCAGCCCCAGTGGCCGAATGGAGTACTGCCACCGCTCGGGCTGCTCTGTCTTCTGAGTGACGGCCGGGCGATGTCCAAAAATGTGATAGGTGTAAATTAGTTACGTAATTTATACAAGATGTATGCTCTTTGAAAGCCCAAAAAAGATGCTCCTTGAATTATGGGCCCCTCTGTGCATCTAGGCTGTGAAAAAGTCCAGGGCCTCCAAAAATGTGATAGGTAGTCAGGGGTGGTGCACTATACAGGAATATGGGAATTATTATTGACATGAACACACACACTCACATCGACACCGATTGAACTGGATGGACTGGCATCTGTATTCATACTTGCCAACTATGTAAATAATACTCAGATGTGGGCTATTTTTACTAAAGAAATAGAGCAAAATACATTTTGGCCTAAATGTATGAAGAAAGAGTACAGAAACTAAGAAAAACATATTTTTTCTAAATTTTTGGTATATTTTAATTCATATAGCAATAAAAAATAACCCCCCCCCCCAAAAAAAAAAAAAACAGTGAAAATAGAAACAAAAGAAAGCTCTATCTTTCTAAAAAAAAAAAGATAACATTGTATTTTGGATACTTTGTTGCATGACCGTGTAATTGTCATTCAAAGTGTGAGAGCGCTGAAAACTTAAAAAATTCCTAGGCAGGAAGGGGGTAAAAATGTGTCTGGTATTGAGGGGGTTTATTATATCACTCATGATCCTCAGCCTATTTGTTTGCAAGTAAGTAAAGCCACTGGTTTATTGACAAAGTGTCATTGATTTGTTGACGTCTGTTGCTAACAGCAGTAGTGTAAAAAAATCTGTTTTTGTACACCCTACTGTTCCAAAATTTCACTTGCAGGTTTAAAGAATCACAAAGCCTTTTATTTAAAGGATTTGTGTATTTGTAATGTGGCCATTTAAGCCACGTTAAAAGACCCTATTCTCCACTAAACAGGATTAAAAAAAATGATACATTTATGCATTGATAGATGTCCCCTATGACAAGGTTCAGTCACCCATGTACTTTTTTTTTTTTTAACCAAAGCTTGCAAATTGTTCTTGGAAAAGGCTCAGAAATCTTCATCTGTTTTTTTGCCAAAGCTCTGCAAATCAAACTTTGAAGGACAGCTGGATCTCACCTGTAATAGATGTGGCTGCACTAACAGGCCACCATGTTTGCAAGTATATAATTAATTTTAATATGACTTTTGCTTTATTAAAACTGCCTTAGTGAAATGAGATGTATATACTACGTTCTTATATGTGTGTTTTACTGTATTAGCCTTTGGCATACCTGGAAAAGGCTCAGGACTGACCTTTATGACATCCATTCACTTGTAAGACTCATTTGCAGTTAATCACTTCTTTTATAGGCTTAAATCTATTTAAAAATTCTCAGCTTAACTTAAGTTCCTGACCTATTTCTTTCAATGAATCATCCTTTGATTTATTTTAGTCATGTTAAATAAGTAAAATAAAAATATATAACAGACATAGATAGATATTAAAAACATATATGTGTACTATAACGTTATAAGCCTTATTTGTGTTGCAGTTATTTAGCAGTTCTAATGAATATTAATATTGGTTGAGTGAAAAGTGCTACCAATTAATGAACAATCTCCATGGCATAGCTTTTACTTTATTTTACATTTTATCATAGTGAATAATTTGAGCAAAAAAGCTTACCAAACTGATCAACTAAATATGAGCAGATAAATTAAAACATTTATAACCTAAAACTTGACATTCACGCCAATAGTCTCATCAGCTGCCTAGTGAAGTCCTTTTATTCTTCTTACTTTTTCCCTTTACTCAATTTTTTAGTGAAATTTAGTGCAATGATCTTCCCCACATTAAATCTGTGCAACACGTCAGATATATGGACTAAAATTCCTAAGGCTGGAGAATAGTCTTGGCATGTTTATTTTTACCTTGTGTGCTTTTCAGCTCATGGAGTATGCTTAGAGAGAGTCATTGTCTCAAAACACCAATTTATTACTATTGGATAGGGATGGGCTTTTCATTTAGATTAAACTTTGCCTGTTCAGGCATTCTTCCAAGCGCTGGACTCGTTGGTCATGTATAGTAGCGGTCTTTCTACAGGTTACTGTTAGTGGTTGTTAAGGAGGTAATGGTTGCCAGCACATGCCACATCCTTATCCACCAACAATGTCATCAGGCCACCTTCATTGCAGATGGGAGCTCCCAGATATGCAAAACAGAGGGGCAAGGATAGCGCCAATTTCACTGACCAAATATGGCCACATGGCCATATTTGGGCAATGACAATGAGCAAATATGACCATGTTTGCATTTGCTTAATGGCCTCAACCAAGAGAACACTGCCCCTTTGTTTACTTTTAGTCATGGGTACCAGGTGATGTCAGTCGGTAGTGGGTATGTGACAGGAGCAGATCACATTGGTGGTCCCAAGGATTTTTTCTTTGGGTGGGTCAGCAGGTGTTGCTCATCATGATTGATGTGGTTTTGCATTGCTGGATGACATGGATGACATGGCATTACATCATGGCACATTTTTTTTTAAATAAAGGACTTGTCAAAAAGTGTGGGGGGTGTGTCCAGTCAGCAAGGAGGATGATTGCATAGTCCAGAGCTCCTGACTGCCTTCCACCATCAGTGGCAATTATAGTGACAGCTAAGGAGTGAATTTGGTTCCCTAGCTTACTGCTGAAGCTCCTTTTCAATCTGGTCAGCATGTCAAAGCATCGAAAGCCTTCTAAGCCTCCCCAGGAGCTCACTGATTACTATCCCACGGCTGGCCAGAGGGACAGACAATATGGCACTGGCTGCATGTCTAGAGGAGCGGCCCACTCAAAAACCCAGCTCTAGCACCAGGCTCCAACATGACAAAGAGAGCTCTCAGGATATGGGTGAGTTTTCTCCCCCCTTCATCACCTCCACCCAAAGCCCAGCCAAATATAGGCAAAGGAGAGGGGAGGACACAGCCCCAGCTCTGCAGTCTCAGGTTGATACTGGGGAAGACATGCATGAAATGCAGCACAGACCCTTCATTGAATTGTTCCCTTCTGCTGACCACCCTATCTCAGAGCACACCTTAAAAACCATGTTGCTCTCATTGAGGCACACCCTATTTAATGATTTTTTCAGAAATCATGGCTAATCTCATTGACACTGTAAAAACACATGCTGACAAAATACAGCACCATGAGAATAAAATGGCTGATGTTTACATGGTTCTTAACAACATCTTGGATGCCTACACGGACCAGGATGCTGAGATCTAGAGGCTATAGGCTAAAATTGTTGATATGGAAGACTGTCCAAGGTGGAATAACATTATGTTTAGAGGAATCCCTGAGCCTGTACCTTCTGTTGATCTTAATAACTTTATCCAATGCCTCATGAAGGTGCTTGTTCCTTCCCTCAGTGATTTGGAGCTCCATATTGATAGGGCCCACAGGATCCCTAAACCTGCATTTCTGCCTGATATTGCTCCCAGAGACACTTTGGCATGGATCCACTTCAGGCTCATGTTATAATAGCAGCCAAACAGAACCCCGTTTTGCCTTATGAGTTCTTAGGGATATGTATCCCTGTAAGCTGATATATAACTTGCTCCTCTGACCAAGTTCTTGCAGAATAATAAAATCCCCTACCAATGGGGATTTCACAAATATCTGCTAATCCTCAACGAATGGCAATTGCTTCCAATGGAGAACCAACCGGCACATCCACAACCCCCAGCTTATCTGGACACAGAACGGACTTTAGTCCTTTAGGCCTAAAGGGCCTAGATTGTCACCGTCTCCTCATTACTTCCTAATATCTTTTTATGGAAGGCACGTAACTCACTTCTGTTGTTTTTCCCGACTTCCCTTTTTTTTGGTTGCCCCTACACCAGGTTTCCTGAGATTTTTTTGGGACCCCCTTTTCTGTGTGTGTACCCCCAGGTTACCACAGCAACTCAGGGTGGCCATTATACCTGCCTTTTTTGCATGTCTTTTTTTTGTTTTGCCCTCCTCTTTTGGCTTTCTACTACAGCTTCTCACAGTTGGCCAGTCACACTGCTGAAGGTCTCCATCTTCACCACTCTCTCCTTATCGTCAATTTCATGGCGATGAGCTGTCAGTCCTCAACCTACAACACATCCGATAACTGAAGCCAATAACTTCCTCTTCTCTGATAGCCTAACCCGATATATTTGGGAGACAACAAGCAAGAATGAATATCCACCATTACATTATGTTGATGAGTTCACTCCTACTACTTGGGCTGATATTTTTTATCAGGAATTCCATTGAAACTTGTACCATTCAATGTCAAAGGCCTTAATAACCCTTTCACTTGACACCTGTATGAAAAAAGCCCGCTCTCTCAAAGGGGACATTCTCTTTGCTCAAGAGACATTTTGCATCCTCAAAATGTCCCTGATTCCAGTTTAGGCACTACCTTCATGTATATATGGCTAATGGCCCCAGAGCTCTCATTGCTGTCAAGGAATCAATTGTATCACGCCATATCTGTGGTATTGCTGACCCACAAGGCCGTTTTAATTTTCTCATTTGTGAACTTAACCACTCAGAGTATAACTTAGTTAACCTCTATGCTCTGAACATGAAACAAAATAAATTCCTAGCCTTTCTACTACCTCAAGTCAAGAAACACCGGTCCTAGGTGGAGATTTTGACTCTATCATTGACCTGACCTTGGACTCATCCTTGGATAAGAGAAGACCAACCCAGTCCATTCTTCCCTTGTTACACAAATACAATCTTAATGATATATAATGTTGTTTGCATGGCTATGAAAAGGACTTCACTTTTATGTCTGCACTCCACGCTTCTTATTCTAGAATTGATTTCTTTCTCGTGGATAAGAGGTCTTTGCAGAATGTGTTGCGCTCAGATATTGGTATAATCTTGTGGTCGGGCCATACACCAGTGACCTTTGTATTTGATGACAAATTCAGTAACTCTCCCCCTTCCCTTTGGAGACTTAATACATCCCTTTTGGAAGACCAGAGATTATACTAGCAAATAGTGCACGCACATTGATTATTTTTTAGTCTAACGATACCCCTGAACCCAATTGTTTCAATTCATGGAAGACGTACAAGGTTTATATGTGAGGCGTTTTGATTAAATTAGCTTCTACTGTTAAGATGCAGACAAATGCAGCAGATAGATGACCTGCCTCACTCTTTAATGGAGTACAAAAGGTTGAATAAATCCTCATTCTCAATGCACATTTGCTCCTAACAAAGCTAGACAACAGTTGTGAAGCCTGCTCCTTTATAAACCAACTGAAATATTTAAAAGCTAATTCATATGGCCTCAGCAATAGAGAGGGAGCATTGTTAGCCAAAAAAGTTAATGCGAGTCAGCCTGTATCGCGTAGTAAGCGTTCAAACACATGAGTCATAGTCAATGCTTTCAGCTTTTATTATAAATCCTTGTATGATCTAAAATCAGACTCTACAACCCCTCAACCTATGCCCTCCTCCATTGCTGCCTTTCTCCAACCAGTCAATTTACCTGCTCTTTCAAAAGTACAACTCAGGAGATATGTTCCACTATTAAGTTGCTTTCCTTTCATACGTCCCCTGGAGCAGATGGATTTTCTATAGAATTCTATATGAAAATGTCTGATCTCATTGCCCCACATCTACTGTCAGTCTTTAATCTTGCCACCTCCTCTGATTCCTTACCATCAAAAATGCTACGGCCATTATTGTGACGATTCCTAAACCTAACAAAGACCCGGCCATAGTTACAAACTATAGGCCAATCTCTCTTCTTAACACTGATGTCAAACTGCTTGCAAAACTATTGGCTTTCCAGTTGCAAAGTGTCATATCCCTTCTTATTCAATCAGATCAAGTGGGATTTCTTGCAGGTCATCAAGCACCTGATGGAACTAGATAACTTCTGAACCTTAATATGCAAGTTGATCTCTCACGATCGCCTTCTTTGCTTCTCTCTTTGGAAGGCATTTGACGGAGTCTACTGGGGATTCTTCAAAGAAGTCCTCTGCAAATTTGAAATCAATAGCTAGTTACAGTCAGCTATTCTATCCCTTTATTCATCTCCCTCAGCTGTAGTTCTCACTTTAGGCATTATGTCTAATGCCATTACCCCCTTTCCCCAATTATTTTCATACTCCTTATGGGACTCTTAGTGGAAAGCATTAGGGTGCACCGTCACATTACAGGTATATCTATGTCTGGTCGCAAACATAAGATTTGTTTATTCACAGGCGACGTCATGCTCATAGTGTCTAACCCTAAAACCTCTCTCCCAGAAATACATGATGTTCCAATTTAGTAAATATCAATGCCACTAAGTCCCAAATCTTGGGATTGAACATTCCAACAAGTCTCTGTTCCCTCCTACTTAGCAGATTATCTTTCACGTGGGCCCCTAACTACATTTCCTTTTGAGGTATACAACTTACATTCAAGGTATCACAGGTATATGATCACAATTTTAAGCCCTTTCTAGTTTCCCTTCCTCAAGCCCTATCCCATTTTAAAGCCTAAGAACTATCTAAAGTAGGCAGAGTAGCTGCTTTAAAGATTATATTACTTACAAAATTGCTATATATACTTTGAACTCTTACCATCCCTCTACCCATCACTTTCTTCAAAAACTTCCAAAATTGTTTAATCAGTTGATTTGGGGTAATACAGTAAACCACCTAGATGTTTTCTTCTAATAATGATGAGAAATAGGGGCAATTGTGTACCCAATGTCACTCACTACTACAGTTGCATTTTAGATCAATTACTGCCCATTGGTATCTCACATAGAGTTGAGTGGACACCTGGATGTTCGGGTTCATCGGGTTCGGCCGAACTTCTCAAAAAAGTTTGAGTTTGGCACCGAACTTGACCCCGAACCCCGAACCCCATTGAAGTGAATAGTGACCCAACCTTTTGGGCACAAAAATGGCTGTAAAAAAGTCTTGGAAAGGCTAGAGGGCTGCAAAAGGAAGCAAAATGGGGGAAAGAGTAGGACAAGTGCCCTGAAAACAAATGTGGATAGAGAAATAACTTAAAATCACATAAAAAAATAAAAGTTGGAGGAGGAGGTATATGTGGAGTAAGAGCCTAGAGGTTGAGGAGGCGGTGACCGTGGTGGTGTAGGTGGAAGTGGCAGTGGAGGAGGAGGTAGCCAACACTGTTTTTTGTTTGTTTGTTTTTTTTTTCTAATTGGGGTAGCCCCCAAAATATTGAGACATATTAAAAAAAAAGTATGGCATGCTACTGACAAAGCTTTTCCACATTTCGGCCATGCTAACCCTGCCTTCTGAGGTGCTGGCGGTGCCACAGCTGCCTTGGTGACCTCTTCCTCCTCCTCTGCCTTCTCCTTGTGCTTCCACTGAGCCCCCGGTGTCATTTGGGAATGCCCTCAGCAGCGCGTCTACCAGGGTGCGCTTGTAGTCGCACATCTTCCGATCATGCTCCAGTGAGGGAATTAAGGATAGCACGTTGTCCTTGTAACAGGGATCCAGCAGGGTGGCAACCCATTAATCAGCACAAGTTAAAATGTGGGCAACTGGGCTGTCATTGAGCAGGTACTGCAGCATGTAGTCGCTCATGTGTGCCAGGCTGCCCAGAGGCAAAGACAAGCTGTCCTCTGTTGGAGGTGTATCATCTGTGTCCTTTGTATCCCCTCAGCCATGCTCCAGTGATGCCCACGAGCTGCGTTGGGTGCCACCCTGCTGTGAACACAGTTCCTATTCCTCATCATCATGCTCATCCTCCTCATCCTCCAGAACTGTGCCCTGGCTTGACAATTTTTTACCTGGCCTATGCTGGTGCAGGAACCCACCCTCTGAGCCACTTGTGAATGACTGGCCTGATAACCGTGGAAATTACCCCTCTTCCTCCTCCTCCTCTGCCACATCCTCTTCCATCATCGCCCGAAGTGGGATAGTAATGCTGAGAACAGCATCATCGGCACTGGCCATGTTGGTGGAGTACTTGAAACACCGCAATATGGTACACAGGTCTCGCATGGAGGCCCACTGGTTGGTGGTGAAGTGGTGCTGTTCCGCAGAGCGTCTGACCTGTCATGCTGCAGCTGAAACTCCACTATTGCCTGCTGCTGCTCGCACAGTCTCTCCAGTATGTGCAAGGTGGAGTTCCACCTTGTGGGCATGTTGCAAAGGAGGCGTGAGCGGAAAGGCCGAAGTTCCGCTGCAGCGCAGACAGGCGAACAGCAGCAGGGCGAGAATGCCGAAAGCGCGCACAGACGGCTCTCACTTTCTGCAGCAACTCTGACATATCCGGGTCGTTTTTTAGAAATTTCTGCACCACCAAATTCAGCACATGCGCCAGGCAAGGGATATGCGTCAAACCGGCTAGGCCCAGAGCTGCTATAAGATTTCGCCCATTATCGCACACCACCAAGGCTTGAGGCTCAGTGGCAACAACCACTCATCGGTCTGTTGTTCAATACCTGTCCACAGCTGCTGCGCAGTGTGGGGTTTATCCCCCAAACATATCAGTTTTAAAACAGCCTGCTGTCGTTTCCCCCTGGATGTGCTGAAGTTGGTGGTGAAGGTCTTACGCTGACCGGATGAGGAGGTGGTAGTGGAGGAGGAAGTGGAGTAGGAGGCAACAGGAGGCAAAGAGAAATTCCCTGCAATCCTCGGTGGCGGAAGGACATGAGCTAAATGGCTAGCCGCCTCAGGCCCACCCGCCACTACATTTGCCCAGTGTGCAGTTAGCAAGATATAGCATCCCTGCCCGTGCTTACTGGTCCACGTTTTAGAGATTATGTGGACCTTGCCACAGATGGCGTTGCGCAGTGCACACTTGATCTCGTCCCTGACTTGTTCGTGCAGGGAAGGGATGGCTCGCCTGGAAAAGTAGTGGTGGATGGGAACCACGTACTGTGGGACAGACACCGCCATCAGGTTTTTAAAACTGTCCGTGTCCACCAGAATGACAGCATTTCAAAGGCCAGGAATTTTGAAATGCTGGCATTCAGGGCCAGGGATCACTGGTGGGTAGGGGGGTACTTCCTCTTTCTCTCCAGCTGTAAGCTTCCATGGGACCATGTGGAAATGCTTGGGGATGGTGGCAGAAATGGTGGCATTGCTGTCACATCATCTGTTTGCTGAGTGGCAGGTGACATTAACATTGTAGAGGTGGACGAAGAGGCCGAGGCAGCAACAGAAGAGGAAGCAGGAGGAGGCAGAGACCTTTCTTGGATTTTGAGGTGCTTATTCCACTGCAGCTCATGCTTTGCATGTAGATGCCTGGTCATGCAGGTTGTGCTCAGGTTTAAAACATTTATGTCTCGCTTCCTCTGATTGCACAGTGTGCAAACCGCTCGTGTCTTGTCGTCAGCACATTGTCTGAAGAACTGCCACACTGGGGAATTCCTTTGAGCTGCCTTTGGTGTGCTAGGTCCCTGGGTGGTAGCAGGCGTACTGTCTAGGGGACGGTCACTCTGCTTCTGCAACCTTCTTCCTCTTTTGCTGTGCTGGTGCCTCTGTGCGACCACCACCTCTTCCTCCAAACTGCACAAGTCACTCGCATGACCTTCATTCCATGTGGGGTCTAGGACCTCATCATCCTCCACATCATCTTCCACCCACCCTTTACCACTGCCCTCCTTGTCAGTCTGCACCACTGTGGAAAGCTGCAGCAGTTGGCACCTGTGTTTTGTCATCGTCAGAGACGAGTTTCCATGTCCTCATCCTGAAACAGAAGTGGTATAGCATCGGTGCACTCAATGTCTTCCACTTCTGTGGCAGGGCTATGTGGATGGCCCACGGAAAGCACACCAGCAGAGTCATCAAAAAGCATAAGAGACTGCTGCATGACTTGGGGCTCAGACTGCTTGGCTGATTTACAAGGGGCTGAGGTGAAAGACAGATGGCCATGGGGCTCCAACTCTGAGCTTTCATCAATGGACCGGGTGGGAGACAATGAGAAGGAACTGGAGGCATTGTCAGCCACCCAATCTACCATCGCCTGTACTTGTTCTGGCCTCACCATTCGTTGAGCGGCATTCGGGGCTAACATATAACATTGAAGGTTCTGTCAGCTAGAGTTGAGCGAACACCTGGACGTTCGGGTTCTGCGGGTCCGTCCGAACTTTGGGAAAAAGTCCGGGTTCGGCTTCCGAACGTTGCCCGAACGTTATCCCGGACCCAGAACCCCATTGAAGTCAATGGGGACCCGAACTTTTAGGCACAAAAATGGCTGTAACATAGTCCTGGCAAGTGCTAGAGGGCTGCAAAAGGAAGTAAAATGGGGGTAAGAGTGGCGCAAGTGCCCTACAAAAAAATGGGGATAGGGAAAATAAATTAAAATCAAATAAACTAGGAGATGATTTTTGAACAATAATGTGTCACTTACAGCTGCAGCTAAAACCTCTCCCTTTAGAACTAGGAGATGATTTTTGAACAATAATCTGTCCCTCTACCTAGTGCAGTCAGATCGCTCAAAGCAGCAGTATGTGAAATCTCAAATTACTCCCACAATCTGAGCGTTGTGTACGATTCCACAATCTGATCGTTGTGTACGATCGTAGCGATCGTTGTGTTAGGCAGAGTTTGATCTGCAATCTGCAACTCAAAGCAGCAATATTTGAAATCTCAAATTCCTCCAACAATCTGATCGTTGAGCACGATCGTAGTGATCGTTGTTTTATGCAGAGTTTGAGCTGCAACTC
>BLSH010494817.1:201570-232745 GCA_018402905.1 Glandirana rugosa
CCTCTTAAAATCGTACTAGACTCAAAGGGTCTGATATGACTATTGGGGGGGGGGGGCACACACCTTTTTTTTCGGTCCAATTGGACATCTATATTAGACCCTCATCAATGATAACAGTCTCAGAGTAGTTACATTTGCCATAAATTGCAGGAACATTACACATGGTATGTTCTTTTAAGGAGAACCCTGTGCCATTTTGGGGGTAGATCTCCCATTAACATTTATATGATATAATTCTCTAAAATGAGGGTCTGTTATAGATGAAGGAAATCTCTTGCCACTTTGCTTACAAACAAAAGGAAACTGTTAGGAGTTATAATTTACTTTACCACTTAAGGACCGGAAGGATTTCCCCCTTTAGGACCAGAGCCCTTTTTGCGATTCGGCGCTGCGTCGCTTTAACTGACAATTGCGCGGTCGTGCGATGTTGTACCCAAACTATATTTGCGTGCTTTTTTTCCCACAAATAGAGCTTTCTTTTGGTGGTATTTGATCACCTCTGCGTCATTTCTGATCGCCGCTATAAACAAAAGAAGAGCGACAATTTTGCAAATAAACACAAATTTCTTACTTTTTGCTAAAATACAAATCCAAAAAAAAAAATATAAAAAAACATTTTTTTTCATCGGTTTTGGCCGATTTATATTCTTCCTCATATTTGTGATAAAAAAATCGCAATCAGCGTTTATTGATTGGTTTGCACAAAAGTGGTCGCGTTTACGGATGATGAGAATTCATTTCTGGGTTTTTTATTTTTTTTTATTTTTTACTAGTAATGGCGGCGATCTGCAATTTTAAGCGGTACTGCAATATTTCAGCGGACATGTCGGACCATTTTGACACTTTTTTGGGACCATTGGCATTTATACAGCGATCAGTGCTATAAAAATGCACTGATTACTGTGTAAATGCCATTGGCAGTGAAGGGGTTAACCTGCAAGGGGCGCTCTAAGGGTTAACAGTGTTCCCTGGGCGTGTTCTAACTGTGGGGGGACTGCCCTAGCTGGGGAAGGGAAGTGATCACAGCTTCCGTGTAGAGGAAGGCTGTGATCACAGCCCTTCCCCCCTCACAGAACGGAGGTCCGTGTTTACTTACACGGACCTCCGTTCTTTCACTCCGGGGGGGCATTGCGGGTGGCCGGCGGAGATCAAATCCGCCGCACCCGCTCCCTGGCCCTCCCCAGACACAGTGAGCGCGATCTCGCGTACGCCGTCATATGATGGCGATTCGCGTTACAGAGCCACCTTGTCACCGTCCAATGCCGATCAGCCGTCGGCAAGTGGTTAACATTTAAATTGCATTTTTTTCTTTGTAAATGTTCCCTAGAGCAGTGTGCATCCCCCCATACCAATTTATCAAAATACATTGCTTAAACCTTTGGTTCCCATTGACTTCAATATGGCTCAGATTATGCACCCAAATTTAAGTAACGCTCGCTGAACATGCCTCAAACCAAACCCAGGTATATTTGACTCATCCATGATGGCCACTGGTATCTTTTGATAAAGAGATTGATAAAGTATGTAGTGGTGGGATTAGATAAAGTGGGGTTCATTTACCAAAGGCAAATAGACTCTTCAGTTTGCAAAGGAAGTTGCACTTTGCAAGGGATTCTACCCCAACACTTGGTGAATGAGGCAAAGCTCATTCACCACATTAACTAAGTTCTGAAGTAAATTCTCTTGCAGAGTGCAACTACCGTTTCAAAATAAACAGCTTATTTGCCTTTAGTGAATCATCTCCAGTGTATCTTCCCATTGAAGGGGCAAAAATACCTATTTTTGCATAACTATTTTAGGTATGCATATATGCATAGAAAATGCATAGAGGAAAAAAATACTCTTAAATAGTAACTAGCTCTCTTCACAGTGTAATCAAGTCGCTTTAAGTGAACACTTGAGTGGTAATTACACTTAAAATATAATTTTTTGTATGCTTTTAATAGATTAAAATAAAATTCACTCTATTTATCATCTGGGAGGACTTCCTGTGTGCTTTTGCTTTTGAGAAATTTTCATGTTGGACTTATACCATTTGTAACACTGAAATGTGTCAGTGCAACATAGTCAGCATACATTTATTTAGTTGCAATCAATAGAGGGAATTGAACTATTTATTGTTGGTTTGTCCAAAAAATACCCTAGACACAATAAAAATGGTAAATAGTACCAGTACAAACAAAACAAAATTCACCACAAGTGTATAAATAAAATTGCAGTGCTTAAACAACATAATAATAATGTGATAACAAATATACACATCATGCAATACGTGAAACCGAAAGAAGTGATTAAGGTGTATCTTGTACAAAAGAAAAAAGAGAGACTCTAACAGTTCAAATAAATATATGGTGCTTCTCCTTTAAATGGCATCCAGATATCTCAAGTGCTCCCCAAAATGTCCACTGTGGTAACCACCAGCAGCACACCACACTCTCCAGAATATATGGTAAATTACAGGCAGCATACATGCTTTGTAACATCACTACAAACAATGGTCTCTTTCCATAAGAACCAGTCCCATTAAGATGAAGTGTAGTATCCTCATAGTTAGGCTTCTAGTAGAATTAAGGCACATTTAGTTTTGGCTTCTCTGTAGTCAGTGGAGCAAAGTTTGATTTATTTTGGCTATTCTGGGTTCTATTTGTTGCAAGTTTCAACTACTTTCCCTTGTTTTCTAATAAGTTCCATAATGTAGTGGGTTGGAAGAGGCAGACCCTGGACTTGGGACAAAATTGGAAGACTGGTCTGGTGTCTATGATACACAAGCAGTAAGTATTAGCTTTTTTGTATTAGATTGTGTTTTTTTTTAATACAAAAAAAAGGTTTTATTGAGTATGAAAAAAACAACGGAGAGATGTACAAATAAGTAAAAAAAAGTGCAACAGGCACTACAATGAGGATACAAAGTTTGACATGCATGGTAAAGATCTTGTAATAGCACATATAAGCATCAGTTACATCTATGGTTGCCATGGGGATAAGAAGCATAGACATGACAATGAGGCAGAGTGCAAGACCAATCTGGGGGAGTAAGCCATCAGACATTCACATCTTCACATGTGGAGGAGTTCTCCAGCCACCTATCCCAAATGTTATGGTATTTCTTGGGACAACCCCTGTGCATGTAGAGAACTTTTTTATAGGGAAGAACAATGTTTACTGCTCTTATCCACTGTTGTATCATGGGGGGTGAGCTCTTAAGCCATGTTCTAGCTATTTGCATCCTGGCAAGGAATAATGTTTCTTAAGAAAAATATTCACATACCTCAGGGAGGGAAAGGATCCCCAAGATGCATTGACGTGGGCAGAGTGTTGGAGGGAAGCCCATCCTGTCATGCAGGAACTTAGTGATTTGTGTCCAGTATCCCTGGATGGCCGGGCAGGACCACAAGAGGTGGAAAAAGGAGGTTTCAGGGTCAGCACATCTTGGACACAGGGGGTTATAGCGCGGGTCATATTTGAGGATGCGGGAGGTGTGATGTAGGACCTATCCAGGATATAAAAATGTGTAAGTCAGTCAGATAATTTGGGGAATGCTAATTTACAGACAGTCAGTGCCTCCTCCCAGTCATCATCCACAATGTCACCCACATCCAGCTCCCACATGGACTTGAGTTGGTACGCTTGGGCAGTGGTCCCGGGGATCAAGAGGCTGTTGTAGCATAGCAAGATAAGCTTTTTGGGGTCCTGTCCCAGCAGGATGTCAACCAGAGGCAGTGTTTCCGGCTGGGGGACAGACTCTCGGAATTGGGACTGCAGAGCATGGTGGAGCTGAAGGTAGCGGAAAAACATGAAGTTAGGAAGGGAGTACTGGTCCTTCAGGGTTTGAAAGGTTTCCATTGGCGATGACTTGCGAGAAGTACACAACGCCCCTGGCAATCCACAACCCACGGTCTTGGACAGAGGATAGCTCAGGGAGGTGCCGGGAGTCCCATAGGGGCGTGTGAGAGTGGAATGGGGGGCCCACTTTGCCGTGTGGCAAGTCACCAGATTTCCCAGTGATGGGAGAGCAAAGAGCCTCTGCTGCCTGGGTGGGACCCCTTGTGGGCATCACGGAATAGAAGCTTAAATGGGTGGGTCACCAGTTGAGAGGGATGAGGACACGCCAAACTAATATATCTCTCTCTATCTGTGTGGTGAAGGTGAAAGAAGTGGGAGAGTTGGGAAACATTGTAGTATATCTCCAAATCAGGAAATGCAGTGCCCCCCAGATCGATTGGGTGCTTAGGGGTGTCCAGGGTCATTTATGGTGTGAGGACCCCCAGATGAAGGTGTTGATATTTTCAATTGTTTTTGAGTACGTGGCGTGGGATACACACTGGGGCCTGCCAAAAGATATAAAAAAGTTTGGGGAGGAGGATCATTTTCACTAGATTAATCTGTCCCATTACCCTGAGGGGCAATCAGGACCAGACTTGAGTTTTGGTTTTGAGCATATCGAAAAGGGGTTAAAGGTTAAGGGTTATATAGTCGGTGGGAGATCTGGAGACTTGGACACCTAGGTATTTAATTTGGCTTGCACGAATAAGGGGCAGGGAAGCCTGAACAGATGAGGGGGCCCCAACATCTACCGGCAGGATCAGTGATTTGGTCCAATTTTTGCGAAGGCTAGAAAAGGTGCCGAATTGTTCGAAAGGCTGTAAGGCAGCTTGTAGTGAGCGGTCAGCGTCCGTCAGATAGAGGAGCATGTCGTCAGCGTATACACTGACAACCTCTACCAAAGGACCAACGCGGAAGCCCCGAACACCAGGGTGAGCTCTGAGAGCTATAATCAATGGTTCCATGGCCAGAGCGTACAGGAACTGGGAGATGGGGCATCCCTGACTGGTCCCGCTGGTAAGGGGAAAGGGGTTGAGCGCTTGCCATTAACTTGGATGCAGGCAGTGGGGGTCTGATATAGCAATTTGAGCCATTTGATGAAGTTGGGACCAAATCTGAAGCATCGCAGGCATTCCCAGAGGTAATCCCACTCTACTGAATTGAACGCCTTTGCGGAGTCAAGGTTGACACCACTCTGGAGCCCATTTCCTCATGTTGTGCCTGTAGGTTTAAGAATAGATGTTGGAGGCCGTGTTTTTGTTGGGCGTAAACCCAGATTGATCGGGGTGGATTAAACTAAGGATAACTTTGTTAAGGCGGAGGGCAAGAATCTTGGCAAGTATCTTGACGTCTAATTGAAGCAGGGAGATGGGGCGATAAGATTAGAGGGTCTTTGCCAGGTGTGGGTATTAATACTATCAAGGCTCGTCCATGTAGGGGGTGAGGGTAGAGGATTCAAAGATGGGGGTATACAACTCTCATAATTTGGGGACAATTATATCTTCAAATTGCCTATAAAACTCTATGGGGAGCCTGTCCGACCCCGGGGCCTTCAAAGAAGGGAGAGATGACAGGGCCTCCTCTATGCAGTCAGTGGTAATAGGCGCCTCCAATATTGCCCGTTGAGCAAGGGACAGCTGGGGAAACTCAATACCCTGAAGGAACACAGTCAGCTCCTCTTTGGCATAACTGGTTGTGGATGTGTATAAATCAGCATAAAAGGACCGAAACTCTGCAGCCACCAATTCGGGGTCAGTGATTATGCCCCCAGCGGACTGGAGTTCCACGACTACAGGGGGTTTGTTGTCAAGGTGGGCCATGTAAGCAAGTAGCTTGCCCGCGCATTCACCATATTCGTACATAACATTTACTGCTTAGTAAAAGATACCACGGTTGGCCATCTCAAAGTGCAATTGATCTACAAGTCTAGTCTGGGAGCGTAATAAAGTTGCATTGGAAGGGGAGGGATCCCTAAGAAAATTTTGCTCGGACTCCAAGGCCTCCAAGACAGAGCCGACCAGGACCGAACCGCCATTAGTGTGGAAAAAGTATGTCCACTCCCTCTTGATGTCCCCCATATTGGCCAGGCCAGGCCAGGCCGGAGAGCCAAAAAGGGTTCAGCCTCCAGAACCGCAGAGTGATCCAGTATGGGAAGTGGTGTGACAATATCCTAACGCTGAATCCCGCATCCAGGAGATTCGGCAGTAGGGTAGGTGCAGCGAGGATCAAATCTATGAGGGACATAGTAGAACACGCTGGGGTGAAACAAGAGAACTATGATGCTTCAGGGTGTTTGTGCCTCCAAGTATTGATTAGGGAGAATTTTGTGAGAAATCTGCCAAATCTGGTGATAGAGGGTAGAACAGATGAGGAGGTGTGGGGCTCCGCCTATCGACCAGTGGGTTTATGACCATATTAAAATCTCCCATCCAGATCGCCAGCACCGTGGGATGTTGAGCCATGAAGGCCACCCCAATTGCAGCGGGCCAAACTGAAATGGAGGGGGGATATAATACACCAAAAGGAGGACCTCCAACCCGTTTACAGTGGCATGAAGGAATAAAAAGCGACCCTGCGGGTCCGACTGCAGATCATGTGGTTGAAATTGCACTGATTTAGCAATGAGAATTGCGACACCCCTGGAGTTGGAGGTGAAGGGGGCCTGGTACAGCCAACTGACCCAGTGTTTCTTGAGGGCCAATTGCGCTTTTCCCACTGGGTGAGTTTCCACCAGGACCAAAATGTCAGCCTGTAGAGACTTTAGATGGGAGAGAACCACAGTCCATTTGGGTTTGGCACACAGGCCCTGGACATTCCATGTCACAAAGGTAAGAAGCGCCATTGTGGATAGAGGCGGGGGGGGACATAGCAGGATGCAGTCGGACCCACAGGGGGCACCAGACAATACAGGGACATCAGTATACTGATATTATATTCTGATAGCAAAAATACAAGAGCAACCATAGCAATAAAGCAAAAAGATAAATATAGCAGAGATGTCGCAGTCACAGTCTGTAATGGCTCATTCCAATAGCAGGGAGAAATGTCAATCCTGGTGGAGGTACAGCGTAACAGCAGCAAAGGGGAGAGCCAGCAGCATGTCAACAAGGTATTATAGTCAACAGGTTACATAAACAAAGGCATACTCTTTTCTCTTTTTCCCTTTTGCCATTATATATAATTGAAGTCACAACAACCTATTACTCCACCTCTGGATTACTTTGTCCCTCTTTGGGGACCCAAGTGAGGCATCACTCCCTCGTGGTATATATGGTTATTGAATATAACTATATAAGATTTTGTACACGCTGTGTCTTGGACAGTGCTCTGTCCACTATCTTTTACATATAATGTCAAGCTTCGACTTTTTTATGTATTTCCATAATAAATATATATGATTTTAATAATACTGTATTTGTGTTGTTATCTCGTGGTGTTCCCTTAACCTCCCTGGCGGTATGATTCTGTCTGGAATTTTGTTCCAAAAGCGGTACAATTATTTTGCATGAAAATTTGGCGTTTTATATTGTAGGCCTGTAATTCTTAGGAATAACTCACTTAAATCTGTCCAAATAAGAGTTTAGTAGACATCCCGGGTATGAAAAAGTTTGAAAAATGAAATCATAAATTATAATATAATAAATAACTAAAAATAATTATCAAAAATAATAATATAATAGTAATAAAATGTATGCAATAATGTAATCAAACCAAAAACGCAGAAATTTGCTCAGTTGCAGAATTGTCGCTATCGTCACTTTTAGTTGCTGATGATAAATTTCCCCAAAAATCAGTATCACTCAATTCTGCAAATGATTCTTATTTACTATCGCTGTTTTCTAGCTGATCAAAAACCACTTTTGACGCAAAGGGACACTTTTTGGTTGCTATGGACATTCTCATGTTTCCAGGCAGAAAGAATGACATTTATTATATAAAAGTGCGTGCAGGGCTCTGGGCAAACCACTAGGGACAAAGGGGATGTGAAATGTTTTCATACAGTAATGTAATCTATAAGATTACAGTGTACTGTATGTACTGTGTGTGTTTCACTTTTTGAAATTCCCACCCAGTTCCGCACCCGTGCGTCGCTGCGTCGCAGAGAGCGGAACTAGGAACTAGGAAGTGACAGACCCAGCGAGTACAGCGAACATCGCTGCATCGCTGGATCGTGGGAGCAGGTAAGGCACTCGCTGTGCGCTCTGCAGCTCACCCCGTGTCTGACACGGGATCAACGATAGTAGCAGGGAATTTTTACCCCGTGTCAGACACGGGAAAACCGCTAGGGAGGTTAAAGTCCATCTTTGTGGAATTTGTCCCAATTTTTTCTTTCTAATAATATTTAGGACGGTGGCACGCTCAGGAAAGCTTTCTCTTTTATCTACATTCAGCAAGGGTTACAGTTTGGGGTGCAGGTGAGCTGCCCATTATTCGGAGTGTTTGGGGTGAGAGGAGATTGTGGAGGGCCACCTAATGTGGGGAAAACATGTTATCCATAGGAGCCTGTGAAAGGTGAGTAAGGAGAGTAAAGGGCAGGAATTGCAAATGCAGTCTACTTACAGTCCAATCGCATTGAGGCAGGACGAATAGAATGGCTGTGCAGGAGGAGGCATACATTCGCTAGAGACAAGCCGGATGTCTACTGAGGATCATGAAGAAGAAGCGTTAGGCCGGGACAGGCTCCAGCCAGGAGAGAACGGCCTCGGGGTCCATCGCATATCACCCAGAGTCTTGCCGGAAACAGCATTGCGTAGGCGAGGTGGTGGATCCTGAGCTGGCGCTTGGCTTCCACAAAGAGGGCCCTCCTCTTCTGGACTTCGGCTGAGAAATCTGGAAACACTGCGATATGGCCCCTGCCAAAGGGGATGTTGCCCTTTTCTCGGGTGAGCCGCAGGACCGTGTCACGATTACGGTAGTTGAGCTTCACTATGAAAGTGCGTGGCGGGGCACCGGCAGGCGGAGGCCAGACAGCAGGCCAGTGGGCGCACTCCACCACAAATTAAGAGGAGAAGGCCTCCCGGCCAAAAGTTTTAGTGAGCAGGCCCTCAGGGAAAGCAGGGGGATTTGATCCTTCCGCTTGCTCTGGGAGCCCCACAAATCAGAGATTACCCCGGCGCAGCCGGGTTCTCCATGTCATCCTGCTTAGCGAGGACGGCATTCAGTTGGTGCTGCAGGTGCTCAGTAGTCACCTGCAATGGCGGCAGGTCGTCTTCCAAGTGGCTAATGCAGCGCTCCGATTCCGTGACTCTCTCCCTCAGGGTGAGGATATCCTGTCAGATCAGAGATATGTCCACCTTTACCTCCTCAGTCCGAGCCATGAGAGTGGTTTGGCAGAGGGAGATGGATCTAGGACTCTGGCACTTCAGTGTCTGGGGGAGGGGAGGCACCATCTTCCCCAGGCAGGCCACGCTCCTCGTGGCGGAATTTATCTAGTTTTGCAATGACCTCCGATGCTCTCTTCGGCGGAGACATAGCAGGAGGGGTTGTAGTTGGAGGCGGGTGGCAAGCGTTGTGTCTAGCAGCAAGGATAAGGGCTCCAGGATAGTGAAAGGAGATCAGTCGAGCGGAGCTCTCACTCAGCACACCCCATGCAGATGCAGCCCTGTATTAGATTGTGTTTATTACAAAAAAACTACAAATATGGTAAAAAGAAAGAAGAAAAAAAAAGTATTATCTTGGTCAACTGCCTAAGACATTGGAATGTGTATGTTTGAAAGCTCTGCAGGCACCATCTGCAGAAACCTTATCTGTGAGAAAGAAAAGGTTTTCTCTAGGAACTTCTGATCCTACTGATACACACTTCATTTGAGATCTATTATCATAGGATGCCTGCAGGTATCAAGTTGGTAAACAAATGCAGCCCCAGTTTTATTTCAAGAGGAAGTTGAAAGCCCATGAAAGGACTCAGTCACACAGAAACACATGCATTAAATCATGTTACATTCTTTACCTAGCCCTCCCTGGATTCTCCATTTTCCTGAAGATGGAGACTTCCACTCCTACTCCTATCTTAAGACTCAGTTTGGCTCACTGAAAGCAATCCACCTCAACGTTTCCACTACCTTCATTCTATACCATCAGATTCACAACTTTTTATTTTTTTTGGCTTTTTTTTTTTTTTTTTTTTTATGAATATGTTTATTGAAGTTTTGCACCATACAAAAACAGGGCAAATTACATGTGGCAGACTGCTTTTACAATAGGGGCCTTTTCGAGCAAGGCAACAGGAATAGTCATTGATCTGTATTCGTGTGACAATTAGTCATAAAAAGTAGAATTTTGACAGAGTTAGCGTATGGATCATTATACTTAATATCATGTAAATAGCAGTATAAAGTACAAGGATATCTGGTTGGCTGAAATCTGTGTCACTTGAGGGACCGCGATTGGGTCTAGCTGGGGGGAAAAGGGTAGAGCGGAAGGCCTGATAAGGTCTTGCGTTTGAGAAACGTGACCTGGTTAACCTGTAAGGAAGGTTAATAACAATAACAAAAGAAAATTGAAAATTGAATACCCTGGGAAACTGAGGCAGGTGGAGAGGTCAAACATATGTTACCTAGGTTGTATTTGAAGTTCGTGGAATGTCAAGGGGGGATGGAGTATGTATAGGGAGAGGCTCCTGGATCCTGAGTTTGCCTAAGGTGCCGGTAATGTCTGCTCTTAGGTACCACCTGGAGAATTGAAAAGGTTCCATGTAGTGTAGGGTTTCCTCTGGGGAGAGGGAGTACTCTAGATAGTTTCTCCATCTAGTGAAGAAGCGTTTTGAAGACTTAAAATCCTGGGTGATAGTGTCTAGCCTTTCAATACGGAATAAGTTGTGAATAGCAGCTTTTGTATGGGCCAACTGGGGTGGGTCTGTTTTGATCCAGGCCTGAGCGATAGTTCTACGGGCCGCCAAGAGGCATAGGTGAGCCCATTGAGAGACTTTAACTTCAGATGAGGGAATGTCATTGAGGGGTGGGGTGATGTGGCTGAATAAGCAAAGCATTAGATCCTTGGGGGTCGGGTGTTTTTGGATTTCTTTAATGTAGTCTAGGACCTGGTCCCAGAATGTCGCTACCTTGGGGCAGCTTCAGAACCTATGTAGTAGGGTGGGTTTAGGGGCTAGACACCAGGGGCAAATGGGGGAGGAGGGGTCCGTTGAGCTAAAGTAGAAGGGGAAGTAAGCTCTATGTGTAACTTTGAATTGAGTCTCCCTCCACTTTTCGGAGACTGTTAGAGCGCATACTTTCTGGTAGCTTGCTAAGATTTTGGACGGGCCTCCTGGTCTTCAAGGACTGTGGCCCAAGGTTGGAATGGTCGTAGGGAGTATCTGGAGGCCTGGTGTTGTGACAGGTGAGAGTAGATTTTTGAGATAGAATATTGCCCCTCCGCAGCGAGGGAATCAATGAAGGAGGGTTGGAAAGACCTGGGGGTGGAGATGATCTTGGTGTTGAGGTAATGTTTCAGTTGGAGGTAAGCAAGGAAATGTGATTTGGGTAGGGCGAATGAGCTTGAGAGTTCGGGGGTTTGACCGATCCCCCTTCTGGGTTGCAGGCTTGGGTGACCGTTTTTAGGCCCTGCAGCGACCATGAGAGGAAAGATTTACTAGTGGCAGAGGGGGGGAACATGGGATTGCCAGCTATCGGGAGAAAGCGGGACACCTCGGAAGGCAGACCCTGAATCTTCCTCACCTCCCTCCAGGCGATAATTGTGTCCCTAAAGAGGGAGTTAGTCCTTAGATGCTTGGGTAGCGTAGGGAGTTTAGCATGAGCTATCGCCTGAAGGGAGTAGGGAGATGCCAGGGCTCTCTCAAGGTCATAGTTTGAATATCTGGAGTTTTCGGTGAACCAGTCAAGTACTTGTCTTAGGAGGCAGGAGAGGTTGTAAATCCTGATGTTGGGAAGGCCCGCCCCTCCCTCATCTTTCGGCAGAAAAAGCTTTTGCAGGGCCACTCTGG
The DNA here is from genome assembly GCA_018402905.1 of Glandirana rugosa. NCBI lineage: Eukaryota > Metazoa > Chordata > Amphibia > Anura > Ranidae > Glandirana > Glandirana rugosa. Next base: position 213,332 of record BLSH010494817.1, read on the forward strand.
GCTTCTTGCCCTGCCAGATAAATGAGAGCAGGGCGGAATGCAATCTAAGGACATCTTTGTGCTTAAGAAGTAGCTGAAGGGTCTGCAGAGGATAAAGGGCCTTGCGAATGAGACCATTTTATAGAGGTGGCACCTGCCGAAGAGAGAGAGAGAGGGGGAGGGTCGCCCAATTCCCCAGCCACTGTACTATCCTGGTAATCAAGGGGGGGTAGTTTAGCGAATATAATGAGGAGGGTTCCCTACCTATGGATAATCCCAGGTAGGTGATGTGTTTCTTGGCTATCAAAAAAGCTGATGACACTGTCCAGGCTCTAGAAACCCCCGGGTTCAAAGGCAGGATCTCACTCTTATCAAAGTTAATTCGTAAGCCCAAACAGGCTCTGAAGGTTCCTAACAGTTTCTGGATATAGGAGACAGCCGGGGGGGGTTAGAGGAGAAGAGGAGAATATCGTCGGCGAAGAGGGCTGATCTAAGAGTAAGATTGCCGACTGCAATTCCACTGATGCCCTCGGGGGAATCCAACAGTCTGGAGAGGGGTTCCAGGGCTAAATTTAAAAGAAGGGGAGAAAGAGGGCAGCCCTGATGGGTGCCCTTGGATAGGGGGATCTCCGGGGATATAAATTTGGGGGTGACCAGGCGGGCCAAGGGGGATGAATACATTTTGCGGACGTAATTAAGAATGGGGCCCGATATCCCGAAAGACTCCATGGTCATGAAGAGTCAAGTGAAAGTTATGTTGTCGAAAGCCTTTTCGGCGTCTAGCGAGATGATGGCTAGGTCTCGATTAGGATGCAACTTAGCGTGTTCAAGGGTGAGGAGGACCTTACGGATGTTAAGGGTGGCTGAGCGTCCCTGTACAAAGCCAGATTGAGCTGAGTTGAGGATGGTGGGGAGGATGTGGACAAGTCGGTCGGCAATTATTTTAGAAAGGACTTTGATATCCACATTGATAAGAGAAATGGGCCTATAGGAAGAGGGTAGTAAGGGGTCTTTTCCTTTTTTACCTATGAGTTTAATATGGGCTTGGAATCCGGTAGGAAGAAAGGGGCCATCTGTCCAAATAGATCTGTAAACAGCCTCCAGAGAGTCTGGGATGAAATCCGTTGTCAATTTGTAGAACTCTGCCGAGAGTCCGTCCGGGCCCGGGGCTTTTCCCGGTCTAAGTCTGTTGATAGTGGAGCGTATGTCATCAGTCGTTATGGGGGCATTAAGGAGGTCGAGCTGTTCAGCTGAGAGTATAGGGAGGTTAGCGCGGCTCAGGAGAGCTGAGGCTTTTGCTGTGTCGATAGAGTCTTTAGCGTAGAGGGCTGTGTAGTAATCAGTAAGAAGGGTAGTAATACTTGAGGAAGAGTTGGTGGTCACCCCGTCGTGGTCCTTTTAAGGCTCCTATACATGTCGGGGGATGCCGGCTAGAACAGAGTTTGGCCAGGAGCTTACCCGCTTTATTACCTTTGCGATGAAAGAAGAGGGCAGAGTGAGTCTGATGGATTGATTCCTGGTGACCAGACCAGAGGTCAAAATTCTGTTTGGCCTTTTGCCAGGCTGAGATCGTGGCCGGGTTGTGGGATAGGGCCAAGTCTCTATGGGCTTCACGGAGGGAGTCGCTGGCTTGGCGGTAATTATGCAACGCTTTCTTTTTATACTGCGCCGCATAGAAAAATAGTGCGTCCCCTTTGGAAGGCTTTGCCAGCTTCCCAGAACAGGTTCGGGGAGGAAAGGTGCGTTCCATTGGTTTCGCAGTATTCCGCCCAAGCTGACCGTAAAGTTAATTTTAGGTCCTCATTTTTGGCTAGAAAAGAGGGGAATCGCCAAACCTTGGGGCGAAGTGGGGAAATGAGACCGGAGATTTGAATGGCTATCGGGGAGTGATCTGAGATCACCATATTTTCAATGGAAGAAGTGGAAATCAGGGGGGTAAGGTTTGGGGAGGAGAAGAAATAATCAATGCGCGACCACGAATTGTGAGGAGATGAAAAAAGGTGTAGTCTCTGTCGGAAGGGTGCGAAAGACGCCAGATGTCAGTGAAGTGGAGGGCATTCATGGATTGGGCTAGGGGAGTGGAATTGTCGGCTGTTTTGGCGGTTGCAGGGGAGAGGGGGGACCGGTCCTCAGCGGGGTTCATTACTGAGTTGAAGTCTCCTCCTAGGAGATGGAGGGTTTCGGGGGTTTGGAGAGCCCAGGATGTGAGATCCTGAAAAAAGGATTGGCCTGGGGAATTGATTGCGTAGATATTAGAGATCGCAATATCCCTGTCAGCTAGGGAGAGATGGACTGTGAGTCTGCGACCCAGGGTGTCCGCCTCTATAGAGCGGATTTTATGGTGGAGATTTTTGTTAATAAGAATGGCAAACCCCGCCTTGCGTCCCACTGCAGGGGAGCTGTGCACCGAGCCTACCCAGAGTTTGTGGAGCCTGGATGCGTCATCATTACCTAGGTGAGTTTCTTGTAGCAGGGCTATATCTGTATGTAGCCATTTAAGGTGGCGGAGTATTTGCATGCGCTTGTGGGGGGATCGCAACCCCTTGACATTCCACAAAATTACCTTTAGGTGATTCCTGGTCTCAGGGAGAGCCATAGCTGGATCTTGACGTGGTAGTTGCAGCTCATGTTTGGGGAGAGGACCTCGCCAGCAATGGCCCTCCCCGGTCAGGAAGCCTCCGCAATCTGCATGAAAGTAACAGACAAAGACACATGAGTTAAGATTAGCACATAAAACCAGAGTATCCATAGCTTAACGTGAGCAAGGGGGAAAGTATGCCCCCAGATACCATTTCGGGACTTATCTTTTTTCCCCATGAAGTTCCTATCCACAGTGCGCCCGCCAGTAAGGGTCCTCCATTTGACAGGGACGGCAAGGCGACGCCGAGGAGGGGAAGTAAGGGTGGGAGGATGGGGAAGCAGGAGGAAATAAGAAGGGGGAGCACAAGGGAGGATGAGGGATGCAAATTGCAAGCAGAGGGGAAGAGGGGTCAGGATGTTGTAAGGAGTAAGTGAGTAATGCGGCCCGGTTCCCCTAGTCTGTTAACCTTATAATAACTAGAAAAATATTCGAAAAGTAACAAGTAAATCAAAAACAGCAAATCGCACATTAAGGCGATGAAGACCAGGGTAGGTCAGGAGTCATAATAGGGATCAGGGCCGTCGGAGTAGATTTCCAGGCTTCAAACAGGGGTGTGAGAAAGCTGCCGATGTAACAAGGTCTAAAAGCAGGACTGGTGGGGGCGGTCGCCCCAGAGTCAGCTTGTGAGGTTGCGGGCTCCTAATTGCCCAAAACGTACTCTCTTGTGAGGGGGTTTCTGAGGGCTGGATTGAGTTTGCGAAGCCAGTGCAGATTTCCTGGGGGAAGGAGCAGACTGCGGGTCTGGGTGGGGCTCCTGGTCCATGTCTGAGGGCCAGGTGTTGGAGAGGTAGTTTTTGGCATCTCGTGGGGAGGAGAAGGACAGACAATCACCCGTTTCGGACTGAATATGGAGGATGGCAGGATAAGCCAGGTTGAACTTGATGTGTTGATTGTAGAGTTGCGAGCAAATAGGAGAGAATTCCTTGCGTTTACGCATCACCTCGAGGGAGTAATCTGCGAAGATCATCAGGGGGTTGTCCTCCACTGAGAGTGAGTGGTTTTTACTCCTCCTAGCTCCTCTCCATGCAGGCGCCCTACAACTTTTTAAACTTTTAAAAACTCTACTTAGTATCATTCCCCTACTGTCATACACTCTCGTTGCTCACACACCTATTCTCCCCTTTTACATTGAGGATTGAGAAAAAATTCCTTAGCACAGATCCAAATAGGCCATGCGGGGCTTTGATTTTGCAGGGCTGCATGACAATGTGTGGGGGCATCGGGTGAGCAGTGAATAGAGCCCCCCTGTGAACCCGGGCTTGGAGCAGCAGAAGCAGAGCTGCTGGATGAGGCCGGAGAAGCGCTGCCGGCGCCATCTTGGATCGGGCTCCGGGCCAGCCGGTGGAAGAAATGTTGTAATTTTTTTTCAGTTGAGAGGATTCCTTTTGCTTGATGAGTGGCGGTTGATGAGTAGGGGGTTAGGGATAGTATGGTGCTTATAAAAGCAGTGTCAAGCGCCTTGGTTTGCTGGGATACCTAGTGCTGGAGTGGAGTTGCTGTCTCAGATATCCATGCAGCTGCTCGGTAGCCACGCCTCCCATTCCTCTCAATTTTAATCTTCTGTCGTTATTATTCCATATCAGCCACTATTAATCCACCTCACTAATGCTGCCAGAGCCTGCATCCTGGTCATTTGAAACAAACTACACCCCCACAATGTCACGGTGGTTTACCTCAGTAGCAAAACACAGCAAACGGAGGACATTAAAGGTTTTCTTCACCATCAAGAATAAACATTTTTAAAAATATGGTAGACTCCCACTTTACCCCTAAATACAGATCTCATTTGCTAACACAACACTAAAGCCTAGTACACACTGTTAGTTTTCCTTTTGTTCAACCCAGCGTATAGTACAGCAATCTCCCCTGCTGTTCTATTGTGTTCTGACAGAGGGATCCTCCTCCCCCCTCCACTGGCTGAGCTTTTTTAGCCATGCCCTTTTTCAGTCATGCCCCTTCAATAGAGGCCAGTCGAATGTCCATCTTTTGTCAGACCGGCTGCAGTACGCACAGGTCAAATGCACCCTGACATCCCCCCCTGTGTTTATGAGGCCTAAGTGTGTGTTTTTTTTGTTGTTTTCTATTGGTTGAACTAATTGACTTGTGTCTTTTTTAAACTTGAATAACTATGTAACAATCCAATTAAATTTTACCATACATTCCTAAATGGACCCTACCTTCTCTTCTCCTGATACCATAAACATCTGGTCACTACCCCACCTTCTCCCTTCTCTTTCACTTCAGGCTTTCCTGGACTTTACAATCACTTTCCTACTCTCAGCACCCTCTCCCCTCTTGCCCTCCCCTTCCACCTCTTTTTTTTCCTTTCCCTCCCTCACAATATGCCCTTTTTTTGTTCTTCTCTGCTGTTAAAATTCTATCCATTTTAAAATAACATTGTCCAGAGTTCAGAAAGACCAAAAACAACATCATAGAGTATTCACATATCAGACACATTACAACATTTAATTTTCATTATTGACCAAGCCACTTCTGATGCACTCTCCAACTGTTAAACTAATATTAAACCAGTGCTATGAACAAATAATACAGTGTGCGTATAAACAAAAACAAAACCTTAATTTTTAAAGTGATAAATATAAAATCATTTACAACAGTGTAAGTGACAAATCCCTAGAATCACAAACCAAATGAATAATCTCACAAAAAATGATTTAAAAAGTCTATCAGATATACAGTATAGACAAAATCACAACAATAATCATTATTATTATTATTATTAATAATAAACAAAATCCTCTCTAGAGGTGCAAGTTTCTCCTCCCAAGTTGTATCACACAGTATCTACCCCCCTTCTTTGCTGCACCATCTACCTCCATGGCAAACAATGTCCAAGTTCCAAAACACTGACCAGATATTTATGACTCTATCTCCAAGTCATAAAATGCTAAATCAGAAGATTAGTACACAGCTTAGCACCTCTCCCCTCTCATATTTTTCTTTATATTTTAGTACCACTGCTCCTTCCTATACTTATCTAAACATATTATGCAATAAACAAAAAAATCACCATAGTGTAAAATCTAAAGCATCTTTACTAAAAAAGTCTAATGGTTCACCTCACATTCAAAAAGACTTGTATGATATGTTAAATATGCACAGGTACTCATTGCTGTTCATAACATCCCAGAGCATCTTGATTCCTTAACAGCAACTGACGTCACGTGCATGTATGCCCACAGTGCATTTTGTCACATGGAATTTCTTAGGTGATAGTCTATTTTTCTTAAAATAAGGTTATTATAAGTGACTGTGTATGTGCCATTAACTGAAACTTGCAGGATGTTGTTCTTTAGTTAAGTTGTTGTCGTTCCTCCATTCCTGAGATTAATTTTACTAGAAACTATACTTAAAAAAATAATAATAATGTGATGTGAAAACAAACATTCCATTCTTGCAGTAGATTTGAATGGCATCCCACAGGTCATTCCATCCAAAATATTCTACATTTCATAAATATTTCAAAACAATATCTAAAAGGAGGGGCAATTATTTCTTACTGGTAAAATGTAGTTTTATTATATTCATTTAATATGTTGATCATAAAAAAAATTCTAAAATGACATTAATACTGAAACTTTTCCCAGCTTGACCTTCAAATACCAATCTAGCTAATACAAGATGCAAATAAATTAAAATATGAATAAATGTATAACTTGTCCTAAATTTTTATATCACTCATGTTTTACTTTGAGTCGTATAAATCAGCTTCAGGGCAGATAAACTGAAATTATTCAGCTTCTCCATGAGTGAGGTCACTGCTCAAGAGCTTACATGTTGTCCATGGATATAAGAATGGCTAATTCAATTTGAGAATGTAATTTACTACTGATTTCAATATATTTGATTGTAAGAGGTTTCCTTTAAAAGAAATCCAAGCAAGTGGAATTTCGGAAGGTCATTGTGGCATTATTGTGGCTTCACCTGTGAATCATTGACCGGCAATAAAAATATGTTCCAGATACCTCACTCTGCACCTTTAAAACCATGTCATTAATGGATGTTCCAATATAAATATCTTGACAGGTTTACTTAAATCCTATCACCAGGCATTTTTTTTTTGCTTTGCTTTGGATAAAGTGGGGTTTTTATTTCTCTGACTCCATTGAGGAGGTTTACCTTTCTTGTTAATGTGACTCATGTGCAAAAAGGAGGTGTGGGCTGCAGTTACTAGTAGAGTTGAGCGAACCCGAACTATAAAGTTTGGGTTCGTACCGGACTTTAGGGTGTCCATGTCCCAAACCCGGACATTTGAGGAAAAGTCCGGGTTCGGGATTCAGGTATTTTTTCACGCCTTTTGAATAGCTGCAGGGCAACCTAATCAACAAGCGTTTCACTTGTTTGCCCTTAGAAGCCATCACAGCCAAGCCTGCTAATGGCATAGCTGTGATTGGCAAGTGCATCATGTGATCCAGCCTCTATATAAGCTGGAGTCACATAGTGCTGCATGTCACATCTCATACTAGTGTAGGGAGAGGATGCTGCTGCTGCTGCGAGGGACAGATTAGCTTTAGAAAATCATCCCATACTAGTGTAGGGAGAGGATGCTGCTTATGCTGTGAGGGACCGATTAGCTTTAGAAAATCATCTCATACTAGTGTAGGGAGAGGATGCTGCTGCTGCTGTAAGGGACAGATTAGCTTTAGAGAATCTGTATAAACAGCGATTTGTTGGTGGGTGGGTGCTAGAGGAGATTTTTGTTTGCTAGAGTACATTTTGTTTGCTAAGTAAAGTGCCTCATATAAAACCTAAGCAATTATTCTGTTTGTTAGGTAGGCGTTTGCCGCCATTTTTGCAAGTGCAGTGCACTTGCAACTGCTTGTGTGTCAAGGACACTACTTTAATCGTGTTCTGTTAGTTCAGTTGGCAACATTTTGGCATATTTAAATACTGCTTTTACATTGCAGTTAGACAAATTAATAACATTTTTTTTGTGCAAAATATTACATTTGCGGCTAGCGGGGCATTTCTTGCACAAAATTAAAAAGTGCGTCTACATTGCTGGTTTAAAAAAATAAATATTCTAAATACTACATTTGCGGCCAGCAATGCATTTCTAGCACAAAAATAAAAAGTGCGTCTACATTGCTGGTTTAAAAAAAAAAATATTCTAAATACTACATTTGCAGCAAGCGGTGCATTTCTTGCACAAAAATAAAAAGTGCATCTACATTGCTGGTTTCAAAAAAAAATATTCGAAATACTACATTTGCGGCCAGCGGTGCCTTTCTTGCACAAAAATAAAAAGCGCGTCTACATTGCTGGTTTAAAAATATATATATATTCTAAATACTACATTTGAGGCCAGCGGGGCATTTCTTGCACAAAAATAAAAAGTGCGTCTACATTGGTGGTTTAAAAAAAAATATTCTAAATACTACATTTGCGGCCAGCGATGCATTTCTTGCACAAAAATAAAAAGTGCGTCTACATTGCTGGTTTAAAAAAAATATATATTTAAAAATACTACATTTGCGGCCAGCGGGGCATTTCTTGCACAAAAATAAAAAATGCGTCTACATTGATGGTTTAAAAAAAAAAAATATTCAAAATACTACATTTGCGGCCAGCAGTGCATTTCTTGCACAAAAAAAAAAAATGCGTCTACATTGCTGGTTTAAAAAAAAATATTCTAAATACTACATTTGCGGTCAGCGGTGCATTTCTTGCACAAAAATAAAAAGTGCGTCTACATTGCTGGTTTTAAAAAAAAAGAATAATAAATAGTGCTACATAGTAAATTTGCACCTTGCTGTGCATTTATTGCACACAATTAAAAAGTGTGTCGACATTGCTGGTTTAAAAAAAAAAAAAATAGTGCTACATAGTACATTTGCACCTTGCTGTGCATTTCTTGCACAAAATGAAAAAGTGCGTTGACACTTCTGGTTTAAAAAAAATAAAAAATAGTGCTACATAGTACATTTGCACCTTGCTGTGCATTTCTTGCACAAAATTAAAAAGTGCGTCGACATTGCTGGTTTAAAAAAAAAAATTCTAAATACTACATTTGTGGCCAGCGGTGCATTTCTTGCACAAAAATAAAAAGTACGTCTACATTGCTGGTTTAAAAAAAAGAATAATAAATAGTGCTACATAGTACATTTGCACCTTGCTGTGCATTTCTTGCACAAAATTAAAAAGTGCATCTACATTGCAGGTTTAAATAAAAAGAATAATAAATAGTGCTACATAGTACATTTGCACCTTGCTGTGCATTTCTTGCACAAAATTAAAAAGTGCATCTACATTGCTGGTTTAAATAAAAAGAATAATAAATAGTGCTACATAGTACATTTGCACCTTGCTGTGCATTTCTTGCACTAAATTAAAAAGTGCTTCAGCATTGCTGGTTTAAAAAAAGATAAAAAATAGTGCTACATAGTACATTTGCACCTTGTTGTGCATTTCTTGCACAAAATTAAAAAGTGCGTCTACATTGCCGGTTTAAAAAATAATATAAATTTGTGCTAAATAGTACATTCGCATCCAGAATGAGGAGAGCATCAAATAAAGGACTTGGTCGTGGTGCTGCTGGTGCTGCTGGTGTTGGTGGTGTTGGTGAAGCTCCTGTTGCAAGGAGAGGACGTGGTCAATCTGTGTCAGCTACATGCACAAATGAAACACCTTCCTCAGGTGTGAGTAGTCGACAGAACCTTCAACGTTATATAGTAGGCCCAAGTGTCGCTCAACGAATGGTGAGACCAGAACAAGTACAGGCGATAGTAGATTGGGTGGCTGACAATGCCTCCAGTTCCTTCACATTGTCTCCCACCCAGTCCCTTGCTGAAAGCTCAGAGTTCGCACCTGAACCCCATGGCCATCTGTCTTTCACCTCGGCCCCTTGTAAATCAACCAAGCAGTCTGAGCCCCAAGTCATGCAGCAGTCTCTTATGCTTTTTGATGACTCTGCTGGTGTGCTTTCTGTGGGCCATCCACATAGCCCTGCCCCAGAAGTGGAAGACATTGAGTGCACCGATGCCCAACCACTTCTGTTTCAGGATGAGGACATGGAAACACCAGTGCAGCACTTCTCTGATGACGATGAAACACAGGTGCCAACTGCTGCGGCTTTCTACAGTGTGCAGACTGACAAGGAGGGCAGTGGTGAAGAGTGGGTGGAAGATGAAGTGGAGGATGATGAGGTCCTAGACCCCACATGGAATGAAGGTCATTCGAGTGAGCTGTGCAATTTGGAGGAAGAGGTGGTGGTCGCACAGAGGCACCAGTACAGCAAAAGAGGAAGCAGGTTGCAAAAGCGGAGTGACCGTCCCCTAGACAGTACGCCTGCTGCTACCCACCGCACCCAGGGACCTAGCACACCAAAGGCAGCTCAAAGGAGTTCACTGGCGTGGCAGTTCTTCAGACAATGCGCTGACAACAAGACACGAGTGGTTTTCACGCTGTGCAATCAGAGCCTGAAGCGAGGCATAAATGTTCTAAACCTGAGCACAACCTGCATGACCAGACATCTACATGCAAAGCAAGAGCTGCAGTGGAATAAGCACCTCAAAATCCAAGAAAGGTCTTGGGCTCCTCCTGCTTCCTCTTCTGCTGTTGCCTCGGCCTCTACCTCTACAGTGCCAGTGTCACCTGCCACCCAGCAAACAGACGATGTGACAGCAACGCCACCATGTCCGCCACCGTCCCCAAGCATTTCCACATGGTCCCATGGAAGCTTAGAGCTCTCAATCTCCCAAACACTTGAGAGAAAGAGGAAGTACCCCTCTACCCACCCGCGATCCCTGGCCCTGAATGCCAGCATTTCAAAATTCCTGGCCTTTGAAATGCTGTCATTCCGTCTGGTGGACATGGACAGTTTTAAAAACCTGATGGCGGTGGCTGTCCAACAGTACGTGGTTCCCAGCCGCCACTACTTTTCCAGGTGAGCCATCCCTTCCCTGCACAAACAAGTTAGGGACAAGATCAAGTGTGCATTGCGCAACGCCATCTGTGGCAAGGTCCACATAATCAATGATATGTGGACCAGTAAGCACGTGCAAGTATGCTATATCTCGCTAACTGCACACTGGGCAAATGTAATGGCGGGTGGGCCTGAGGCAGATAGCAGTTTGGCGCATGTCCTTCCGCCACCGAGGATTGCAGGGCATTTCTCTTTGCCTCCTGTTGCCTCCTCCTCCTACTCCGCTTCCTCCTCCTCTACCACCTCCTCATCTGGTCAGCGTAACACCTTCACCACCAACTTCAGCACATCCAGGGGGAAATGACAGCAGGCTATTTTAAAACTGATATGTTTGGGGGATAAACCCCACACTGCGCAGGAGATGTGGATGTGCATTGAACAACAGACCGATGAGTGGTTGTTGCCATTGTGCGATAATGGGCAAAATCTCGTAGCAGCTCTGGGCCTAGCCGGTTTGATGCACATCCTTGCCTGGCGCATTTGCTGAATTTGGTGGTGCAGAAATTTCTAAAAAACTACCCAGATATGTCAGAGCTGCTGCAGAAAGTGCGGGCGTCTGTGCGCGCTTTTGGCATTCACCCTGCTGCTGCTCGCCTGTCTGCGCTGCAGGGGAACTTCGGCCTTCCCGCTCGCCGCCTCCTATGCAACGTGCCTACAAGGTGGAAATCCACCTTGCACATGCTGGAGAGACTGTGCAAGCAGCAGCAGGCAATAGTGGAGTTTCAGCTGCAGCACGCACGGGTCATGTCTCCTTGAAAAAACACTTCAGGTTATGATGGAAGAGGATGCGGCACAGGAGGAAGAGCAGGAGCAAGAGGGGTCATTTTCATGGTTATCAGGCCAGTCATTCACAAGTGGTTCGGAGGGTGGGTTCCTGCACCAGCATAGATTAGGTAAAAAATGTTCAAGCCAGTGCACAGTTCTGGAGGATGAGGAGGAGGAACCTTGTTCACAGCAGGGTGGTACCCAACGCAGCTCGTGGGCATCACTGGAGCATGGCTGGGGGGATACGGAGGACACAGATGATACACCTCCCACAGAGGACAGCTTGTCTTTGCCTCTGGGCAGCCTGGCACACATGAGCGACTACATGCTGCAGTGCCTGCGCAACGACAGCCGAGTTGCCCACATTGTAACTTGTGCTGATTACTGGGTGGCCACCCTGCTGGATCCCCATTACAAGAACAACGTGCCATCCTTAATTCCCTCAGTGGAGCGTGATCAGAAGATGCGCGACTATTAGCGCACGCTGGTAGACACGCTCCTGAGGGCATTCCCAAATGACACCAGGGGCTCAGTGGAAGCACAAGGCGAAGGCAGAGGAGGAAGAAGAGGTCAACAACGCAGCTGTGGATTGTTTTTCTTGTGAAATTCCCAATAAGTTTGATGTGTCACATGACCCTCTTCCTATTGAAAAAACAAAAGTTGGATTTAAAATGGCCGACTTCAAAATGGCCGTCATGGTCACCACCCATCTTGAAAAGTTTCCCCCCTCACATATACTAATGTGCCACAAACAGGAAGTTGATATCACCAACCATTCCCATTTTATTAAGGTGTATCCATATAAATGGCCCACCCTGTAGAATTCAGGGGGATCCCAGAGTCTGTCCCCCCCAATGAACTGACAAATTTTATTCAACGAATGATGAAAGCTATTATACTGTCTCTGAGTGATAAAGAGTTGTGTATTGACAGAGCGCATCGCATACCAAAACCGAGATTCCTGCCTGATACAGCCCCAAGAGACACTGTTGCTAGAATTCATTACTATCACGTTAAAGAGAGGATCATGGTGGCAGCCAGAAGGTCCCCGTCTGTGCCAGATGAATTTATGAATATCTCGCTCTACACAGACATTTCCCAACATACAGCAATGAATAGGAAAAAGTTACTGACCCTCACCAAAGTGCTGCGCAACATTAATGTGACCTATCGTTGGGGCTTTCCTACTAAACTCCTGGTCACCTGGAACGGGAAAACCTATCCTATCTACAGTGTTGAGAAAGGTATACTCTTGTTCAAAGAATGGCAGCTGATTCAAGCGGAGATGCAGGTCCAGGCTGGACCACCTCCGGAGAGGCTCCACAATGAATGGACTTAAGCAGAGTTTTTTCAGTAACTGTTTGAATTAGGCTCCCCCTCAAGATGCACATCAATTAGTGCGGGAGAAGTAGCTCTCACTAACCTGCATTTATTTTGTTCACCCAGTAGTGCACTGACATATTTCTCCCCCCAGTAACTATCCGCTGCAGCGCAGTAGCTGCGTCCATGCCCTCGGTTTCGCTAGGGTTATTTTTACCCATAGTTACTTGTTGTTATGACTGTTGTTTCTCTCCCCTTTTCCCTTCTCTCTTCCTTCCCTACCAGGAGTCAGCACCAACTGCGATCTGCTTACAATTGCACACCCTTCTAGCAGAACTCTGCCATATGGTCCCAACACAAGACCGTCAAGTGGGAACCGTAAACCACCTCAGAGGATCAACAGGCCCTTTGGTCTGCAGGTACCTCTCCACACTTCCTTTAGTTTGTACACATCACTGCGCATATGATATACCATACATATCACCATGCCCTGAAAGTCATATCTATCAATGCAAAAGGCCTTAACAGCCCCTTTAAGCACAATGCACTGCTGAAGGAAGCAAAAAAAAAAAAAAACCGCCAAAGCGGATATTATCTTTGCCCAGGAATCGCACTTTGCCATGGACAAATGCCCAAAATTTAGAATGCCACAATTTCCACATGTCTACATGGCTAACGGTCCAAAAAACAAATGTGGTGTTCTAATAGCGATCAAGGGATTCCAACATATCAAGTCAATAATGGACCCGCAGCGTCGATACCTAATTCTAATCTGTGAACTGAATCGATCTACTTATACCCTGGCCAACATATATGCTCCCAACCTCAAAATTAAACAATTTCTAAACCCACTGTTAACGGAAATCATGTCTCAAGCCCAAGGAACACTACTCATTGGAGGAGACTTTAATGCAATTCTGGCTCCAGAACTGGACTCTTCCACCCCCTCTAGGAAAACAAACTTGGCGATTGTATCTCTACTTCGCAAACACGAACTGTATCATGTGTGGCGCCGTTTTCATGGTTCTGAGAAGGACTACACGCATCTGTCCGCAGCACATGCAACATACTCACGTATTGACTATTTTTTCATGCTGAAGGGCCCACTCCAATCTGTCTTAGAAGTGTCCATTGGCACAATCTCTTGGTCGGATCATGCTCCTATACTGTTAGAAATATCAGACCACATAGCGACAAACACGCACCCGAGGTGGAGACTCAACTCATCCAACCTGGAGGATGATAGATCCCTCCAAAAGATTGTGCAGGAACACAAAATGTTTTTTGAATTTAACGATAGACCTGAAATGAATAGGTTTACATTATGGAATGCATACAAATCCTATATGAGGAGCGTTCTGATTAAATTAGCCTCAGTGGCTAAGAAGCAGAGGTCAAGGCAGATCGAAGAGGTTTTAGCATCTCTATCATCCAAAGAATTAGAAAACAAGAAAAACCCTATTCCTGTGCTAACACAAGAAATTACCCAGGATAGACAAAAATTAAGATCGCTACTCATGTTCAAATTTGAACTTAATTTAAAATATATGAAGGCCAAGTTCTATGGCTTACACAACAAGGTGGGTGCATGGTTAGCCAAACAGGTTAAGGCCAAACAGGTAAAACAGAGGATAATAGAATTAAAACCCTCCACCACGGGATTGTTAGTCTCTAATCCCAAGGACATAGACAATGCCTTTGCTACATACTACCAGAGCCTGTGTGACCTGAGCAAAGATGCATTAACCCCCCAGCCAACCCAAGACCTAATTAACAAATTTTTAGATACTACCAATCTTCCTAAACTTAGCGCACCACAACTTGAAACCATTTCCCAACCAATCTGTACCCAGGAGATCCAAAATGTTATCCTTAGACTTCCCAATAACAAATCACCAGGTGATGATGGCTTTACTAACGAATTTTATAGACGCTTAGCAGCAGACATTGCGCCTCATCTGAAATCCGTTTTCGATCTTGCCTTTACCTCTGGCTCATTTCCCCAAGAGATGTTGAATGCTGTCATTGTGACATTACCTAAAGTTGATAAGGACCCAACCTCCCCTTCGAACTATAGACCCATTTCGTTACTAAATGTTGATATTAAAATGTATGTTAAGTTGTTAGCTTTGCGATTACAAACGATACTACCGGACCTAATCCACCCTGACCAGGTGGGGTTCGTTCCAGGACGTCAAGCGCCTGATGCTATGAGACGCCTCATTAATGTGACCCACCAGGTGGGACTTTCAGGAACGCCTTCTCTGCTGCTATCACTGGAGGCAGAGAAGGCGTTCGATAGGGTACATTGGGGTTACCTTAAATCAGTTCTCGACATCTTTGGGATAACAGATCCGATCCAGACCGTTATCTTATCTCTGTACTCTAATCCCTCAGCTATGGTCCTCACATCAGGCATATCCTCCAACCCCATTTACATAAGAAATGGAACAAGACAGGGGTGCCCCTTATCCCCAATCATTTTCACACTCTTGATGGAAACTCTGGCAGATAAAATTCATTCCCACCCACTCATCAAGGGCATAACGGTAAATGGTCTGGAACAGAGAATTAGTCTCTTTGCAGACGATGTTATGCTCATGATGACCGAACCTGTAGCATCGCTCACAGTTTATGACCTCCTACTAAATTTCAGCAAAGTATCGTACTACAAACTCAATGCCACTAAATCCCAGATCCTAGGGTTCAATATTCATCCCAGAGCTCAATCCTGCCTACAGCAGAAATTTCCGTTCCTTTGGGTATCCTCCTCTATACCATTTCTGGGCACCAGACTGACAACTCAATCATCCCAATTATATAAACATAACTACAAACCCTTTCTGGACAGCTTACCACAACAACTCCACCACCTCAATTCACAAGTTCTCACAACAGCTGGCAGAATTGCTATACTGAAGATGATGATTCTTCCTAAATTACTATATTTATTTAGGACGCTCATCATCCCCTTACCAAAAACGTTCCTAGCATTGACGCAAAAGCAGTTAAACCAGTACATCTGGAAGCGTAAACCTCCTTGATGCTATACTGATGAGACATAAAAATAGGGGAGGGATGGGGGTCCCAAACGTCATGAACTATTATAAGGCTTGCATTCTGGACCAACTCAGGCATTGGTGCACAAAATCTGGGCCGGACTAGAAGCAGCATGCATACCGTGCAAAAGCTTACAGCTAGCCCTCATTGCCTCCCGAATAGGTATGGCGCCCCTTTCTGAACTGTGCTCCCCGACTATACAAGTTTCGGTTAAAATGTGGGCAGACACAATGGGAACTTTACTTCCCAGTGGGCATATGCAGAGAGTGGAGATCCCAATAACTGTACTGAGATATAGCGTCCCACACCTAAACTTAATTCCTTGGCAAAGCAATGCATTCACATTAGTTAACCACTTCAATACTGGGCACTTAAACCCCCTACCTTCCCGGACCAATTTTCAGCTTTCAGCGCTGTTGCAGTTTGAATGACAATTGCGTGGTCATACGACACTGTACCCATATGAAATTTTTATCATTTTTTTCACACAAATAGAGCTTTATTTTGGTGGTATTTAATCACCCCTGGGTTTTTTATTTTTTGCGCTATAAATTAAAAAAGACTGAAAATTTTCAAAAACAATGCATTTTTCTTCGTTTCTGTTATAACATTTTGCAAATAAGTAATTTCTCTTCATAAATTTTGACCAAAATGATACTGCTACATTTCTTTGGTAAAAATAACCCAAATAGGGGTTTATTTGGTGTTGGCAGACAGACAGAAGTTTTGGGGACTGTGACAGATGTGACAGGGACAGACAGATGTGTTGTGTATGGTGACAGATGTGACGGGGACAGACAGATGTTTTGGGGACTGTGACAGGTGTGACGGGGACATACAGATGTTTGGGGACTGTGACAGATGTTTTGTGTATGGTGACAGATGTGATGGGGGACATACAGATGTTTTGGGGACTGTTTTATGGGGACACTGACATGTATGGGGAGAGGGGTATCAGTGTGATTGGTGCACTGTGTGGGGGCGATCTGTGAGTGCTCTCTGCATGAAATCATCATTGTGTAGAGAGCTGTCATATTGCTGCAGATTCCCCCCTCCCCCCCCGCATTGAGCTCTCACTGAGCTCGGCGGGGGGAGAACTGTCACAAAGACGTTCGTCTCTGTTTACAATGTGACGGCTGTGATTGGACACAGCCGTCACATGATCGGGAGGGCCAATCACTGCGCCCATATCCCGATCTCTGCTCAGCTGGATCCTGTGATCATAATGATCACAGGATCCAGCCGCAGCGCGCCGCGTGGCCGCGCTGCGAGCTCCCGTTCTGCAGGACGTAAATACACGTCCTGTCAGAATGGGGAAGCTCCCACCCGGCCGTATATATACAGCGGCCGGGTGGGAGGTGGTTAAAGACCTGTTCAAGAATTCAAAGCTACAACCCTTTGTTTCTTTGCAGGACAAATTCAATATCCCTCCACATACTCTTTTTGACTATCTGAGAATTAGGTCCTGCCTCACGTCCCATGAAATACCTCTTGAGATAAATTTTCCCATATCAATCTATAACTACTTATGCTCTATCGAAGAGGCAACAAAGGGAATCTCACTGTTTTACACCCTTCTACAAAACCAATCCCAACCTTTTAAATCTTTCACTATGTCCAAGTGGGAAACATACCTAGGCCACTCCTTACCAGAGACCTCTTCGAGTAAGGCCTTTTCCACTACGCTAGCCGCTACAAAATATACAAACCATTGGGAACTATTCCAAAAAACAGTGCATCTCTGGTATTATACACCCACCAAACTCTCCAGGATCTACCCCAACGTTTCGGATAGATGCTGGAGAGGTTGTGACGAGTCAGGTAATCTATTCCACATAATGTGGGCCTGTAGGTCCTTGAGGTCATACTGGAATAAAATATTTGTCCTTATCTCTGAATTGTGCTCGTTCCGGGTTTCACCAAACCCAGAATTGCCGATATTACATTTAAATATTCATTCCTTACATTCAAGTGTGCGCACAGTAGTAATTCAACTCCTGTTAGCAGCTAAACTCAATATTTCTAAACTGTGGAAAACATCCACAACATCATCATATGCTGACACAATTAAAACTCTCAACTATCAATGTGAGATGGAAAAAACCCTGGCAGTCGCTATGTCCACCTCTTCTAAGTTCAGGGCAAGATGGGACATATGGCTCAAGAACCCATACTGTTCGCTCTAGACTGATAACTATCCATGTAATCTGACTCCCCACCCCATTCCTCTCTGTTTCTTTCCCTACCCCATCTGTTTTCTTTTTTCCTTAATGAGGTATTTATTGCGACTTTTCTTTTGACCAGACCCCATCTAGACTTCTCCAGAGATGGAAGAAGCCCACACTACTACTCCCCAGGGTGGTCTTGAGGGCTCACCCCGTGAGGTACAGTTTGCTCCCAGAGGGGTGTCTGGGGTGCGGCCCTCGAGAATTTGCTCCCCTTCTCTTTGGTTATCATAAGGAGTATTATCCCTACTATACTAACATGTCCTTATATTAACATCTGGGGGTCTGTTCATGTGTCACACATTACGCACGGTTTAGATATCCTGATCGCGGTGAGTTAGGACAGGTTTTTGGTCGGGACTTACACCTCTTGCCAGCAGTATGACCAGAGAACTATGTCTCAAACATCATGACTCTAGAAGTCTATGCTGGCTCCATGCGGTCCCCCTAGAAACTACAAGTAATCAATGGCAACAATGTGCCTGAGTTTATGTTATATGTTCTTTTTTTTTCATGTGCTGGATATCTTGCAAGGTACCTTGGCTGCAACCTTTCTTTTTCTGTATCACTTTGTAAGGCCTACTAAAATTAATAAAGAAGTACTAAAATGAAAATGAACCAGGCATGGATCCCACAAGACTTTTCTGTACCTTGTGCAGAATAGACAGTTATACTGGCCTCACACAGCCATTGGTATACCTAAGTGAACTTATTCCTTTTTTTTTATAGAACATAAACTGTATTGGAATTTGTAACTGGAGAAACATGAAAAATAAACCATGGTACATTTTATATGGAAAAAGTGAACCCGTGCTAGAACATCTCTGGGTTTGTCTGCAGATAGTGATCTTTTTTTTTTTAATATGTCTCAATATTTTGGGGGCTACCCCAATTAGAAAAAAAAACAGACAGACAAAAAACAGTGTTGGCTACCTCCTCCTACTCCACCCACAAATAGAGCTTTCTTTTGGTGGTATTTTGCCGATATATATTCTTCTACATATTTTTGGTAAAAAAATCGCAATAGGCATATAATGTTATCATGTCAACTAATTACGGGATAGATTTAGGGACTATTATTTTTTTTATTGTTTTTACTGGTAATGGCGATGATCTGCAATTTTTTTTTTTTTAAACAAAATTTATTAAAGATTTTCCAAAATATACATTGAGACATCAGCAATGGTTAAGGCATCAATTGGCAAAGGTTAGGTAAATACAAAAGTATAAAACGTGAATTACATTCAAATGAGAGAAATGTGGCACATCCGATGTTTCATTCAGGGTGAAAAGATGTATCAAACTAGATAAAATCAAGCATGGTGTTGTTTAGAAACCGATTGTAGTTAGGGTAGCTTAAGGGGGGGTAGTCTGGTGCCATAGAAGTCTCTGGTGTTCCCAATTTAGGCCTCAGCTCTAGATTATATAGCCTTTCTGGTGCGTCAAGGGGGGTTGGACGTCAAGGGGGGGCATAGGGTG
>BLSH010494817.1:232755-243645 GCA_018402905.1 Glandirana rugosa
CCCCCCCCCATCCTGGCCGGCCAGGTTGCATGCTCAGATAAGGGTCTGGTTTGGATTTTTTTTTTTTTTTAAACAAAATTTATTAAAGATTTTCCAAAATATACATCGAGACATCAGCAATGGTTAAGGCATCAATTGGCAAAGGTTAGGTAAATACAAAAGTATAAAACGTGAATTACATTCTAATGAGAAAAATGTGGCACATCTGATGATTCATTCAGGGTGAAAAGATGTATCAAACTAGATAAAATCAAGCATGGTGTTGTTTACAAACCGATTGTAGTTAGGGTAGCTTAAGGGGGGGAGTCTGGTGCCATAGAAGTCTCTGGTGTTCCCAATTTAGGCCTCAGCTCTAGATTATATAGCCTTTCTGGTGCGTCAAGGGGGGTTGGACGTCAAGGGGGGGCATAGGGTGGTGAGTATGTCAGGGTGAAAATCTCAGATTTTGAGTTTGCCTAGAGGGTTGGACAGGTCAGATTTTAGATACCATTCTGTTAATAAGAAGGGGGGCATAAAGTCTTTCAACTCTGTTGGGTTGAGTGAGAATTCTATAAACTTCCTCCATCTCGCGAAGAACTTCCTAACACGGAGGGAGTTCATGTTAATGATGTCCTGCCTTTCCAGGTGAAGTAGGGAGAGGAGTATGCTAGTAACTTGTTCCAAGCTAGGCGGTGAGTGATGGATACATGCTTGCATGATCGATCGTCTCGCCGCTAGTAGGCAAAGGTGAACCCAGTCCAAACAGATTGTGGACCCTGGGTGAAGTGGGTTATTTTGGGGGTTTCCACTGAAAAGACATAGGATTGGGTCTTTTGATATGTTGGTGCTGCTGACGTTGTTTATCAAGGTCATCACTTTATCCCAGAAATTTGAAATCGGGGGGCATAACCAAAGTCTGTTGTGTAGGGTTGGTCTACGGGTATGACACCATGGACACATTCCCCGTTTCGGGTCCTCTGGTAGGAAAATCATTGGGAGATAAGCTCTGTGGGCCAGCTTAAATTGAGTCTCCCTCCATGTTTCTGCGGTCACTAAGGAGCAAATCTTTTTGTATCCCATGAGGATTTGTTCGGGTGCTTGGGTATCGTCTAGGACTGTACCCCAGGGACTGAACTGTTGTGCTGAATATTTAGCACTTTGGTGTTGGGTAAGGTGTCCGTTTATTTGGGATATGGAGTATTTGCCTGCAGAGACTAGGTCGTCAAGAAAGGAAGTGGCACTGGGATCCTGTGTATTACCCATGATGGAACAAATGTAGGATTTGGCTTGCAAATAACTGAAGCAATGCTTATGATATAAAATCGTGACTTTAATGTAGGCGCTACCAAATAATATATCAGTTATATATATCCAATAATAAACATGCTAGACCATGCAATACCGGTGCCTGTAGTGAAAATTGATCAAAAGTGAGTCACTCTGTGAAGAAATAATAAATAAATGGAAGACAACCTTCTGCCCTTATTGGTTTGCTCCGGCCGGGCCGCCGTTTCAAAAAAGCCAAAGGGTATTATTCCTGTCCTACTTCTTTTTCCGTGCGTCCAGGTACATATAAGGGAGAAAACAGATGCTGTATGTAGGTTCTATAGAGAAGCACCGCGGTGCTACCGTGACTTACTATTAAAGTGAAGTCAGACGAGCGGCTGGATAATGTCCACCGAGCGATCTCCGTATGACTGTAACTATTGTGGGTGAGCGTGACGTCTCAGGCTCCGCCTTACGCGTTTCGTCATTCGACGTCCTCGGAGGCGACGCCATGTTTCTGCACCCATGCTCTTATATACTCTTACATTTGATGAGTGGCCAATCACTGCTGTAGCTAGCGGCCATTTTTTTGGAGATCACTCATGCTCTATTCATCATCCTTCGTTAGCTTAATTAAAACCGTCACCAAAACGTGATTATAACTTTATTCAAAAATGGTTAAAAAATAATAATTAAAGAATTTAATTTAATTAAAAAAGGAGCAGAATTGTGTAGAAATGTGTTATAAAAGAGATGTGATAGACCTAGTCCAAACCCCTGTATGAAAAATGCTGGACTGGAAGATTAAACGAATGAGTAATGTTTCAGTAAATATTGTGCAAAAAATTCAGTGTTTGGCATTTTTTAGAGTTATGGAGTGTATGTTCTATAAAACATTTTTAGATGTATGAGGGGAGTAGTCTATGTCCATATGTTGGAAACATTTAGGCCCTACTTCCAAACTGTTATACCTCAAATCTACTATTTCTACAATTAACGCTAAAACGTTTTTAAAAAAGTTTTTTGAAGTTTTTGTGTTTACTACGCTTCAGAACCGTCATGCCTCCTATGAAAATCACTAAGCTTCCAAAACAGGAATACAGACCACCCCTACGGATCTATAAAAGAATGTCCCAAAGTTTTTAGAAACTCTTGGGGAGTTTACTATGCTTCGGAATTACTATGCTTCTAAAATACTACGCTTCCAAATGTACACGCCTAAATGTTTCCAACATATGGACATAGACTACTCCCCTCATACATCTAAAAATGTTTTATAGAACATACACTCCATAACTCTAAAAAATGCCAAACACTGAATTTTTTGCACAATATTTACTGAAACATTACTCATTCGTTTAATCTTCCAGTCCAGCATTTTTCATACAGGGGTTTGGAC
Organism: Glandirana rugosa; assembly: GCA_018402905.1. Taxonomy (NCBI): domain Eukaryota; kingdom Metazoa; phylum Chordata; class Amphibia; order Anura; family Ranidae; genus Glandirana; species Glandirana rugosa. The sequence continues at coordinate 235,400 of BLSH010494817.1, forward strand.
TAGGTCTATCACATCTCTTTTATAACACATTTCTACACAATTCTGCTCCTTTTTTAATTAAATTAAATTCTTTAATTATTATTTTTTAACCATTTTTGAATAAAGTTATAATCACGTTTTGGTGACGGTTTTAATTAAGCTAACGAAGGATGATGAATAGAGCATGAGTGATCTCCAAAAAAATGGCCGCTAACTACAGCAGTGATTGGCCACTCATCAAATGTAAGAGTATATAAGAGCATGGGTGCAGCAACATGGCGTCGCCTCCGAGGACGTCGAATGACGAAACGCGTAAGGCGGAGCCTGAGACGTCACGCTCACCCACAATAGTTACAGTCATACGGAGATCGCTCGGTGGACATTATCCAGCCGCTCGTCTGACTTCACTTTAATAGTAAGTCACGGTAGCACCGCGGTGCTTCTCTATAGAACCTACATACAGCATCTGTTTTCTCCCTTATATGTACCTGGACGCACGGAAAAAGAAGTAGGACAGGAATAATACCCTTTGGCTTATTTGAAACGGCGGCCCGGCCGGAGCAAACCAATAAGGGCAGAAGGTTGTCTTCCATTTATTTATTATTTCTTCACAGAGTGACTCACTTTTGATCAATTTTCACTACAGGCACCGGTATTGCATGGTCTAGCATGTTTATTATTGGATATATATAACTGATATATTATTTGGTAGCGCCTACATTAAAGTCACGATTTTATATCATAAACATCTCTTACTCTCCTCCTGAGAGGTGTGACAGGGCAGAAACCAGCTTTCATTCATAACACTACCTCACCTGACTCAATCAGTGTTTTAACAACACCCTAGAACACAAGGGCAACTCCTTTTTATCCAGCGACTAGCACACAGCACTTTTTCTTTTTCTTGTTTTTACACAAGTATATCACACACAATTGTCACAACACTTACCCCCGGCAGCGCCAGAATTGTCCTTTTAAAATAATCAACTGAAGCAATGCGCCAATGGTAATCCGTAAGCTCGCTGGAGATCTGTGAATGTTTTAAATGTTCTTTGGCCTAGATTCAGCAGTTGTGCGGCCTGCGATAACCCTTTGGATGCCCAGATTGTGAAGGTATGTGAGTTATATGAGGGGGGGAACATAGGGTTCCCTGTCAGTGGAAGGAAGGGTGAAAATGAAGATGGGAGTTTAAGGATTTTCCTCGTTTCTCTCCATGCTAGAATAGTGTCCCTAAGGACTAGATTCTGTTTGATGTGGGGTGGGAGGGAGGTTACCTTGGTATGCAGGAGGGCTGATAGTTTGTGTGGATAGACTATCAAGCTTTCTAGATCATAATTGGAGTACGTGGATTTTTCTGAAATCCAGTCTAGACAGTTACGCAAGAGGCAGGCCAGATTGTAAAGCCTCAGGTTGGGTAGACCTGCCCCCCCCTCGCCCCTCGGTAGACACAGTTTTTGGAGATTGATTCTTGGTCTCTTTCCCTTCCAGATAAATGAGGTGAAGGCGGAATGTAATAATTGTATATCCTTATGTTTAAGGAGAAGGGGTAGCGTTTGGAGGGGGTAAAGCAATCTCGCGAATGGAATCATTTTAATGAGATGACATCTCCCGAAAAGCGAGAGGGGGAGAGACCGCCAGGCCTCGAGGTCTTTAGTAATTTTCGATATGAGTATCGGATAGTTTAACGAGTAGAGAGAAGATGGGTCCCGACCTATGAATATGCCTAAATACTTGATCTGCCGTTGCGCAATCGCAAAAGGGGAGAGGGGTCTACAGGACTCTGCTTTACGTGGGTTGAGTGGAAGGACCTCACTTTTGTCAAAATTGATCTTCATGCCCGTGCATTCCCTGAAAGTGCGAAGGGTTTGCGTCAGGTATTGGAAGTCTTTAGGGGGATTAGAGGAAAATATTACTATATCATCTGCAAAGAGGGCCGTACGACAGACCTCTTTGCCCATATCTACTCCACTGATCCCCCTTGGGGAGTTAAGTACTCGCGAAAGGGGTTCAATGGCCAAATTGAAAAGGAGTGGTGAGAGTGGGCAACCCTGACGTGTTCCTTTGGCTAGGGGAAATTGTGGCGATATGAAGTTGGTGGTGACTAATCGCGCAGTGGGTTTGGAATACATTTCGCAAATAAAGTTAGAGAAGGGGCCTTTGAAGCCCATTGCACCTAGAATCTGGAAGAGCCACTCAAAGCTGATGTTATCAAACGCTTTTTCTGAGTCTAGTGATATTATGGCAAAATCCTTGTCTGGGGCCCGTTTCGCTTGCTCCAAAGTAAGCAGTACCTTTCTTATATTCAGAGTGGCAGATCTACCTTGAATGAAGCCCGCTTGTGCTGGGTGGATAATAGTGGGGAGTATATTAGCTAACCGTGACGCGATCATTTTCGACAGTATTTTTGTGTCTACATTTATGAGCGATATTGGTCTATACGAGCCTGGGGAAAGAGGGTCTTTATCCTTTTTAGCCAACAATTTGATGAAGGCCGAATGACCAGTCGGCAGGTAGGGCCCTCCATCCCAGATGGCTTCGTATACCCTTAGAAGTGTCTCTGGGATGAAGTCTGCCGAGAGTCTATAGAAATCGGACGATAGTCCGTCTGGGCCTGGGGCCTTATTGATCGACATTGATTTGATGGTGGACTGGATTTCCGAGAGAGCGATGGGGGCGTTTAGGGTTGCAAGCTGGGCTTGGGTGATAACGGGTAGCTGTGCAGAGGATAATACATTTTTGGACAGATCGGCGTCGGTCCGATCTTCTGAGTATAGGGTCTTATAAAAGCTAGTTAGGATATTTTCTATTCGGGATGGGTCTGAGACAACGTTTCCCTGCGAGTCTCTTAATGCTGAAATATGTGTTGGGGTATATGAACCTGATACCATTCGAGCCAGGAGTTTTCCGGCCTTGTTGCCGTGCTTATGAAAAAAGAGTTTTGACTGAAAGTGGTTCATTGATTCTTGCTGGGCAACCCAGTGATCAAATGTTTGTTTTGCTTGTTGCCAAGCTCGAATATTATCAGGGGTTCGTGTCTTGTTCAGCCGCCTGTGTGCTTCCGCGAGAGTGGTACTGGCTTTTTGCATGTTGAGTGATGTTTTTTTCCTGTAGCTGGCGCTGAAGGAGATAATGCGACCCCTGAGGAATGCCTTACCCGCCTCCCAATAGAGATTTGGGTTTGTGATGTGTTCCTTGTTGGCCGACGCATATTCCGTCCATGCCTGTTGGAGGACGGTTTTAAGGTCTTCATTGTGGGATAAATACGCTGGAAATCTCCACGGTGCGATGGGTGAGATTAACAATTTTGACCACTACAGGAGTATGGTCTGAAATAGCCATATCCTCTATTTTTGCTGACGTTATCATCGGCAGAAGAATCGGGGATGCGAACATATAGTCGATTCTGGATAATGTTTTGTGAGGGGGGGAATAGAAAGTATATTCCCTGTCTGTGGGATGGAGTATGCGCCATACGTCTGTCATATGGGTGCTGTCCGCAAAGTGTGCTAGTGGGGATGGATGTTTGTCTGTTCTAGGTGCCGGGGGGTCTAAAGTTGTGGAGCGGTCTTCTGATGCATGCATTGTAGAGTTAAAGTCACCCCCCATGAGGTGTAAAGGTTCGGGGATTTGTAGTGTCCAGGATGTCAATTGGTGGAAGAAAGTTTGCATTGGGGAGTTTTCGGCATAAACATTTGAGATGGCTATTTGCTTGTTGGCTATTGTGAGGTGTACAGTGACCCTACGGCCTGAAGAGTCGGTCTCTACATGTCGGATAGAATATGGGAGTCTCTTATTGAGAAGAGTGGCCACCCCTGCCTTTTTCCCCAATGCAGGGGATCCCACCACCTCGCCCACCCATAACTTAGCAAGTCTTCCTTCCCCAGGTGTGTTTCCTGGAGAAGGGCCACGTTAGCTTTGAGTCTCTTAAGGTGACGAAGGATTTGCATCCGTTTCTGGGGGGATCTTAAGCCCTTGACGTTCCAAGATATGATCGTTAGGTCACCCCTTGGCTTGGGAGGGTCCATATTGAGTGATAATTAGGGGTAAATGAGTATTGAGGCCACACTGGGAACATCTTCAAACAGTATTTCCCTAAGTAGGGGATTACATATATAGCAAGAATGGTAATTTTGATAAACAACAGCACTGTAACATAGTAATAGACGCATCGGATGGGTGCGCCATATAGACTAAACCTTAAGGACTTCCCTTTTTTCCACATGCAGGGGGATACGCTCATTTCGCTCAGTCCGTCCCTGCCAATGCACCAATTAATGTTGGAGAACCCGGGGGGGAAAGGGTATGGTTAGGGGGGGAGGAAAGACGTGGGGGTAACAAGGAGGGGGGGGGGAGGGAGGGAAGGTATGGGTGTAGGGGGGAGGAAAAGAGGCATAGGTGATGAATCTGGAAGGAAGGAGGGGATAGGGATGGGTGAGGAACGGGGGTTGGGCATGAAAGGTACGGTTAAGGGAGGGACCAAACAATTTGGGGAGGGGACCAGGTGCGAGGTAGGACATAGACCTGGGAGAACAGTTTCCCTTGGTAGAAGGGGGATCCGTGCTAGGGAGATGCAAGGACTCCCCGTGGGCTTTTAGGCCCCAGGGAGGGCTCACATGCCCCAGCGAGGATCACATAGTGCCCCTTTTTAGTATCTGAAACAATTATAACAAAGGTATCAATAACATAAAAATAAAGGCAATGAACACGTAACATATCACCATAACTTCGTAGCCTAGCTCAGACTGTTTTGAGTGAATAATATTGAATGGTTGGAGTCCCCTGTGGGGTTTCTTTAAGAGAAGCATTTACAGTCTGACGATCGTTCGGTCATGGTGGTGAACAACAACCAAGAATGAATATGAAACTGGGGAGAAAAAAGGCTAACACAGGAGTGTCCGTGTGGTAGAGCTGCGAGTTTGTGGGATTTGTTACATAGGTAGGAGCCAGTTCCGTTATTCTTGTGCCTGGGGGGGTTCTTGACCGCCAAAACTGACTTTCTTATATGGGGGTTCCACCGGGCTGCCCGGTTTGCTGGGCCGGAGAGCTGATTTTGCTGGTGAGGCATGGGTGGTGGCCTCGGACTGTGGGGTCTGATCCATATCAGGTTGAAGTGTGCCATGAACATAGTTCTCAGCCTCCTGGGGGGATGTGAAGGAGAGCTTTTCTCCTTGCGGCGTGTGTATGTAAAGTGTAGCCGGGTATGCCAGACTGAACCTGACGTTTCGTTCATGCAGAGTGGAACATATGGGGGAGAAAGCTTTCCGTTTGTGCATCACTTCCATGGAGTAATCAGCAAAGATCAAAAGATGGTGACCCTCAAATGATAGGGTACGCGATTTCCTGAAGGTTTGCAATATGGCTTGCTTGTCAGCATAATTCAGGTATCTGACTATGACTGCCCTGGGCTTGGAGCGGGTCTCTGAAGATGGCCAAGTCTGTGTGCTCGTTCCACCGTGCAAGGCGCACGGAGCCCCAGCAATTCTGGTATAGCAAGTGTGCAGATTTTAGGCAAGGTATGGGGGGGATATGACTCCGGGAGGCCTATAATGCGCAAGTTATTTCTTCTGGACCTATTTTTCCAAATCAATAACTTTGTCCTGGAGCTCTTTTTGAGTAGTAGTCAGCTTAGCGACTGCAGCTATTAGCGCTGTGGTGTCATTCTCCACGTTAGAAAGCCTGTCTTCTGTCTGCTCTATTCTCGTGGCTTGCGCCTGTATTTCCCTATGCAGCTGCTCAAGTCCTTTCTGTACAGCAGTGTTGACTGCCTCTGTGATGACAGGCTGCATGAGGGACATCACAGCCTGAGCTATTTCCGTGGGTGAAGAGGGCTCAGCTGGAGGGGGTCCTGTCTTGTGCTGTGTAGGGTGTGCATGTATGGTGTCAGCACTCTGGGATGTGGGGGAGGATGTGACTGCGGCTGCATAGGACTGTACCTGATGCTGTTGTTGTTGAGCCGCGGCCGCCATGTCCGTTCCCGCTCGCGTCTGATCTCCTCCTGCAGGCTGCTGAGTGGCGGGTGTTCTGTGGCCAGTCCGCTCCACAAAGCGGTCCATGGAATGCTAAGGAGCCGCGGGAGGGTGGTGATGAAGTGCCCGGCCAGGTGTGCTCCGATTTAAGGGCAGATTTTCTGGCAGGGGAGCGGAGCTGAAGACTCCTAGCTCCTCTCCATACGGCGCCGGAACCGGAAATGATCTGCAATTTTTAGTGGGACTGCGACATTGTGGTGGACAAATCTGACCCCAAATTACAATTTTTGGGGACCAGGGACATTATTACATTGATCAATGATATAAAAATGCACTGATCAATGTATGCATGACACTGGCAGGGAAGGGATTAACAGTGGGAGGCGATCAAGGGGTTACGTGTGTTTCCTCAGCATGTTCTAACTGTAGGAGGAATGGGCTGCCGGGGGCATGACAGAGATTGGTGTTCCCAATCAATGAGAACAGCAGATCTCTGACATGGGGATCCGCCTTATTTACATAAGCAGATCCCCGTTCTGCTTCTGTACACTGCTATCGACGGTCACCGGCAGACATCGAGTCCGCTGGACCCATGGGCTCGCCCTCTATATCATGTGCACGGACCGATGTACGGGTACGGTGGTTCGCGCTATCCTGCCACCTTGCCACAGGCGGGTGGTCAGGAAGTGGTTAAAGAGATTTCACATGACTATTTGCCCCCTATGAAAAAAAAGTTTAGTTAAATAAAATAAGAAAGTGTAAAAAATTTAAGTTACACCCAAGCACTTTAAATCCCTCCCAAAAAAATGCCCCCACCCCCCATACATGCACGCACAAACAGAAATGCACATGTCAAGGGCACCTATGAATGAAAACTGTTAATTGTGCTATGTATGTTTCATATCGCCACACACACTGGAGTAATAGCAATAATTCTAGCACCAGAGCTCCTGAGTACCTCAAAACTGATAACCTTATGGGCTTTCAAAGTGCCCCCTAAGGAAAATATGAGATTATGAAGTGTGTTGCCATTTCACAGGTACAGTATAAGCAATATTAACCACTTGCCTAATGGACACTTAAACCCCCCTCCTGCCCAGACCTATTTTTAGCTTTTAGTGCTCTCACACTTTGAATGACAATTACTCAGTCATGCTACACTGTACGATATGATTTTTTTGCACTTCTTTTCATACAAATAGAGCTTTCTTTTGGTGGTATTTAATCACTTCTGTGTACTTTATTTTTTTGCACTATAAATTAAAAAATACCTATTTTTTTTTTTAAACACATTTTTCTTCTTTTTTGTTATAACATTTTGCAAATTAGTAATTTTTCTTCATACATTTTGGCCACAATTTATACGGTTACATATCTTTGGTAAAATTAATACAAATTAGTGTATATTATTTGGTCTGTGTGAAAGTTAGAGAGTCTACAACCTAAGGTGCAAATCAGTGAACATTGATCACACCTGATGTACTGATGTGCCATGATGCCCTATCTCATTTCTTGAGACAGTAACAAGCCAGCAATGTACAAATGACACCCGTATGACCCCTTTTTGGAAAGAAGACATTCCAGGGTATCTAGTAAGAGGCATGGCGAGTTTTATGAAGTTATCATTTTTTCCCACAATTCTTTGCAAAATAAAGATTTTTTTCCTACAAAATTGTCTTTGTAACAGGTTATGTCTCTCACATGGCATGTACATAGCAAAATGACACCCCAAGTCTTTTGAATAGTTAATTTTTTTCCAGAAGTTTTTGGAAAATGTGGGAAAAAATTAAAACGCATATTTTTTTACTCAGAGTTTTCCATTTATAAGATATTTCCAACATATAGCATGTACATAGCAAAAATGACACCCCAAAATACATTCTGATCATCCTCCTGAGTATGGCGATACCACATGTGTGAGACTTTTACACAGCCTGGCCACATACAGAGGCCCAACATTGAACTAGCACCTTCAGGCGTTTTAGAAGCATAAATTACATATCTCATTTCTCAACCACCTATTACAATTCTGAAGGCCCTGGAGCACCAGGACAATGGAAACGCCCACTAAATGACCCCATTTTGGAAAGCTAATATCCCAACGTATAATCTATCAGGTATAATGAGTCTTTTGAATGGTTCATTTTTTTCCAGAAGTTTTTGGAAACTGTGGGAAAAAAATGAAAACGCAATTTTTTTACACAAAGTTGTCCATTTATAAGATATTTCCAACACATAGTATGTACATAGCAAAAATTACACACAAAAATACATTCTGCTACTCCTCCTGAGTATGGCGAT
>BLSH010494817.1:243655-253689 GCA_018402905.1 Glandirana rugosa
AAATACGAAGATTTTGCGGACTTCCATGTGAGACTTTTACACAGCCTGGCCACATACAGAGGCCCAACATTGAACTAGCACCTTCAGGCGTTTTAGAAGCATAAATTACACATCTCATTTCTCAACCACCTATTACATTTCTGAAGGCCATGGAGCACGAGGACAATGGAAACGCCCACAAAATGACCCTAATTTGGAAAGCTAATATCCCAACGTATAATCTATCAGGTATAATGAGTCTTTTGAATGGTTCATTTTTTTCCAGAAGTTTTTGGAAACTGTGGGAAAAAAATGAAAACGCAATTTTTTTACACAAAGTTGTCCATTTATAAGATATTTCCAACACATAGTATGTACATAGCAAAAATTACACACAAAAATACATTCTGCTACTCCTCCTGAGTATGGCGATACCACATGTGTGAGACTTGTATACAGCCTGGCTACATACAGAGGCCCAAAATGCAAGGAACATTGTCAGGTGTTCTAAGGCAGTGTTTTTCAACTCCAGTCCTCAAGGCACACCAACAGGTCATGTTTTCAGGATTTCTCTCAGATGAAACAGCTGTGGTAATTACTAAGGCAGTGAAACTGATCAAATCACCTGTGCAAACTCATGGAAATCCTGAAAACATGACCTGTTGGTGTGCCTTGAGGACTGGAGTTGAAAAACACTGTTCTAAGGACACATAGCATGCACATACCAAGAATTATACCCCAAAATACAGTCTGATGAGTAAAGGGTAAACAAAAGATCACCTGTGGTTTTAGTAGTGCAGTTGTCCACAGGAGAACAGCACTGGTCCAAGCAGTAGGCAGGGAATATGTCAGCGACAGCGAACACAATTGTCCAGGCAGCCGACAGTGAATGCAATTGTCCAGGCAACAGGCAGGAATACTGTCCATAGTACAGTCCAGTGTCAGTGCAGGCAGACATATCGTCAACAGTGCCAAAATATTGGTCCTGGTAGTAGGACTGCGAACGCAATTGTCCAAGCAACAGGCATGAATACTGTCCATAGTCAGCACAGGCCACAGGCAAGGATACTGTCCATATACAGTCCATGGTCCATAGTCCAGGGAGCAGGCAGAGGTGTGGTCAGTTCATGCAGCAGGCAGAGACATGATGGCAGCAAGTCCTACAAGCAGCAGACTAAAGTAGGGCCTCAGTCAGGACAGAATGTGGACAGGGGTAGAAGCTTCTCCCACCCAAATCTCTTTGAAGCCTTTGAATCTCCAGACCCTAATCTGGGTGAGAGAAAAAAAAACGTTTTCTTCATTCAGAAAAACTATTCTGGAGCCCCTCACATATGTGAGACCCCTGTGTTGTGAATCCAACTACTCCATTTGCAGGGTACAAGATCAGTCCAAGAGGCAGGCAAAAAACATGGTCAAACAGTCCAGGGTCAGTTCCAGATCAGGCAGAGGTAAGTACATAATCGGTGGGCAGAAGCCTGGTCGAATAACAGTCCAGGGTCAGTTCCAGATCAGGCAGAGGTATGTACAGAATCAGTAGACAGAAGCGTGGTCAAATAACAAGCCAGAGTCAGTTCAAGAACAAGCAGTGGCATAAGGGGTGTGAATGTACGTGGCAGGAACTGAGGATTAATAATCACTAATAATTGACTAGAGTGTGATAACGGCGGAAGCAGTCAACTATGCAGAGGCCTGGTTGGGAAGGGCACTGGGGACAATAATAAGTGGTGTTCCTTCTAACTGCTCTACTGGTACATACTCAGCATTTTTTCTGGCATTTTTGGCCTGTTGGTCTGGGAGGTATTTTATCGGGAAGTGGCGCTCTGAGAGTCTGCTACACACATTGGATCTAATGTATTCTGGTGGGCTGTTCGGGAATAGAAGTGTGGTGGGGTGATGATATCCTCCTGGTAGCCAAGGAAGGGGTTGGGGTTTTCGGTGGAATTGCGGTATAATACATAGTAGGTGTTGTACATGGCCAAATGAAAAAATAGGGTGCAATTTTTTTATACCAGTGGTATGTTGTTCGGGTGGCAAGATAGGGTTCCATCATTTGGTCGTTTAAGTCGACTCCTCCCATATACACATTATACTCTTGGACACAGCTTGGTTTTTGCATTGGGCCATTCCTTCTGTCGATCTCCACAAATGTTTTGTTATGCATTGAGGACAACATATATGCATCCCTTCTGTCCCTCCACTTCACACCCAGAATTTCCTCATTCCGCATTCAGACTCACCATCTCTCCTGTTCTAAGCTTCATGTTGACGAGTCTTTGAGGAAAGCCCATTCTATTTTTTCTGACTGTACCACATGCTGGCGTACTCTTCCTGTGAAGGTTTTGGAACGGGGTAAACCTGTATAAAAGTTATCGACATATAGGTGGTAGCCTTTATCCAGGTTTGGGTAAATGAGTTCCCAAACAACTTTCCCGTTTGAACCTAATTGGTCTGGACAATTAGGGGGATGCAGCTGTGAGTCCTTCCCTTTGTACACTATAAAGGCGTAAATGTATCCCGTGATTCACTACTTGAGACTGGTTCGTAGTTCCCATCAGACTCACACTCAGATTCAGAGGAACCTGCAGGAGAGAGCTCCCTGTTGCTCGAATATTGTAGGCCACCTCAGCAGAAAAATATCTTTTTGCCATTGTTGATGTGCAGCACTATTTACATGGATGCACTTATGAAGTGACACTGATGGGCACTTATAGCACTGATGACATGTGACACCGATGGAACTGATGACAGGTGGCACTGATGATAGGTCAGGTGGCACTAATGACACGTGGCACTGATGAAAGGTCAGGTGGCAGTGATGACACGTGACACTGATAATTTATGGCACTGATGACATGTGACGCTGATTGATGGCACTGATGGCAGGTGGCACTGGCACATGGCACTGATGACAGGTCAGGCGGCACTAACACGCGGCACTGATGACAGGTCAGGTGGCACCAATAACACTTCGATGACATGTGACACTGATTGATGGCACTGATGATATGTGGCACTGACAGGTGGCACTGATGACAGGTCAGGTGACTTACACTTGACACTGATGGCACTGATGATATGTGGCATTGACAGGTGGCACTGATGATACGTGGTACTGACAGGTGACACTGATGATATGTGGCACTGACAGGTGGCACTGATGACAGATGGTGGCACTGTGACAAGTGATGGGTACCAGTGGGCAATGTGATGGGCGGTGTTTGGGCACAGTAGACAGTGTTAACACTCACTGAATCGCTCTCTCAGAATCACACTCACAGATAACTCTCTCTCTCCTCACACAGCGGTCTCTGTGTGAGGAGAGAAAGCCGGCAATTAGAGATGATCTCATATGTTTACATTTGAGATCATATCTCATTGGACCCGCCGATCACATAGTAAATGGCCGCTGTGATTGGCCATTTACCACGATCTGTGATTGGCTGTGTCGTAGGGACACGGCAATCACAGATCTTCCCCGCTGTGCACCCGCAATGGCTCGCAGGGAGTGCGCAAAGGGGAGGACGTCCAGGGATAAGATTCGCGTTGTAGCCATCTTTCGGCTATAGCACTTTTTTTAACCATGTGTGCAGAAAAATGCAAAAAATGGCTATGGCAGTGAAAGTATTAAACGTTCAGATCACACTTTATATGATGGACATTGATGTCAAATGTGTTGCTACGAGCATACTGACAAAGTGAAAACAACTATTATTGAAATAAATTACGATTCAGCTTATTGTAAGGTGCAGAATAACAATTCAAAACACATGACGTTTACCATTTCTTTAAGGATGGTGGATGTGGAAAAACAAACAATTCGTTTATGTTTGTTGTCCAACTGTGCACCCAGAACTGCTGGATATTTTACAGACCCCATCTAAGATTAAAGAGCAAATTATTTAAATGTATATGCAGCCAATTTGAGCCATGATCAGTTGTAATTATTTATATTTTTAAATGTTTGGATGCCCACATTACTGCCTGGGAGATTTGGTGACTTCCAATTGGAGGCCCAGTTGATGGTCCTAAAGTCTCCAGCAGCAGTGTACTGACATAAAACAGGGGTAAGCATTAGAAGAGGGAATTAGTGGGAGGGAGGAATAGAAGAGGTGTTATCATTCCCCGAATTTGGGCTTAAAGGAATATTGCTTAAAAATATATATATGTATGTTTTGCTCCAGGCTTTATTTACCAGCTTTTCCCTACCACTCCGATATAGTGACCAAGAGGAGAACATGCAACGCAAGCGCAAGGACGAAAGGAAGCCGCAAAAGCTCACTGACTTTTTCTTTCGGCCGGTGCCGCGGGGAGGAGAACACCAAGATGGCCGCGGCTCCTTTGACCAGCATGGCATTGCGGCCTATACGGATCTCCCAGATGCGGATTCGGATGATAATCAGGTGGGCCTTGAACAGCCTTCATCCCCTAACTCGCCCCGAAGTAGCCCGACCTCCGCCAGCCCTGCCAAGGCCAGGATGCGCCGGGATTCCCCACACCATTCGTCGGACGCAGTGAGTACAGGTGCACAGGCCTCAGGCCATGAAGGACATGCTGCTGTCCTTACAATCTTCACTTATGGCCAACCTTTCTTCTATTTTCAATAGAATGTGTGACAAAATGTACCAAATAGGGGATAGGGTCCAGCACCTAGAAAATAAGCTCACTGAATGCGCTCACACAGTCAACGATCTGGTTGACGCATATACCGATCAAAAAGATGACACATCTTGGATTAGGGACAAGCTAGCGGACCTCGAGGACCGTAGCAGATGCAACAACCTCAAACTGCGTGGGGTCCCTGAATTGGTCCTTCCCCACGACCTACAGAAATATGCCACTGACCTGTTTTCCGCTATGCTGCCCACACTGTCTATGTTGGACATGACAATTGATCGGATCCATAGGATCCCCAAGCCCAGCCACCTAGAGGATGATATTTCCCAGGGAAATTCTGATGAGGGTGCACTTTTTCGCTACTAAGGAACTGATCCTGACCAAAACACGTTCCTTAAACGCCTTACCTGCTCCATACGAACGGGTCCAAATTTATCCGGACCTCTCCAAACACACATTGCAAGCCCGCGGGGAATTAAAAACTGTCACCAAAGCCCTGTCAAATCATAAATTGCTGTATAAATGGCACCACCCGGCCACAATCCTGGTAACACACAATGGGAATAAGCATGTAATTGCGTCCTTGGAAAAAGGTATGCAGCTTCTTCACCTATGGGGCATCATCCCAGACTCTTCTGACAACCCTAACCTCATCCCTAGAGGCGATACACCTCAACCACAGAGGAGACAAAATAGGGATCAATGCAGATCCAGAATCAAATAATGCCTGCAGGAAGACCAAGAATACCATCATCTCCCTGGTCGAGCTCAAAGCTTGACCCAGCAAGTTCAGCAGACTTTACCCCCTCCTAGCCTGAAAGGGCCAGCAAGTCCTGATTTGCTGTTAACTCATAACTAGAGTTGATCGAACCTCTGGAACTTCAGGTTCTGCTGGTTCGGTCGAACTTTGGGAAAAAGTCCGGGTTCGGGACTGGACTTGACCCGAACTTTGTCCCGGACCCCGAACACCATTGAAATCAATGGGGACCCAAACTTTTAGGCACAAAAATGGCTGTAACAAAGTCCTGGCAAGTCCTAGAGGTCTGCAAAAGTAAGGAAAATGGGGGTAAGAGTCGGACAAGTGCCCTACAAAGAAATGGGGATAGGGAAATAACTTAAAATAATTTTTAAGCTAAAATCACATAAAAAAATTAAACATAGAGGTGGATGTGGAGTTGGAGGTTGAGGAGTCGGTGAAAGTGGCGGTGGAGGAGGAGGAGGTAGCCAACACTGTTTTTTTTATTTTTGTGCAAGAAATGCACCGCTGGCCGCAAATGTCGTTTTTGGAATTTTTTTTTTAAACCAGCAATGTAGACATTTTTTTTAATTTGTGTACAAGAAATACGCCACTGGCCGCAAATGTAGTTTTTAGAATTTTTTTTTTTTTAAACCAACAATGTAGATGCACTTTTTAATTTTGTGCAAGAAACAATAATCTGTCCCTTTAAGCAACAGCAGGAACCTCTCCTTATAGAACCAGGAGATGATTTTAGAACAATAATCTGTCCCTCTAAGCAGCAGCTGGAAGAAACTTTCCCTATAGAACTTGGAGATGATTTTAGAACAATAATATGGCTCTCTATGCGGCTGGAAGAAACATTCCCTATAGAACTTGGAGATGATTTTAGAACAATAATATGGCTCTCTATGCGGCTGGAAGAAACTTTCTCTATAGAACGTGGAGATGATTTTAGAACAATAATATGGCTCTCTATGCGGCTGGAAGAAACATTCCCTATAGAACTTGGAGATGAATTTGGAACAATAATATGGCTCTCTATGCGGCTGGAAGAAACTTTCTCTATAGAACTTGGAGATGATTTTAGAACAATAATATGGCTCTCTATGTGGCTGGAAGAAACATTCCCTATAGAACTTGGAGATGATTTTAGAACAATAATATGGCTCTCTATGCGGCTAGAAGAAACATTCCCTATAGAAGTTGGAGATGATTTTAGAAAAATAATATGGCTCTCTATGTGGCTGGAAGAAACTTTCTCTATAGAGCTTGGAGATGATTTTAGAACAATAATATGGCTCTCTATGCGGCTGGAAGAAACTTTCTCTATAGAACGTGGAGATGATTTTAGAACAATAATATGGCTCTCTACAAAATCTCCACATATTCATATAGTAACCATGGTTCAAACCAGAGTTATTGTCCAACAATACAGATGAAAATTTGAGCATACCAGCAAAATTGTACATATAAAGTACCATAAACAGTCATATATTATATTATTAACACTGAGATGTTAGGACCGTTGGTGGCTCTACGCGTTTCGTGATAAGTTAAATTATCAGGAGCAGGCCAGTCTAGAAAAAAGGAAAAAAAATGTTTGTATAGAAACAAAATGATCAAATAATTCAGGGGTATTTCAAAAATGGCAGGTATACCCACCCGATAGAACTTACATAGTGTGATGATGCTGAAAGTGGGGCGCAAATGCCAGAGACCGCCAACCAACCCTGGACGTCAGCCTTGGGAGCTCTGGGGGCGTAGAAAACAGCAGCTACCCACAACGGGACAGGACACACATGGCACAGGCATGGTGCATCACACCCATGTGGTGGTGGGAATGTCATGTGGGGTATCTGGAAAATTATAAATGAAAAGTAATGGGAATGGTGGGAAGAAAAAAATTTAAAAAAATGTGTTAAAGACGTGTATTTTGTTGGAACCCATTCGAAAAATGGGAATAGCATAAAGGAATGGTGATAAAAGGAATGGATGCTGCATGTGAAATTGATAGTGTTTGAACCAACATACCTGATATAAATTGTGAATCCAATCCCATGTGAATCTATGTGAGGAGTGTGATCCCACATGTCTGCCCGCCATGTGCGACTGCCCCTTATGCGGGCACCGCCTCATTACGTCCCCCAACGTAACAGAGGCGTGTGAGTGGAGAGGGAGGGGCCACCACCCAGACGGTGAATGCCGCTCAGTCAATGGCGCCAACAAACACCTCTCCAGGACCATGCCGAGATGGACACCTGCACCCGCCGGAACAACAGCGCCAAAGGATGCTGCGCATCCGGCGTGCAGCCTGTGACACCGATGTGCGGTGTAGGAGCCCCTGCCCAACCCAAAGGAGGAGCATGGGAACCCGCAGCGCACATCGCAACTCCCGAGGCGGACCAGACACGGAGGAACAAGATGCGTCCCAGCACCAGGCGCCAACAGCCATCAAAACACAAAAAATAATAATTAGACCCAAGGATCTATTAACATAAGAGAAATTGTATATAAGATATGACTTCATTATGTGTAGTTATAAAGAGGGATAAATAGAACTTTGGTAAAAATTGTTGGTAAGAGGTTGTGTCCCAATGTGTGCCTCCATCCCTATATGGTTGATCATAGAATGAAAGGTTGGATGGGACTTTAAATGAGGCATGGCTATGAGGGAACCCATGCCTCCATCCCTGTCAATGTTATATATAAGGGGGGGACAGGAAGTGGGACTTTAAATGAGACACTCATTGGTAGATATGAGATTTCAATATAAAAATTCTTGTTTATTAATCAAAAACAACACATATATATTAATGTGAGACCGTGCTCTACAGAAATATATCAATTTGAAAAACACCTGACATTGCATAATATCCATTGCAATAAATTTTCATAGTACAAAATCCCCACATATTCATATAGTAACCATGGTTCATACCAGAGTTATTGCCCAACAATACAGATGAAAATTTGAGCATACCAGCAAAATTGTACATATAAAGTACCATAAACAGTCATATATTATATTATTAACACTGAGATGTTAGGGCCGTTGGTGGCTCTACGCGTTTCGTGATTAGCTAAATTATCACTCATCAGGAGCAGGCCAGTCTAGAAAAAAGGAAAAAAAATGTTTTGTATAGAAACAAAATTATCAAATAATTCATCTCAGTGTTAATAATATAATATATGACTGTTTATGGTACTTTATAAGTACAATTTTGCTGGTATGCTCAAATGTTCATCTGTATTGTTGGGCAATAACTCTGGTATGAACCATGGTTACTATATGAATATGTGGGGATTGTGTACTATGAAAATTTATTGCAATGGATATTATGCAATGTCAGGTGTTTTTCAAATTGATATATTTCTGTAGAGCACGGTCTCACATTAATATATATATATATGTTGTTTTTGATTAATAAACAAGAATTTTTATATTCAAATCTCTATCTACCAATGAGTGCCTCATTTAAAGTCCCACTTCCTGTCCCCCCCCTATATATAAAATTTCTCTATAGAACTCGGAGATGATTTTAGAACAATAATATGGCTATCTATGCGGCTGGAAGAAACATTCCCTATAGAACTTGGAGATGATTTTAGAACAATAATATGGCTCTCTATGCGGCTGGAAGAAACTTTCTCTATAGAACTTGGAGATGATTTTAGAACAAAAATATGGCTCTCTATGCGGCTGGAAGAAACTTTCTCTATAGAACTTGGAGATGATTTTAGAACAATAATATGGCTCTCTATGCGGCTGGAAGAAACATTCCCTATAGAACTTGGAGATGATTTTAGAAAAATAATATGGCTCTCTATGTGGCTGGAAGAAACTTTCTCTATAGAGTTTGGAGATGATTTTAGAACAATAATATGGCTCTCTGTGCGGCTGGAAGAAACATTCCCTATAGAACTTGGAGATGATTTTAGAACAATAATATGGCTCTCTATGCGGCTGGAAGAAACTTTCTCTGTAGAACTTGGAGATGATTTTAGAACAATAATATGGCTCTCTATGTGACTGGAAGAAACATTCCCTATAGAACTTGGAGATGATTTTAGAACAATAATATGGCTCTCTAATAGAGTTGAGCGAACTTCTAGAAGTCCGGGTTCTGCTGGTTCAGCCGAACATGGGGAAAAAGTCCGGGTTCGGGTCCGGACAGAATCTGAACTTTGTCCCGGACCCCGAACCCCATTGAAATCAATGGGGACCCGAACTTTTAGGCACAAAAATGGCTGTAAGAAAGCCCAGGAAAGTCCTAGAGGTCTGCAAAAGGAAGGAAATGGGGGTAAGGGTGGGACAAGTGCCCTACAAAGAAATGGGGACAGGGAAATAACTAAAAGCATTTTTAAAAAAATTATAACATAAAAAAATCAAAAATGGAGGTGGATGTGGACCATCTTCAAACTGGGTCTGAAAAGTATTAATTAACGGTAGAAGCCATATAACTGTTCTAAAATCATCTTCAAACTGTGTCAAAAAAGTATAAATAAGCCGGGAGAACCCATATCACTGTTCTGCAAACATCTGGAAACTGTGTGTGTCACTTTAAATAAAACCAGGACTAACTGAACTACTGTTCTGCAAACATCTGGAAAGTCTGTGTGTCACTTTAAATAAAACCGGGACTAACTGAACTACTGTTCTGCAAACATCTGGAAACTGTGTGTGTCACTTTAAATGAAACCG
>BLSH010494833.1:0-10303 GCA_018402905.1 Glandirana rugosa
TTGCAAGGCACAGGTCAGCAGCAAGAATGGGTTTCTGTAGTGTAGGGGTTATCACGTTCGCCTAATACGCGAAAGGTCCCCATTTCGAAACCAGGCAGAAACAGTGCTTACCTTTAATTTTTACGCAGTCAGGCAAACTCAAAGCTCTTTCCATGCCTTGCCCCTCTGGCAGCCATAAGGGAAATTTGCCAATACAAGGCACAGTTTAGATGCAACACCTTCAATGTGAGCTCTTTTTCTTCACTCCAGGTTGACCGGTTGACCAAATGGGCTTTCATCCTTGTTTTCTTCATTACCCAAGAGTTTAATTTGCAAGGAGAGTAAAGGGAACTCAGGTTATCAAATAACCTGCGTACCTGAGTACCTGCATCCTTTAGCGTAGATTTTCGGTTTGCAAGGCACAGGGAAGCAGCAGTATTTATTTATTATTTCTACACAAAATATATTATAGCACCAAAACTTTGGCTTCAAATATTTGTGATGGTTAGACTCTCCACAATTCATAAAAACAAACCAAAATAAAGAAATTTCTAAGTTGGTTTGCTTTATACATTTTACACAAGCAAAGCTTTTTCAAAGGTGTATTTCAGTTTGCACAATGCTCTTTTCAATACACAAAGCCAAAACTTGCTGATTGCAATTCATAACTCTTAAAGTAAATTCAAGGCGAACTGTAATAGTTTTGAGTCAATTTTATTTATATTTGTTAGTTTATACCTTAGTAAACTCAAGGTCAATTCACTAAGATTTACCACATGTGATAAGGGTATTGTGTTACTCATTTGCATAAATTATTTAAAAAATAAATAAAAAATAACAATTATGCGGTATCTACCAGAACAAAAAATGTGAAATTAAATATCGCTTTAAAAACTCTTAAGTTAAATTCACAAACAGACCAGAGAGTAAAAAAGCATGTGATATTTACCACCAGGTTTTCAGTGGCAGTATTACATGCAGTATTTGTCAAGGGGACCTCCATGCTGCTTTTTGACAAATAGCTGGTTGCTACGGAGCAGGCCGGTGTTCTGTCAGATCCGAAGTGACTTTCCCATTGGTGGTTTCTTGGTATGCTTTCAACTCTGGGCCACGGATTCTCCTGTGAAGAGAACACCTCACCAAAGTGCCAGATGCCATCAAATGTGAGCATTTGCCCACTCAAGTTAATTACGATGATGAACTGCAGGCAGGTCGAGGCCCTAATGAGGACAACGAGCATTCAGATGAGCTTCCCTGAGATGGTTTCTGACAGTTTGTGCAGACATTCTTTGGTTATGCAAACCAATTGTTGCAGCAGCTGTCCGGGTGGCTGGTCTCAGACGATCTTGGAGGTGAAGATGCTGGATGTGGATGTCCTGGGCTGGTTTGGTTGCACGTGGTCTGCTGTTGTGAAGCTGATTGGATGTACTGCCAAATTCTCTGAAACGCCTTTGGAGAGGGCTTATAGTAGAGAAATAAACATTCAATTCAAGGGCAACAACTTGTGGATATCCCTGCAGTCAGCATGCCAATTGCACGCTCCCTCAAAACTTGCAACATCTGTGGCATTGTGCTGTGTGATAAAACTGCACATTTCACTGTAGAGTGGCCTTTTATTGTGGCCAGCCTAAGGCACATCTGTGCAATAATCATGCTGTCTAATGAGCATCTTGATATGCCACACCTGTCAGGTGGATGGGTTATCTCGGCAAAGGAGAAGTGCTCACTAACACCGATTTAGACAGATTTATGAACAATATTTGCGAGAAATAGACCTTTTGTGTACATAGAAAAAGTCATAGATCTTTGAGTTCTGCTCATGGTAAATAGGGGTAAACACAAAAGTGATGCGTTTATAATTTTGCTCAGTGTATGTATAGAAAAGCTCCTGAAGAAGAAGTGTTCTCTCCGCGACTTACCAAAAATACTGACTGCGCATGCGTTCCACCACTAATCCACCGCTAATCTGAAAGCACACCTGCAGTCAGAAAGTGACAGAGGACATCTTGTTAAACCCAGCCAAGTGTTGAATTTTAGACTCATAACAATAAAGTGAGCATATATGCTTATATACAGTATTTTGAAACCCGTGAGACTGTTTTGATGTTTAATTTTTAAAGCCTGCAGTCAGAAGGTGGTAACGGCCATATTGGTACACCCCGCACTGCTCAGCACCAAACTTCTATTCATAAGGCACTGACTGACATCTTTGGACACCCTCACTCGGTCGCAGTGTTCTGTCAGATTAGCAAACCTGTCAGATCAGTAACAAGTTCCTACTGTATGTAAGCATATATGCTCACTTAATTTGTATAATGAGTCTGAAATTCAAGACTTGGCTGGGTGTAACAAGATGTCCTCTGCCGCCTTCTGACTGCAGGTGTTCTGTCAGATTAGCAAACCTGCTAGCGGTGGAATGCATGTGCAGTGCGTATTTTTGGTAAGTCAGCTGATGGAACGTCACTTGCCAATCTGACAGAACACTGGGAAGCCATCCTTAACAAATGATGACAGCTAACAGCTGAATGTAAAAAAAGAAGAAGCCGGCATTGGGTCCCCACCAATGCATACCAGGCCCTTCGGCAAAATGTAAAAAAAAAGGCGTGGAGTCCCCCCAAATCCATACCAGACCCTTATCCAAGCATTCAGCCCAGCAGGTCAGAAAAGGGGGGGCGAGTGAACGCGCCCCCCTCCCCATAACCATACCTCAACATGGGGGGTGGGTGCTTTGTGGCAGGGAGGCTCTAGCCCCCCCCCACGTTGAGGGCAGGTTGCCTGGTATGGACCTCATGTTGATGGGGACAAGGACCTCATCCCTACAACCCTGGCCGATGGTTGTGGGGGTCTGCGGGCGGGGGAGCTTATCAGAATCTGGAAGCCCCCTTTAACAAGGTAGTTCCCAGATCCCCCCATGTGATTGAGTATGGGGTACATTGTACCCCTACCCATTCACCAAAAAAGTGTAAAAGCGAATAAAGACAGGAAGCAGTTTTTGACAATGCCTTTATTAAAAAACAACAAAAAAATGTCGCCTGATGTAGATCCATAGTCAGTCAATCACGATGCCCACTGCAATGCTGACCCCAAAAATAAGGCCCGCTCCTGGCGAATGCTCCCACGGTCTGCCTGCTCTGCCATGTGACAGTTCTTATATAGACAAGGGGCGGGGCCACCTGACATTGCGCCAGGTGGCCCTTCCCCCTCGTGCCACCACTGACCCAGTATGCACTGGTTGGTGATGTCATGAGAGGGCGCACCATCAGGTGATGTCACCAGGTGGCCTGTTCCCCAAAACCACCGGTCAGGGTTGTGGGGCAGAGCCCCCCCGCCCCAAAGCACCCACCCCCCATGTTGAGGGCATGTGGCCTAGTATGGTTCATGAGGAGGGCATTCGCTCGCCCCTCCCTTTCCTGACCTGCCCGGCTGCATGCTCTACTGCAAGTGCACTTGCTCCAGAGCTTAGAAAATTGGTAAAGCTTCACTTTGCAAAGAATACTCAATCACATGCAATGAAAATAAAATGAAAATAAAAACAGCATTTTTGCTTGCACATGATTGGATCTTCCCCTCATTTCAGAGCTTCTTCCCTTTAGACCTAGAGCAAGTGCATTTGCAGTGCACAGTATATTTGCCTTTAGTAAATCATCCTCCTGTATATGACAAACAGTTTCTGGAAGAAAGAGAGACTAAAGTGTAACTTCTTGGTAAAAAAAAAAAAAAAAATTATTAATATGCAATATTTCATATTAGTCTGGCTATAACAGAATTAATGATGTACCAAACCTTTACACATTTCTTATAAACTACATGCAAATCATAACTGAATGGCATTTCGTTTTTTTACAAACTGTTTCTTTTGTGATAACATAAGACCAAATGAAGTACAATACAGAAGATATGCCCATTCATTGAAAAAAAAAAACAATATAAATCAGATTAAGCATCATGGTTTTTACATAAAGAGTGGTATTACAAAGTTTGCAGCTAAGTACCGATCAGACAACAGAAAGGTACCTTAAGGTCAAGTAACAAACAAAATGGTAGCCTCATTTTCATTCCTATACTGATTTAATAAAATTGTAGAGTGCGAAATCTGGTGCAACTCTGCATATATGCAATCAGCTTTAATTTTTTTTTGTCAAAGCTTAATTGAACAAGCTGAAGTTAGAAGCTGATTGGCTACCATGCAAAACTGCACCAGATGCACTTTCCAGTTTTAGTAATGCAACCCCTTAGTTAAAGTGATTGTAAAGCCTTTTTTTTTTTCTTCAAATAGTAAACATGTTATACTTACCTGCTCTGTGCAGTGGTTTTACACAGAGCAGCCTCAATCTTCCTTTTCTGGGGTCCCCCCCTCCGGCTTTCCTGGCTCCACCCCTCTGCTGAGTGCCCCCATAGCAAGCCTCTTGCTATGGGGGTACTCATGCGTGCTTGCTCTCAAGCCCCACTGTGAGTGTCCATAACACACACAGAGTGATGCTCAGCCCTGCCCCCCATCACTGGCTCTGATTGACAGCTGCTGTTGTATCTGAGGCAATCAGGAGCGAGAGGTCCAAGAGAGCTTCGGCCCTCATGCACATCACTGGGCCGAGATTGAGCTCAGTTATGCATTTAGGGGGCTCAATGCAGAATGCAGTAAGGTAAGAAACCTTCTGCTTTTTCAAATACTTTAATCCAAAAATAAGTGTCTATTAGTAGACCATATGTCCCACTTAACAGAAAAGAGGTCATGAATCATATGAAAAATTCTTTCCATTAGCATTATAGAATCCATCCTGGCAATAATTTGCTAGAAGGGAATAGTGGAAGATTTCCAGTTCAATACTATAACCCATTGTGTAGCTACACAAATTGTATGGATATGTTTTTCCACATGATATGGGATTTCTGGGATCAGGTCGAACAAAGTACACATAGGCATGCCATCTTATATAAAATATTAGAGACCAACAAGTGTGAAAGGGGACATCTACACTGATAATCAGGGCACTGATCATCAGTGTCCTAATTATCTGTGCAGCCCCAACAGTGTCTATCGGTGCTGCCTATCATTGCCCATCAGTGCTGCCAATCAGTGCCCATCCGTGCCACCTATCATTGACCTTCAGTGCCACCTATCAGTGCCCTTCAGTGCTGCCTATTACAGCCCATCAGTGCCACCTATCAGTGCCCATGAGTTCCGCCTTTCAGTTCCCATTGGTGCCGCATATCAGTGCAACCTCATCAGTGCTCACCATTGCTGCCTATTTTCCATCTCATCAGTGCCCATCAGTGCAACCTATCAGTGCTCATCAGTGCTGCCTATCAGTGTCATCTCGTCAGTGCCCATCAATGCAGCCTATCAGTGCTCATCAGTGCAGCCTCATCAGCGCACATCAGTGAAGGAGAAAAATTACCTGTTTGCAAAATTTTATAACAGAAACAGAATAAGAAAAATGATTTTTTTTTTAAATGTGTGTTTTTTTTCATTTGTTTAGCAAAAAATAAAAAACACAGTGCCACCAAAAGGAAGCCCTGTCTGTGTTTAAAAATATGATAAGACTTCCATATGAGTGCAGTGCTGCATGGCCATGCAATTGTCATTCAAAGTGTGACATACTACCTGATGAAAAGTTTAAGTGCTGTCTTCCTTATATTAGTTGAAGATCAAGTCAATTTATGTATGTAACATTACACATGCTCCAAGTCTCACAGAGAAAACATTGTCCCCTGGGGAACAGAATACAATAATAAAAATGGAAGTGAGGCTTCCTTCTTTAAAACAGAATCTAACTGTATCTGAGCATCACAAACCTAAAATGCTATTTAGTTCATTTTTTAATATTCAAAGAAAACTCACTTATCCATCCATGTCTCCATTATTTATTTTGTTGAGAAATCACTTTGAAAAACACCCCCAATCATTTCCCCCAGCAGTCATAGCAATCTTTAATCATGCAGCATTTACTTCCTGGAATCCTTATGCCTCTAGCCCAGGCATGTGGGTAATAGGGGGTGCTTAGCTGAGAAAGCTCCTCAAGATGAAAGAAAAAAACTCATTAAGACTATGACATCATTTTGGCCAAGGTCAGAAACCAGGAAGCAACTAAAATGAAAAAAATCTATTTACTAAGGCTATCAGTAGGAATTACAAACAATTAATGTGGATTGAAGAGAGTTTCATTCTGCTCATGTCATGCATATTTACAAATCCATAGTATATTGTTGAGCCTCTGGTTTTGCCCTTGCAGATTATTTGCAGCCTATCATCATAGAAATGTAGCATGCAGATTAGAATGTTCTGCCCTGACTTCTAAACCTCACACAGTCATTTCTGGTCTGTTCAAAACACTGGAACAATATGCAGTGATCTGGAAGAAATGTCTCATACTGAACAACCAATGAGCCATAGCATGCTGTATTTTATTATGTAAAATGAAAAAAAAAAACTATTTGGATTTCTTTTCATTGCTTTAAGTGTGACTTTACCCATTTTCTTTCTTAAAGATTGTGGCAACCAAAATTTCATTTGGCAAAGTGAAAAATCAATGTTTCAATGCACCTAATTAAAATGATTGTCCTCTTGTACATTAGGGCTCATGCACACATGACGTTTTAAAAATGCCAGCACTACAGCAGAGCTAAAATGCCAGTTTTTTTGCATTTAGCCACGTTTTTACATTTTAGAGGCAGTTAAAAAAAACGTCAAATGCCCTTAACAGCAACTGTAAAAACGTCCTTTGTCCGTGAGCCCTTAGTGCCTAGTTCTGGTCCTCAGGGTCCCAAAACCGTGCATGTTTTTTCAGTTCTCTTTGCAGGCTAGCAATTGAGGTAGCATAGTTCACTTCTAGCATAGGGTACAAATACCTACAGCTGTGCCATTACCTGGTGGTGGAAGAAATACACAACAACACATCTACCCCTCCACCATAAGCCACTGCAATAGGTTCAAGATGCTCTGCTCATGATCTACTTTCCGCCTTTCCCCATTATACTGAGCTGATATTTAAAGCTCCCCTGCCATAAAAAGTACACAGGAACTGCCATAGCTGGCTTACTTCTGAGAATGCCAGTTTTATATATACAGTATCTCACAAAAGTGAGTACACCCCTCACATTTTTGTAAATATTTTATTATATCTTTTCATGTGACAACACTGAAGACATGACACTGTGCTACAATGTAAAGTAGTGAGTGTACTGCTTGTATGACAGTGTAAATTTGCCGTCCCCTCAAAATAACTCAACACACAGCCATTAATATCTAAACTGCTGGCAACAAAATTGAGTACACCCCTAAGTGAAAATGTCCAAATTGGACCCAAAGTGTCAATTAAGGAAAATTGTTTTCATACTTACCGTAATTTTCCTTTCCTGTATCCTCCTCATGTCAGCCTACTACAGGTTAGCTGCACCCCTCTGACCCCTCTTAGGACAACCTCTAACTAGCCTATAAAGTGCGGCTGTCTCCCATAGGAAATGTTCCCTTTATAAGCCACGAGACGGAGACCTGGGTGGGAAATCCTCGGTTGACATGAGGAGTATCCAGGAAAGGAAAATTACGGTAAGTATGAAAACAATTTTCCTTATTTCTGGACCTCCTCATGTCAGCCTACTATGGGACGTAACAAGCAATTTAGGGAAGGGAGGGGAAAAAGACTCACAAAATAACACAAACCTGCTGTCTATACTTATTTACACAAGAGACAGCTGCAGAAAACCTAAGAAGAAGTGCCTCAGAAGGCAGTCAGGTCAGGCCACTCTGTAGTGGCCAATGAAAGTGTTAGCCAGCCTTAGCTCGATGCTTACATACCATTTCTGCAAACCCCTTGCGCTATATGCCCAAGGGACTTGCTTAGTTTTTGTGGAATGTGCTGTAACTCTGAAGACAGAGGAGGTTGCAGAGAGCTAGGCAACTGAATCATCTTGACCGTTCGGGGAGAATTAACTCTTGCCAATACAGCAAAACTTTCCTCAACCCGCTTGGAACACAAAGTGGCTATCTTCCCCTTGAAAGCCCAAATTCATTCCAGGTAGGCCAAAAGGGAATAACCAGATTGAATTCCTTCTATACTTCCCCTCTTTCATCATTTGGAAAAGCAGGAAGAACCAGTTCATTTTGAATGTAGACGAGACTTGGGGGAAAAAAGCCAGCCGAAAAGACTAAAACAGCCATTTTTTTCAGCATGAAATGCACATAATCCTGATACCCTGCCTTTGGAAGCAATTATGGTAAGAAATATTGCTTCAGACTAGACAGGACGAAGAGTAAGAGATAATAAGGCCTTTATGACAAACAATAGACCCTACTTGAGGAAAGAATTGTTGGCTAATTCGTTATAGCGAGAAAAAACCCCAAAGAATCTAGAGAAATAGGAACCCATGCCCTAGGATGTAGGGCCTTTAACGAGTCGTATGCCACATCATTCACTAATCTATTTGATGGAATACATAACACCTTAAACCTGAAGGAAAAAAAGGCATTCTTCCCTGAATAAAGCGCAAAAGCCTGCCACCAGCGGTGAGAAGTTGAATAATTCTCATTTCTTGTTTTGTGATAAGGACTCCATTGTGCCCTCTGGCAACCTAAAATGATCACAGGAACCACATTTTAATCTACAGGCCATCCATTTTAGAGTCCCAGAATTTGGACAAAAATACTTGCCTCTTGGAGTATGCAATTATGTCCACAAACTATTGGAAATGGCCATAGAATCTTTGAAATCACCTTGAGAATCAGCAGAGTTGGGGAAAAGACAAGCACCAGGTGAAATTTTAGACAGGACGTCCTGATCTACGGCCTGTGAATCCCAGAACCAGGGAAAGAAGAAGGATGCTGAAAATTCCTTTCTGACCTTATCAGACCTATGGGCAGAATAACCTGAGATTTGAAGGACAACACATGTATTTCAAGTTGAGAATCAATTCAAAGGAATCTATGAATTTCCTGGTCAATCAGCCTGGTACAAACAACACCAAGCAAGACGAAACTAACACTTGGGCCAATGAAAAAATTCAGCCCAATGCACTCTAGAGAGGCAAACTTTTGGCTCCCTCTTGGTGGGTTAAGTAAACCACCCCGGTCCTTTTGTCTGAAAATCACCGCCAGACTCCTGAAAGAGACTGAACCGCTAGCAGAAAAAAAAAAACAATTGCCTCTGGTTTCAACGGATTGTAACTTGATGTTGAGCCCTGCTATCTGACCTTGAGATAAACACTCACACACTTAACTCTCCAGTGCCAAAGGACTGGCATCTGTAGACTAATTTGGAGCGGAATGAAGGAGGCCAGATAGCAATAAACCCGTCAACCAATTTAAGTTGGCTAATGGAACTGGGAAGAATAACTTTAGCTGAAAAAGGAACACAGTGACCTTAATCCCGAAGGCAAATAAAATGAATTCATCTACTTCACTAAAATGAAGTCATCTACTTCACTGCTTGACCCTTGTCAGCACAGGAATGGTGAAGGATAGAAAGTCCAAGCACAGCACACAACCCTGGCTAATAGACGGAGCCTGGACATGACCACCTTCATCCTGCACAAAATGTTTAAGGTTCCAGGACCCAGAAGCAAAGACGTGAACTTAACTGGTAATGAACCATGCTCCAGGACTTAAGTAGACTGAGGTTGACTCTACTGAAAATTGACAAGCTCCCCAAGCTCCTGAGCGTCCTGCAGGCTAGAGCCTTATCTAGTAACATTGCTCCACCGTAGCTATTAGCAGGGTGTCACTTGAGGCAATAAATGCCTGGAAAACCTTACATTCTGAGCATTGCCAGAAAGATTGCAACTTGCAAGAAGGTTCTTGGGAGGCACCAAGACCAAAATAGCATACCATAAACCATGAAAAGTACACCGTTTGCTAGAAACCTGAGAAAGTGCTGGTTTTCCTAGACTAAAGGAATATGCATATTGTATCTGCTAAAACCACAAAAGGCATACAGTCTCCCTTTCTCACCCCAGAAATAATGGTTTCCCAGGATCCTGTCATGCAGAGAGAGAAACCTTCATAAACACGCGCACATGCTTAGCACTAAGACTATTCCAAGGCCTCCCCGATGCGTAAGACACGAAGAGAGGGAGTAATACTCACGGTCCACTCCCACAAATGTACCGGCAGAATGCTCCGATCCATTAAGAACTTCTTTAAACTGTTTAACGTTAGCCATTTTCTTCTAAAACAGAAGGAAGGCAAAACCCATTGCCCAGAGATGGCCCCTTAAATCCCAGCAATAGGCAAGTTACTAGTCCCAAGACTGAGAAAACCTGACTACTGAAAAATAAGAGGCCTGTGCAATGCTTGGTTAGCCAAGGGATTGCTCCACCTGACACTACCCTTGGT
>BLSH010494833.1:48417-67314 GCA_018402905.1 Glandirana rugosa
GTCCCTTAGACCGTGTGAAGAGGTGTAGTACACCAGAACGTCTAGGGATTGTAGTAAAACCTTGTTTTATAAGCATAATTATAGTCTCTATACGAGGAGCGTACAGTCTCTATACGTGGGTTTGGGACTTGATCGCAATGAAGTGGATTTGTCAGTGAGAGAGGGAAGACTTAGTATTAAGTGGAGGATGATCGCCGATTTTGTTTGTAATGTTTTAACACCTTTAGACGCCTGTAGGGTAGTATGTACCTGTGCTAATCTAGGAACTTGGTGATCACACTCTACCTTTTTTGAGACCGTAAATGGGAGAGATGCTGGGGATCTAAAGACTGTGCGACCCTAAATACCGAATTTGTATCGGTGAGGTGGTAGGCTCATTATACTATGTTTAGTGTTATTGTCGGATGGTGGAGTGGCTATGTTTAAGCCATAAATCCCAGCGTGTCAGAAATCTAGGGGTCGTAGAGAGGGTAAATGCCAGAGTTTTTTCCATCTCACACTAGTGGTTCAAGGATCTAATCGTGTCCATGTATGATGGGATGTCCGCAGATTTCCACAATTTTGTAATGTTTGTTTTAGCCGCTAGTAGGAGGTGAATTATGATTCAGAAGGGAGAGAGTGACTGTTTAGGTGAAGTAACGCTAGTTCAGGGTTTGGGTGCATATCTCTGACATGCGAGGAGCATATCTCTGATATTAATACGAATATTTTGTTCCAAAATGATGTTAGGGATCTGCAAGACCACATGATGTGGAGAAGTGTGCCAGATTCCCTGCAACCTCTCCAGCATTTGTCGTCATGGTTCGGGTATATTTTCGCAAGTTTAAATGGGGTGTGGTACCATAGGTGGAGAGTCTTTTGGTATTGTTCCCAATGGTTTACACAGATAGTAGAGGAGTATGTCGTGCGGAATGAATTGTTCCACGTTTCCTCTGGGTAGGATTTCCCCAAGGTATTCTCCCATTTTTGCATAGTGGTTGTTTTCGGTGGTAGTGTATGTGTCTGGATTATTTTATAGAACAGTGATATGCCCTTAGTAGTGGTGTTATCATTGTTGAGGTAATTATATATTGACCAGGGTATCTCCAGGTCGAAAGGAATCATGTGGGTTGAGAGGTACGTTTTAATTCTAATGTAGTCAAAGTGTGTGCGGTCGGGAAGTTTGTAATTATTCTGTAGGGTCTCAAATGAATGCATCTGAGAGGTACCATATAGGTGTTTCAACAGTTTTATGCCACTGTCGCGCCACGGGGCCAGATTCAGGAGGGGTATAGCGTGGTTTAAGATAGTTATTGGGGTGTCGATTTTTTGGGTAGGGTCTTTGGAGGTGTTGGCTGTAACCAGTTCAGTCCATGCCTTAACTGTGGTTAGAGTTGTAGGGGAGCTGGAGGTGGTGGGAGTAATGCCTAGTTTGGATGCAATGAGGGTCGTCCGAAGATCAGCATGAGGGCTGTGTAATGCCTCAAGCTCTGTCCAGATTTTGCCTTTAGGTGGTTTCCACCAGTATCTTGTTTGATCTAGGATGCATGCCTTATAGTAGGCTTGTAGGTTGGGGGCTCCTAGTCCACCTCTGTCTTTGGTTCTCCTTAATGTATCGAATGAGCACCTAGGAGGTTTACGTTTCCAGATATATTGATTGAAATGTTTTTGGATTGATGTCAGGAATGTTTTAGGAATGGGGATTATCAGTGTTCTGAATAAGTATAGTAGCTTAGGGAGTACTAGCATTTTTAGAGTGGCTATTCTTCCGGCTGTATTGAACCCTTGTGTCTTAAGTTGTTGGAGTAGCTGTGGGTAGCTGGATAAAAGGGGTCTAAAGTTGTGCTTGTACAAGTGAGCGGGTTGGGCAGATAGATGGGTTCCTAAGAAGGGTATGGAGTTGTTGGTCCATATGAAGGGAATTCTGCAGGGTAGCTTGGGTGGTGTTTGGTATGTTTATGCCCAGGATTAGTGATTTTGTGGCATTTAGTTTGTAGTATGAAATTGCGCTAAATTCAGTCAGTAGGGCCTGAGTTTCTGTAAGAGAAGTTTTGGGTTCTGATAGCATTAACATAACGTCATCAGCAAAGAGGCTGATCTTTTGTTCTTGGTTGTGTACTTTGATGCCTTTTAATTTTGAGTGGGAGCAAATCTGTCAGCTAGGGGTTCCATTAATAGTGCGAATATAATGGGCGAGAGGGGGCATCCTTGCCTTGTTCCATTTTTTTTATAGATAGGAGTGGAGGAAATTCCAGATGTGAGGACTGTGGCCGAGGGGTTGGAGTATAGAGCGAGTATGGCCGTTTGGATTGGGCCTATAATGCCAAAGGCGTTGAGCGTAGCTTTGAGATAGCCCCAGTGCACCCTGTCAAATGCCTTCTCTGCGTCTAGGGACAGAAGCAGAGAAGGCGCTTGTGTTTGATTTGCCCATTGAAGCACATTAATAAGGCGTTGTGTGGCGTCAGGAGCTTGTCTGTGAGGTACAAACCCAACTTGATCAGGATGTATTAAATGAGGTAGTATAGTTTGAAGTCTTAGCGCTAGTAGCTTAGCATAAATTTTGACGTCCACATTCAATAAAGAAATGGGTCTATAGCTCGAGGGGGCGGTGGGGTCTTTGTCTGGTTTAGGCAACGTCACAATGACAGCATTTAGCATTTCACAGGGGAATGACCCAGAGGTGAAGGCCAGATCGAAGGTGTTGCATAAGTGAGGGGCTATTTCGTCTGCTAAGTGTTTGTAAAACTCATTTGTGAAGCCATCGTCTCCTGGGGATTTGTTATTGGGTAGTGTGCGAATTATATTGCATATTTCCGAAGTGGTGATCGGGTTTGAAATGGATTGCAGTTGCTTTTTACTTAATTTGGGGAGGTTGGTCTTTTCTAGGAATTGGTTGATCTTTTCAGGGGTAGGTTGGGGGGTCTGTGTATCATTACTAAGATTGTAAAGGTTTTGATAATACGCTGCGAAGGCGTTGGCTATGTCTTTGGGGTTGGTTACTAGGGTGCCTGAAGTTGGGTGCTTCAGTTGCACTATTTTCTGTTTAGTCTGTTTGGACTTAACTTGTTTCGCTAACCAGGAGCCTGCCTTGTTGTGTAAGCCATAGAATTTTGATTTCATATATCTTATATTATTTTCAAATTTATACAGGAGTAGTGATCTGAGATGTTGTCTCAGATTTGTTAATTCTTGTGATAACAGGGGGTTAGGGTTTTTCTTGTTTTCGGATTCTTTTATTGTGATGATGTTGAGAACCTCTTCGATCTGCCTTGACCTCTGTTTCTTAGCATTAGCGGCAATCTTAATTAATACACCTCTTATATATGATTTGTAAGTGTTCCACAATATAAATCTATCTATTTCAGGATGGTCATTGAATTCAAAAAAGTTCCTATGTTCTTGAATTATCAGTTGGTACAGTCTCTGGTCTTCCAATAGGGATGAGTTTAGTCTCCATTTTGGAGGTAACTTCATATTAGGGTAGTCGAATAGTTCTAAGGTAATAGGGGCATGGTCGGACCAGGAGATTGTACCAATTGAAGTATTTAATACCGATTGTAGTGGACCTTTTTGCATAAAAAAATAGTCAATGCGAGAGTATGAAGCATGGGCAGTAGAAAGGTGGGTGAAATCCTTTTCTGTTCCATGGTAACACCTCCAGACGTCATAGAGATTGTGTTTACGCAGGAGAGCTGCAATTGCTGGGACAGGTTTCCGAGAGGATGCAGTAGAGTCTAAGGTCGGAGAGATCGCCACATTAAAGTCCCCCCCGATGATGAGGGTGCCTTGGGTTTGGGACAGAATTTCCGACAATAGGTGTTTGAGGAAGTGTTTGATCCCAGTATTGGGGGCGTAGACGTTGGCTAGGGTATAAGTGTGATGGTTTATTTCACATACCAAAATTAGGTAGCGGCCTTGAGGGTCCTGTGTTGACTGTATGTGACGAAAGTTTGTAGAGTCTTTGATGGCTATTAAAACCCCGCATTTCTTTTTCGGCCCATTGGCCAGATAGATGTGCGGAAAATGTGGTAATTTGAATTGGGGGCATTTGCTTGCAGCGAAGTGTGATTCCTGAGCAAATATGATGTCGGCTTTGGCGTTATTAGCTTCTTTCAGTAAGGTGTTGCGTTTAAATGGACTGTTCAATCCTTTCGTATTGATGGAGATTATTTTCAAGGGTATGGTGGTGTGTTTGGGAGCTTATGCAAGGACAAGCATTGCTGTGGTGCATAGGTTAGGGTACAGTACCTGGTGTTTGTGGCTGGTGCTGGAGGTTGCTCCCATTGTACTCCTGGTGACGCCGGTGAGGTCTTCTGGGTGGCTTGAGCGGAGGCTGGATGGATGGTGTCAGACTCGTTGTTGGTTCCTGGGTAGGAGGAGGCGGTGGGGGAGGAGAGGGGGAGAAAGTAGAAACGGAGAGATAACATTAGTAAGAAAACCCTAGTGGAACCTAGGGCGTATGTGCAGCTAACTTGCTGCTGGTTTAAACTGGGGGTGAAGGAGCACCAGTAAACTGACTGGTGAAACTGGAAGTAAAACATAAGTTCAATTAGAGCTTTGTCCCACATTGTTTGATCTATATCGGGAGAGCCTTGTGAAGATCAGGGTAACTCAGGAACTGGTATAGTAATTCCGACTGTTTAGGACCAGTCGTTTCGCAACCGTTCTGGTGGAGACTCTGCTTGGAGTTGCATGTCTGCAGGGATCAGTTGCCATTCTTTGAACAGCTGTATGCCTTTATCCACGCTATATATGGGGTGAGTTTTCCCGTTCCATGTGACTAGTAGTTTAGTGGGGAATCCCCAGCGGTAGATTATACTGTTGTTGCGCAGGATTTTGGTGAGTGTGATCAATTTCTTTCTATTCATTGCGGTTTTTTGTGAGATATCTGTGTACAGAGATATGTTCATAAATTCATCAGCGACCACAGGTGAACATTTAGCTGCCGTCATAACTCTCTCCTTCACATGGTAGTAATGGATGCGCGCCAGGGTGTCCCTGGGCGCTGTGTCTGGCAGAAATTTGGGCTTCGGTAGGCGGTGAGCTTTGTCTATGCATAGTTCTATATCACTTAGTGATGGTATGAGTGCTTTCATTAAACGTTGTATAAAGATTGTCAGCTCGTTCGGGGGTATTGACTCGGGGATTCCCCTGAATTTTATGTTATTACGCCTCCCGCGGTCTTCTAGGTCAGCGAGCTTATTTTGGAGGCGCTGAAGCTCGGCTTCTTGTTCAGAGTATGCATCCACTAGCTCATTATGTGCGGTATATAGGTCTGCCATCTTGTTTTCCAGGTGCAAGATCCTGTCTTCATGTACCTGCACTGTGTCTTGTAAAGGGTTAAACATGTTAGAGAAGTCTCTGAACAGGGTGCTCCTGAGTGATAGGAGCATGCTCTTCATAGTGTTCTCTGATATTGTTTGTTCTGTGGCAGGGAACATGTCTATGGCAGGGCCTTGCAGGGGTAGCTGTGTTAAGGCCTGTGGCATTGTGCTGTGAAAGCCCAGCTCCGGATTCTCTCCCTCCCTCCGCTGCTTCGACTTTGCTGGGCTGCGGGAGGTGGGAGTTGGGGGGGGGGGAAGAGATCTCTGCGGTGTTTTCTGCCTGCTGGGGATTTGTGAGGGATCCCTGGTCTGCGTAGGCGCCCGCGGGGTCTCCGGTCCCGGCTCCGCCGCCATCTTTCCTTCCCCCTTGCCGTGCGGCTGGGAAGAAATCTGTCAGGCGCTGCGGCTTCTTAGAGTCCTTCCTTCGTTTGCTCATCTCCCCCTCAGTGTCCTGTCTTTCCCCCACTTACTTGTGCTGTAGTTCGGCTCTCCCGTGCCTTGTATACTGTAGCTTTGAGTGTGTGGAACGCAGAGGCTCCAGATTACGCGGCCATCTTCTCCGCCGGCCGGACACGTCCCCCATAATTATCATTTTAACAGCTAAAATCTCCCTCTGAAATACCAGTGGTAGCAGGGTACACGCTATAAGAAAATCGGAAGAAAAATTCCAGACAAGGCACGATCATTTGATTTTCATACAGTGTGTACACAACTTTCCACATCCGATTCAGACTTTACAAATTAAAATTTCTGAAGGGACAGATTCCAAAATGTTTCTTGTACATGAATAGAACAAATTATTTTTGTTCAATGTGTACTGTTTTCGTACAAAAAAAAAATCAGATACAAAAGACTGTGCATGATCAGAAACCATAAACAGCAACAAAAAGCACCTTTCCATATATTATTTCTATCCTCAGTTTTGAGTTTCGACTTGCTGTGAAACATAGAGGAAAAATGGATGATTGTTCGCCCGATTTTTGATAATGTGTACCCACCCACCTTAGAGCTGGAAGGCGTTTCTGACTGGTTGACCAAACACTTTTCATTTTAACATGAAAAAAACATACTTGCATTTTACTGAAAACAAGTTAAGGCCATGTCAGGCGGCATTCGGTCTGACAGAAGCTGACTGTTCGGGGAGAATTCTTTACTAACATTGGATTGTTAGTACAGCAACACTGACCTGAGCTGTCAGTTTTTTTTAGTGTTTACTAGTGTGTACTAGGCTTTACTCAGGACAGTAAATTATCATTTTTCTCTTTATAGCTACACTGGTACAGTTTGCATTTTGAGAATTAGCATATATATATATATATATATATATATATATATAGAGAGAGAGAGAGACACACACACAATATTACCAAAAGTATTGGCCTTTACACGCACATGAACTTTGATGGCATCCCATCCCAATCTCAGTGCATATGGTTCAATATTGAGTTGGTCCACCCTTTGCAGCTATAACAGCTTCAACTCTTCTGGGAAGGCTGTACACAAGGCTTAGGAGTGTGTCTATGGGAATGTTTGACCATTCTTCCAGAAGCACATGTCAAGCACTGATGTTGGACGAGAAGGCCTGGCTGGCAGTCTTCACTCTAATTCAACCCAAAGGTGTTCTATCTGGTTTAGGTCAGGACTTCGTGCAGGCAAGTCAAGTTCCTCCACCCCAAACTTGCTCATACATGTCTTTATGGACCTTGTTTTGTGCACTGGTGTGCAGTCATGTTGGAACAGGAAGGGGTAGTCCCCAAACTGTTCCCACAAAGTTGGGAGCATGAAATAGTCCAAAATGTCTTGGTATGCCAACACCTTAAGAGCTCCCTTCACTGGAACTAAGGGGCTAAACCCAAACCCTGAAAAATCACCCCACACCATAATCCCCCCTCCACCAAATGATTTGGACCCGTGCACAAAGCAAGGTCCATAAAGACATGGATGAGCCATGATATTTTTCCCTACTATGAAAAGACAACATGGTTATGTACACCTCCCAGGCCAAAGTTTTCCAGTTTTTTTATGGGAATGAGGATTACCCTAAATATATGGCTAAGGAGGTTTTAAAAAAAATATTTACTACACAGCAGTATGGAAAGGGTGTATTGGTGACATATAAAGTCGTAGGATTGTATAAGATAGAATCAGCAGTAAAACTCATTATATGCTACATTCTTTGCGTTACAGTGGGGGCAGGAATACTCATGGGAGCATCATTTATGTAGTAAATGGATCTATAAATACATAGCAGTCACTGAATATATGCTACAGGGGTTGGTATTTTGAATGAGAAAGAGGAATATATCTCCATATATATAGAAAATGTCTATGATGGCAACAGAAGAGAACATTTTTAAATGCACGGCAGCATTTAAATGCTAAGGAATTTAGTATGTTTGTAAAGAAATAAGTGAATCAGGGTATCCAATTTAACCTGGGTTGGAAGGAGACTAAATGGATACTTGCAGAACTATGGCAGTTCACATAGTGGTTGGCCAAAAGTGTTAAGCCATTTTAACATTGTTGTGATGTCTAATATGTTGCCTTCCAGCCATGTCAATCTCCCACTTGTCTTTTTGTCCTCTTTCCCACAGCCAGTCATTAGGGTATGGTATTACACACAGCTCCGAAATAAAAGCACTGCAGAAGCAAAACTTTATCAGTATTTGCTTGCACAGTGATTTAACTGTCTATGCATAGCTGGAAACCTGCACCACTTGGCAAACTGCCCCTTTTACTCTACTTCATTCCTCATTATCAGTAGTGCTGGTTAGGGCTTTATCGATATTCGAGTGTCCTTAGACTGTTTTTCTTCTTTATCCTTAGCACACCTTCAGTCTGTGACATCAACCTTGCTTTGCCATACACTCTTGCCAAGCATTTGCAAAAAGCTGGCAATGCTGACTGGTACTAATATATATTATCACAATGTATTTTTTTGAGGCTGGCTTGCTGTGTGTTACCACAATGCATGGTAATGCATGCCATTTCAATTAATTTATAATGAAACCCCCAAAGCACAAATACTATAAACGGCAACACACCCTCACTGCAAAGCACTATGACACACATCCTGTACATTGTGGTGTGCTTGCCTTGTATTGTCAACAAGTACAACTGCTGCTCCTTCTTCTTCTATCACGCTTGTAAA
Source organism: Glandirana rugosa (assembly GCA_018402905.1). Taxonomy (NCBI): domain Eukaryota; kingdom Metazoa; phylum Chordata; class Amphibia; order Anura; family Ranidae; genus Glandirana; species Glandirana rugosa. Next base: position 56,872 of record BLSH010494833.1, read on the forward strand.
GTAAAGCACAGGCGTGTTATATTTCACCTAAAGCCTAGGGTAGAGAAGCCTCAGAGCAGGTGATTGCAACTTGTATACACTATTTGGCTTTCCAAAATTCTGTTCAAAATGTTTAAAAAAAAAATACAAAAATAATTTGGGAAAGGATATTATTACAGCTAGGTTAGTGTCCTGTTATGTGTTGTGTCAGGGAATGCCTGAACAATTGATTAATTTGAGTAATTGTTAAACGGCAGCTCAGTGGTGTAGTGGATAGCATTTTCATCTAGCAGCAAAAGGGTTGCTGGTTTGAATCCCAACCACGACACTACCGGCCTGGAATTTACATGTTCTTCCTGTACCTGCATAGGTTTCCTCCAGGTACTCCAGTTTCCTCCCACACTCCAAAGACATGCTGGTAGGCTAATTAGATCCTGTCTAAATTGGCCCTAGTATGTCTAAGCATGAATGCAAATTAGGGAACTTAGATTGTAAGCTCCTTGAGGATAGAGACTGATGTGAATATATATGTAAAGCGCTGCGTAAATAGATGGCGATATATAAGTAACATAAATAAATAAAATAAATAAACCAACCAGAATTCTTTAAGAACATAATGAGATCAATGGGAATACAGACTGGGCTATTGATAATAAATTAATATTTATTTAATAAGTCAAATATTCACTATGAATATTTTGATTAATATGCGGACAATTTTGCAGAAAAATTACAAAACTATTTATAACCATAGATTATGTATACATGAATATATATATATATATATATATTATATATATAAAATAATTTCAATAATTAAATGCTCCTCCCAGACAGAGACAATTGATATAAGACCAATTATCAGAAAAATAGTCTGCGTTTTACGGAATCCAACGGTTATCACCCCGCAGAAGGAATAAGCGTCAAACTACGCAAAATGGTACTCCAACTATGGCCCAAAAACAGAAAAGTAATTGAAAATGGAAAAACAAAAATAGGAAGAAAAAAAAAATTGATTGGTAATATTATCGGGGAGAGTGATTAAGTTACCCAAAGAAAAGTAGCAATAGGCTTTAGCAAAAGAATCAATAGAATATATATATATATACTATAGTTACCCATTCTAGATGGCTGCTGGCCTAAAATGTTCATTAACAAAATCTCCTAAAATGGCTGCCAATTACAGGCAGGTTGTAGTTGCCTGGAGTCACTGAGGTGTCAGGTGATGCTTTTCTGATGAATGGAACATGTATATTTAATGGAGTCTCCCTGATGGGTGGATGTGTGGCCCCTCTGCCTACCTGACTTGTCCTGCATCCAGTTGCGAACAATGCCCTCATAAAAATTTTACTAAGCCTAGCCCAGAAGGTGGAAACTTATTTTTCATTGGTAGGCTTGTTTAACCATCAACTCTGTATTTGTTCAAACATTACCATCTTAGACCACTAGGTGTTACTCTATGAAAAGGAGTATCTGTTCTAAATTAATATTATAAAATAAACTGTTATAGGAACATTTGATTTCTCACTATAACAAGTGTGACCATGTGACATTATCTAAAATATATATAATGTTTAGGAAATCTGGTAACTGCCAATGTATGAGCATTTCCTTTCTGGTATAACAATAATTAACAGTAAGAATGTTTGATTATCAGGAGGTGGATTTCCATATATAGCAATTGAAATACATAAAATAATTATACCATTTTAAACTATCATTTGTATATAGTTACATAGAGTTGGGTGAACAGTTCGAACTGAGCAAAAGTTTGGCCCTAACATTGCCTGTTCACCTGTTGGGGTGCACCTGAATTTGTGGGGGGCTCAGCGGGATGTTCGCCATAGCGGTTGGTGATATCAAATGGGGCGGTGCCACCAGGTGATGTTGCCAGGTGGCCCTGCCCCTTACCTATATAAGAACTGTCAAATGGCGGAGCCTGCAGTCAGCGGTTTACCCTTCGCTGTGGGGGGAGCTTTTTTTTTCTTTTTTCGGGTCTAGCAGTGGCGGTGGGTGTTGTTATTGACAATGGATTTACATCGGGGGACTTTTTTTTTTGTAGCTCCCTCCCCAACCTTCAAGGGCCTAGTAGTGACCCCCAGAGGCTGGAAGGGCCAGAATTCCTCCTCAGGATGCAGATTACTAGGCATAGTGGGTGTAGTGCAAGGTGGAAAGATGGGCGCCAGTCACTTTTAAAAAGGAACAAGAGAGTTTTATTTCTCAGGAAATGTGGGAGAGAGTGATAGGGCACAGGACACCCTTAGGTAAGTGCAATAGCAAACTTGGCAGACTCCTTGGACAAAAATAGAACTAGGCCGACAGAAATAGAGAAAAAGGGCCTTTAAGCTGAATGCAGCAATCTGTATCTCGTAGCAATGGCTGTCTCCTATAGCAACAACTTTACTCACAGTATCCCACTGTAGATCCTCAAGCTCGGCTCACAGCTACCCGCTGAATTTCTTGGACTCACAGCTACCCGCTGGATCCCAGAAGCTTACTGTATCTCACAGCTACCCACTGTACTTCTTCAAGCTTTACTCACAGCTACACACTGTACATCTTGGATGAGTTCTCTCCTAAAGCTTTCCCAGCTACTTCACAGTCCCTGGCTGATGAATAGTCTCCTCTGGTACTCCTTTAAAACTCCATACTTGCCTCCGGCAACAAGAGTGGTTGACCTTCTGGCAACTTCTTCTCCCTTGCCTTCTGGCAACAATCAGGCTCCCCTCAGGCCAAGCCCCTTTACATGTGGTTAGGCCTCAGGCTTCAGGCCTACACTTCTGCTGCTGCTCTACACACATGCACCCAGGCTGCAGCCTGGCTGGAAAGAACCCCGATCACCTGACTCTCTCCAAATAAATACCCTTCTCCCAGCAGTCTCAGTGGCCAAAGAAACTGCTGCTGATTGGCTGATAAAAGTATATGTACTATTGACCTGAGTCCACTGTAATTTGTCACTCAGTGCCGCCTATTGACAAAGAAAGAAATCATGGTTAACACCAGGCTTAGGAGAAACCCATTTGATCAAAGACTACAAATTAGCCAGGCTAATTACCACCTAGCACAACTAAATTTACTAGCAGCACTGTTTAGGACAGGGGTACTACAATCTGCCAAGGAGACTGTGTCCCCCGAATCCGCAAAAAAACAAACATATGCTCTCAGTCCTGAGAGTGGATGTCCTGGCAAAATGTGGATGGGAAGGGGTAACAGGGAAGGATGAACTTTTAACAAATATATGTGCCATTCCACACAAAAATAGGTGAAAATTACTTATGCACAATTACGTGTGGCATTCCACATGGGAGCAAGTAGAAAATGCAATAAGCAATGATAGTATAGCCTAAGCACCTATCTATCTAATATTTACACGATAATGCACATGAAGATGAACATTACTGTACAAGATTGAGATACTATCTCTCCTTATCCAAGGAAGATGCAGGATGTATAGAGAACACATGAAAGCAATGCATTTTGCAATAATAATAATATGGTATTTAGCAACACACTATAGTATAATCTACTAGTATAGCAAAATCTGTGCAGAATAAACCATTATATACGTACCTGGAGCATGTCTACTCTCAGCCCGGAGCAACTAGAAGAGGTGGAACAAACACAGCAATATATCCTAATATATTTACAATTCCTAGCAGATAACTGTACATGGAGATATTGACATGCTGAAGAAAGTGACATATTCTTCCAAGATAACTTTAGCATATCTGAAGATAAAGTTCACTTAGCAACTATATTTGAGGTGAGAACTTATAGCTCACTCAGAGTGGCATGCTCACGCCATCTGGTGGTCAGTGGACAGAGAAAAGTTCACATGTAGACATTTTAATTCATGAGATCCTGATTGTAGGTAAAGACTTGCCCATTTGCCACAGCACAGCCTACCTGACTAGCTAACTAAGCATCCCATTGTCCTTGGAGGGCCAAAGTTAATAGGTACTTTTCTTAGAACTGTAACAAACAGAGTCAGCAAAATTTTCAGCAGGTTCCCTTGTTCCAAGAAACAAACACTTGAACTGTGTGTATTACTACTTTCAAGCTAGCACTATAGCCACACAAGCATGCAAGGAACTGTAATCATGATGAACACTTCTGATCCATCTTGCAGTGCAACAAAGTCCCCTTGCACATGGAAACATATCTCAGCCTTTCTTTATCACGGCAGGTGACTGAGATCCCTTTCCCAACATGTGGATAACAAGACATGCTGACATTCAGGAGCAACAGATCAGCATATCACTTTTCAGAGCAAGGCATACTAGCAATCCAGGGCAACAGGCCAACATGTCACTTTTTAGGGCACTTTTCAACTGAAGAGCAGCTTCAATAGCTGGATGGCATCACCAGCAGTAACAAGAATCAGGTAATTAAGCAGGCTTTCCAGATGACCCAATGGTGTTAATGTAATGCTGCACATCAGCTTGGTTAGGCCTTCTGATAATGACACAGTCTGGGTCAATTTAGAAACCATAATCCCAGATTAGTGATAATATGATTCTTAGCTCCTGCCACTGGGCTAAGAATCACAGAGTGAACATGCTATGCATAACTTTTTTTCAAGACGGGAATAGCAATTTCCACTGCTAACAGGTGTCACAGTCAAAACAACAGAGGCCGTGACTGGCTTCTGGTTTGGCTTATCAGCTTCAGGCATCAACATGGCACGACACGGTATTGACTGTTCCCACTGCCGCCAGATGAGCGGGCATACCTAGTCCAACGGACAGTAACAGAGGGTCTTTAATCCTTAGTTGCAGCCTCACTTGTAGTAGCGGGCGATGCAGGCACTACTTGGTCAGGGCTATTGGTGGCTGCAAAGGGCTCCCAATGAACAGTGACAGTGGGAACTAACACTTCCACTGCATGGGCGGTGGTGCTGGCGGGTGTAGTAGCCTCCGACAAGGCGAGATCAATGCCAGCAGAAACAAACCCACTAGAATCAGCAGCAGCGGTGGTGGGCTTGGTTTCTTCAACAGTGGCATATCCATGGGCCCAGTCTACCTTCATCCCCTGTGATGGAAGTAGTGGGCAAGCGGCCACCTGCAGCAATTCTCCGCAATGGTAACAATGACTCCAAGGGCGCAGAAAAACAGCAAAGCCGGAACATCTCCTGCAAATGATTCCCATTGGCTGCAGAAATTTGGGAGATTTATAGTGCTATTTTCCCAAAGGACACCAGCCGAAGGCCCATATCAGTAATTAGGGATGGGCCGAACACCCCCTTGTTCGGTGGTTCACACCAGAACACCGTGAGCAGGCAATAAGTTTGTGCGAACACGCAAACCCTATTAAAGTTAATGGGACAAGAACATGAAAAATCAAAAGTGCTAATTTTAAAGGCTCATATGCAAGTTATTGCCATAAAAAGTGTATGGGGACCCGGGTACTGCCCTAGGGGACAATTATCAATACAAAAAAAAGTTTTTAAAACTATCGTTTTTCAGGAGCAGTGATTTTAATAATGCTTAAAATGAAAAAATAAAAATGAAATATTCCTTTAAATATCGTGCCTGGGCGGTCCCCTTGGTCTGCCTGTAAAGGAGCGCATCCGTGCATTTCTAGAACAGTGCCGTAGCAAAATGTCATTTAAAATTGCTAAGGTTGAAATGTATTTCCGGCTTCCGGCAATATAGATAAAAAATAACTGAAAAAATTTGTATGGGGGTTCCTCCCAGTCCATACCAGGCCACCACCCCCAAAATTCATACCAGACCCTTAGCTGAGCATGCAACCTGGCAGGTCAGGATAGGGAGGGGATGAGCGAGCGCCCCCCCGCCTGAATCATGCCAGGCCACATGCCCTCAACATGGGGAGGATGCTTTGGGGCCCCACCAAAGCACCTTGTCCCCATGTTGATGGGGACAAGGGCCTCTTCCCGACAACCCTGGCCGGTGGTTGATGGGGTCTGTGGGCGGGGGGCTTATCGGAATCTGGAAGCCCCCTTTAACAAGGGGGCCCCCAGATCCAGCCCCCCATGTGAGTGGGCATTGGGTATATTGTACCCCTAACCAATCACCAAAAAAGGAGTGTAGTGTTACAAAAAACAGTAGGCAGTTTTTGACAAGTCCTTTATTAAAATTGTCTTCTTCTTCCCTGCTTCTTTTTCTTCCTCCAGTCTTCCTCCTTCTCCTTCCCCGCTTCTTCTTCTGGTCTTGTCCTTCTTCTTTTGGTCTTCCTCCACTTCTTCCTTCCTCTCGTCATCTTCTTCTTGGTCATCTTCTTCTTCACCCTTGCCTATAAAATAACTGTCAAACTGAAGACTGCCCATTCTGGGAGTCGCCTCTGGTCAGCAGCGGGAGCTGCAGTGGAGGAAGAAGAAGATGACAAGAGAAAGGAAGAAGTGGAGGAAGATCGAAAGAAGGAGAAGACCAGAAGAAGTGGGGAAGGAGAAGATGGGGGAAGACCAGAGGAAGAAAGAAGAAGATGCGGGGGCAGAAGAAGACATTTTTAATAAAGTACTTGTCAAAAACTGCCTACTGTTTTTTGCAACACTACACTCCTTTTTTGGTGAATGGGTAGGGGTACAATGTGCCCCATACTCATTCACATAGGGGGGCTGGGATCGGGGGCCCCCTTCTTAAAGGGGGCTACCAGATTCTGATAAGCCTCCCACCTGCAGACCCCGACAACCACCAGCCAGGGTTGTTGAGAAGAGGCCCTTGTCCCCATCAACATGGGGACAAGGTGCTTTGGGGGGACCCCAAAGCACCCTCCCCATATTGAGGGCATGTGACCTGGTATAGTTGGGGGGCGCTCGCTCATCCCCCCATCCTGACCTGCCAGGTTGCATGCTCGGATAAGGGTCTGGTATGGATTTTGGGGGGGGCCCATTCCATTTTTTTTACATTTTGGCGCAGGGTTCCTCTTAAAATCCATACCAGACCCCAAGGGCCTAGTATGGATTTTGGTAGGACCCCATGCCATTTATTTTCTAATTCTGTCATAGGGTTCCCCTTAACCACTTCAATACACTGTGTTATATATACTACACTGACTGCACTATATAGTCTGAACTGTATTATATATACTATTGGGACTGCATTCTATAAAATTGTAATGACATTACTCTGTTAAACAGGTGCAGAAAAATTGGGCCTTAGGTGTTGGTGCTGGCAGAACACTGTAGCCCCTCACAGTTACTCTTGGTGGGTGCAGGAATGGGTCCTGCTGTTGTAAATTATTTCAAAAATTGTAATGACATGCCCAGGTTAAACAGATGCAGAAAAATTGGGCCTTGGGTGTTGGTGGTGGCAGAACACTGTAAACCCTCAGTTACTCTTGTTGAACAAAGGAACGGGCCCTGCTGTTGAAAATTGTTTAAAAAATTTTAACGACATGCCCAGGTTAAACAGATGCAGAAAAATTGGGCCTTGGGTGTTGTTGGTGGCAGAATACCGTAACCCCTCACAGTTGCTCTTGTTGTGTGCAGGAACGGACCCTGCTGTTGAAAATCATTTCAAAAATTATAATGACATGCCCCTGTTAAACAGGTGCAGACAAATTGGGGCTTGGGTGTTGGTGGTGGCAGAATACTGTAACCCCTCAGTTACTCTTGTTGGGCACAGGAACAGGCCATGCTGTTGAAAATTATTTCAAAAATTGTAATGACATGCCCCTGTTAAACAGATGCAGAAAAATTGGGCCTTATGTGTTGGTGATACCCTAAACCCAAAATATTGTTGGAAGCTAGCATCATCAGGATTCAGGAGGAATAGGATAGGCAGTCTTCAAGGGATCCCAGATCCATAGAAAATCAGTTACATCAGCATCAGGAGCTTGATAGCTGCTGATCCAGGACTGATTCATTTTTATAAATGTGAGCCTATCAACAGAGTCTGGGACAGGTGCACTCTTTGATCCGTTACGAACCCTCCAGCAGCACTGAAAGTCCTTTCAGAAAGCACGCTGGATGCAGGACAGGCCAGTAGCTAGATTGCATATTGAGCAAGTTCCGGCCAATGGTCCATACTCAAGACCCAGTAATTCAGTGGATGCTCAGTTGGAAAGGTATCCAAGTCTGCTCTTGCCCATAGATAGTCCTCTACCATATAATGCTAATGCTGCCATTGGTTGCTTGAACCTATCAGCCCTGTGTGCTGAAGACTGAAGAATTATTTAAAAGCATTGGCCAGCTGGCCACCTTCCCCACCACTCCTCCTCTGACCAAAGGAAGCCTCAGAAACACTTTGTCCAGCACCAGGAAATGGTACCCTCCCAGGGTCTGGAAAGGCGTTGTACAAACTTTTCTTCAAGGTTTCGTGAAGATATTTCATCCTCTACTTCCCCTGCGAAGGCAAGAGGAGCTCTGCAACTTTACCCTTGTAATGTGCATCAAGAAGGGTTGCCAGCCAGTAATGATCCCTCTCCTTGATGCCACAAACCCTCTGGTCTTTTTGCAAGCTTTGCAGAATCAAGGAGGCCATGCAGCGTAAGTTTGAGGAAGCATGAGAGTCTTCTGTTCACTGAGGATGACATTGTCAGGAACTGCCTCCTCCCAACCACGTACAACTCCTTGGGTTTCTGGGGACTGAAAACCATCACTTGGAGACTGTTGCGTGTTATCCTCTACATCCAAGCTGACACAATTCTCCTCCTCTTCTTCCTGTGTGTTTGGTGGCCCTACTGGGATGCTATCTGCATAAAGGGGGTCTTGAAAGAAAGAGAAGTTCTCCTCTTCCTCCTGCTGTTCTGCCTCAAGTGCCATGTCCATGATTCCATGAAGCGTGTGCTCCAGCAGGAAGACTAGAGGCACAGTGTCACTGATGCATACATTGTTGCTGCTCACCATCCTTATGGCCTCCTCAAATGGTGACAGGACAGTGCATGCATCCTTGATCAGTAGCCACTGGTGTGGAGAAAAGAAGCCAAGCTCCCCTGAACCTGTCCTGGTGCCATACTCATAGAGGTACTCATTGATGGCCCTCTGTTGTGCGTGCAGTCACTGCAGCATTGACAATGTTGAGTTCCACCTGGTGGGCATGTCACAAATGAGGCGGTTGGTGGGCAGGTTGAATTCCCGCTGAATGTCAGCCAGCCGAGCACTGGCATTGTATGACCGCTGGAAATGACCACAGACTATTCTGGCCTGCCTGCCTCAGAATATCTGGTAAGCCTGGGTACCTGCTCAAGAAATGCTGCACCACCAAATTCAGCCAATGTGCCAAGCTTGAAATATGTGTCAAGTCTTGGAGTATCTGTCAGAGGGCATAGAGAAGGTTGGTGCCATTTTCGCATACAACCATTCCTGGCTCAAGCTGCCGTGGCATCAACCACCTTTGAGCCTGCCCCAGCAGAGCTGACAGAATCTCTGCCCCTGTGTGGCTCCTGTCCCCTAGAAAGACCAACTGAAGCACTGCATGGCATCTTTTAGCCTGACTGCTTGCGTAGCCCCTTGAATGCTTAGGGAGCACTGCTGGTTTAGAGGACACTTCTGCAGAAGAGGCCACAGAGGAAGAATAAAAGGAGGGGGTGGAGGAATTACCACTATTTTTTTGGAGGCATGGTGGCTGAACTAGCTCCAACACGGAATCCTGTCCTGCATCCTTCCCAGCTGCCAGCAGAGTTACCCAGTGCACCGTGAAGGAAAGGTAACGTCCCTGACTATGCCTGCTGGACCATGAGTCAGCGGTAATATGAGCCTTGTTGCTGATCACCTTGTCCAGGGAGGCCAAAACATTGCCTTCCATGTGATGGTAGAGAGCTGGAATATTTTATGGTAATCCGTCACCCCAAGACGATTTAGCAGGACGCTTCATGCGTCTAAAAAATCTTATGACTGCTGAGGTACATACCAGATGGGATATGGCATTCCTTGAACATTATGTTTCTGAGAATATGGTACCCCACAGTCTGAGATGGGAAGTCAGTTCCCAGTCAGACGAACTTGACCTTAAAGGATGGTATACATATTTTAACTCAGCAGGGGCAACATTTTTGGAATTTCTGATTACCCACAAAAAAGCTAAAATCAACAGGATTGATGAAGAAATTGGATCACTTAAAAATTTGGTCCTAGGTAGTGTTGAGCGAACCCGGACTGTAACGTTCGGGTCCGTACCGAACTTTCGGGTGTCCGTGGCACGGACCCGGACCCGGACATTTCAAAAATCGTTCGGGTTCGGTCCGGGGTTCTGCTATTTTACTCCACGTGTTGAGAAGCTGCAGGGCAGCCAATCAACAAGCGTTTCACTGGTTTGCCCTTAGAAGCCATCACAGCCATGCCTACTAATGGCATGGCTGTAATTGGCCAGTGCATCATGTGACCCAGCGTCTTTATAAGCTGGAGTCACAGTGCTGCAGTCACATGCTCCTTGGCTTAGTGTAGGGAAAGGAAGCTGAAAGCTTGAGGGACAGATTTGAGACATTTTAAGACCTGATCCTGCATCCTGAGATAGATTACTTTACTACTGCTGTCTGTGCTGTTGCTCTGAGGACAGATAGCAG
>BLSH010494833.1:76917-87069 GCA_018402905.1 Glandirana rugosa
TGGAAAACGGTGAGTACCACTTTTCAAGTAAAGATTTTAACATGTTGTTATATTTCTATATTTTCAGTATATATAGTTATACTTTTCCTCATGTGGAAATATTACTTTTAATGTATTTTTTACGCAAATCACAGTGTTTCCAAACACTTTGATTTGTGCCACCATAGAAACCCTGGCAATACACTATTTATTGCCATTGATAAACTAAACCCCCATTGGAGAGGGTGTAATAGTAGAAGAACTATCTCTCAAATGGAGGGAAGATGGATCTACAGTTTAAAGACCTACTTTCCTTATGGGTTGAATATAGAGTGGGACGTCAATTGTTTTATTAATAATAGCTGATGTAGTAACAATTATTTAGTCCTGTGGTTATCATTATGCATTTTTTATGTAATTTTCATTATAAAGGTGTACTCCTTTTCATATTGATATATATGACTTTTATATCTTTATATTGTTGTACAATTTTAGAAATGAACTTTTCACCATGAGTGGCAAAAGGTTTTTAAATTATGGAGTGAGGGTGTGATTGAGTTATCCTTACCAGCTGCTATTACAATTGGAAATATATGTATTTGGTTTTATATTATGTGCTATATTTATTTTTAGCCACTAGATGGCGATGGCTCCTAGATACATCAATTGACGCTGTGTCTGTGGAAGTCTATTGATGAAAAAGATGTTTCAAAACGTTTTACCACTAGCTTGTTGGCACCTTAATAGGGGCGTCTTAACCTTTTTGTCCAGATTGGTGGCTTAATTACCCATTAAAACTTTGCCCTTCTTAGGCGGCCCTCAGTGGGTACTATGGCTAACTTCCGCCCTCACTCATGAACAATTCTTATGGGCGCAGTGCACGTCTGATAGATACGCCCAGGAAGACGTCAGTAGTATGACGAAACCGGTAGGCGTGGATCTATAGACGTGCTCCCACGGCCGTGCTACTGTGAAACTTTTTACCCTGGAATATACGAGCTACTTTTTATCTTCACAAATGTGAGTGCAACTTTATCGTTTTACTTGTGTATTCAATAAATGGTCAAACAGGATTACACTATTGTTGTGCATATTTCTTTACATTTTCGGAGGGCCGGTGTAAAATTTCCTTATCATACTGAGGAGCTTGTGGGAACCCATAAAGATTTACTCTTGATCGTTATAGGGAGTGGTTTACGTCCCTGCAAGCGCTTTTTGGCTACTCCATTAAGTTGGAAGCCAAAGTGCTCTGGTAAGCATATTAATTATCAGAAGGTGGTGGTTCCTGGTCACTCTTCAGATGGATTGTCTTTAACCCTGACTTATCCTCTATTTATGAGACTGTTTTTACATGCTGCACAAGCCTGCTGAACATCTGTCTACCTTTGTGCTAGTATTTGGACTAGATTTTTTTATCTCATTGGCCACTGTGAGGTGGACTCTTTCTAATCACATTTATATTGCTATGCGCCTCTGCTTATGTTATTATTGATTTGTATTTGGGGTTTTATCTATAGATCTTGGTGGCAGGCTGCTATATCATCAGTTTTTATCAAGGTTTTTTTTTGTTGTTACTTTAACGCAGATATACATTTGAATTATATAGAGAGCTGGAATAGCCTTACGTGAAAAGAAATGTATTTTTGGAACCTGCCACTGCGGTACAGCACATTCCACAAATTCACAAAAGGGGGCAGAGTCTACCAGCTGAAAAGGCAGAAGTTGTAGTGCTAGCAATGTGGGCAAGCTAACATTTAGACGCTGAGCATGTGGATGGCTGGGACAGTATTTTTTTTTTTTTTTTACGGTTCAGCAACTGCGGTAGGGAAATTTGCCTGCTAAAATCAACTGGTAGTGTAATGCTAGCAGATTGGCTTCAAGTACTTGTGGCACCCATTGCTATAGCTTCATTCCTCTCAGTGCAGGCTTTTAAGAGGACTGGAGGTATAGTAGTGGTTGAGGTCACAGATGAGGACCAATGAGAAGTCTGCCTTGTTTTACATTTAATCTCTTTTTATTAGACAATTTTGTAGATTATACATGCGCTTAACATATACACATTTTGATTGAACATATGTATTTGGATTTGGGTTTCCTGTTTAGCATGAACAGCACACAGCATAAATAATAGTCTTTGTGGATAAATATGCTACAGAGCAACAGATATAAACAGCTGGTTCATCCAGAATCATATCAGTGAGTATGTTCCTTATATTATCGATCAACACATTGATGCCTTCTTTTTGGTTCATGGAAAAGTAATAGTAATGAATAGTAAAAAAAGAAATAGAGAATGAAAGAGGAGAGAAAAGCAAAGGGGGAAAGAAAGACGAGAAAAAGAGGTGGGGGGGCGACCATGGTGTGGTCCCGGACTGTTGTGAGAACTCATGTGCTATTAGAAATGAAGGAGTCAAAGTCTGAGGAATATCTAACGTGCGACCATACTGTCCACATAAGTTTATGCAATTCCAACTTCTCTGTATCCCATGCGATCATGCATTCTACAAGCTCAATTTTGTCCATCTCACAAGCCCATTCTGCCCTTGAAGGAGTCTCAATCTGATGCCAAAGTCTGGCCATAACAGCCCAAGCCGCCGTAACAAAGTGCCTAACTAGGCTCTTTTTCATCTGCTTGTAAGAGCCCGGCAACATGGATAGCACTGTAACCTGAGGTTTATTAGGTACTTTGTCTCGTACCAGTCTGTTAAACAAATTTAAAATGCTATCCCAAATCGGGATCATTTTCAGACACGTGCCCCATGAGTCATAGTGCCGGGCTCCTGCAAACATCGCCAACACACATCTGGGATAGATGGTTCCATTTTTTGTAACAGTGTAGGGCAATGGTACCATCTGGATAATATCCGATAATTGAGTTCTTGCGCTAGAGATGTTGTAGATAGCTTATATGTCATAGCCAGTGATTTGTCCCACTCCATACCATCCGTCAAACTTTGCAATTCTTGCTCCCATCTCGCAAGAAATGGCAGAGGACTAGGGAAGAATTCCTTCAATAAAATTTGGTATATCTGCAAAAGCGTGTGGTCTGGTCTGGAGGATTGGGATAGCAATGATTCAAAAGCAGTATCAGGACGCGTTAAAGGATTGTAGAGGATTGGGTATCTATATAATGTTTCAGCTGTGTATATTCAAGCCATGCCCGCGTTGAGCTATGGCAGGAGGGAAGTATTTGGGTTAGGGGAGCCAAAGACTGGCTAGTCAAGGCATGGCACAGAAGAGGACCGTCTATGCAACGCCATTGGAGAAATGTAGAACTTGTCACTGTCGGGGGAAAAGACGTTAGACCAAACCGAGGGGTCAATGGACTCTGTCTGATGGAAAGTAAGCCTTTATGTACGTAAGTATCCCCCAATTGCAGGGCGGTAACCACTGTAACGGGTAGGAAGTCTCTAGGAGGTCTCTGGCTCAGTTCCAGCCGGAGTAAGGAGGTAAGGTCCAGGGAGATAAGGTCCACAGCTTAGTGGACTGGCCATGATACCTGTCCACCACTCTAAGCAAAGAGGCAGCATGTATAGGGTATAGGGACATATGGGGAAGAGCCAACCCCCCTCTACACTTAGGCAAGGAGAGGATGCTGTGTTGGATTCTGGGCCTTTTATGTTGCCATATGAAAGTATGTAGAGCTTTGTTGAGAGATAAGAAAAACTCAGGTGAAGGAGAAACCGGAGTGGCCTCAAAGGTATACAACAGCTTTGGTAAGATATCCATTTTGATGGAATTGATATGGCCAAACCATGGTTTATCATAGGATTTGAGGCAATTGCGTACTAGTTGAAGAAGTGGTGTAAAATTAAGGTCCTCCATTGTGCACAATACCAGTGGAATTTTGATGCCCAGATATCTGATCGCTGTACCTTGCCACTTGAAGGCAAAGTTCTGCTGAAGGTGAGTTACAGAAGATTGAGGCAATGAGATATTCAAGGCTTCTTTCTTATCATAGTTTACCTTAAAATTGCTCATCTTGCCAAATTCCGCAAGTGCCCCAATCAGAGATGGAATAGAGACAAGGGAATTGGTGATGTACATCAATAGACCATCTGAGTACAAAGAATGTTTATAGTGGTGCTGACCTACAGAAATACCTTGAATATCTGGGTGTTGATGTATTGCGACCGCTAGATGTTCCATGGTAAGGATATATAACAATGGGGAGAGAGGGCTACCACCTTGTTTTATGATGTGGGTCTTTGAGGTGCTGTTGCCAATGGACTGCATGGCAGGTCATCATATGTCTTGTCAAACATGTGGTGCACAAGCGGCTGCTGTTCTGGCCACGCTTGATCCGCTTCAGACATAGATTGCAAACAGCAATGGTGCGATCTACTGCACAAGTATTGAAAAAAGCCCACACCAATGAACTTTTGGAAGTCTGTGAGGAGTCAGCAGTGCCCTGCTCCTGTGGAACTCTATGGTGTGATGCAATAGGATGGCTTCCCTCAAGCTGGCCCTTGGAGGACATCCTTCTCCTCCTCCTCCTCACTTTCCTCTTCTCTTCTCTCAAGCACCCAAGTACAGTCATTGGGGGAACATGACTGCTAGTTTCTTGTGATTCTGTGGCACCCCCTCTCTCTAGGCTCACGTTACTCCCTTCCTCAACCTGGAAACCAACATCGGAGCCTTCAAATTGCTGCGCATCCGCCATCAGCATGTAACCGACACTATGGTCTAATAATCTGGTGCATGAAGGTGGGGCTACAGAAGGAGTAACTGTGGACAAGGATCCAGTAGAATAGGCCGCTTTGGCAGCTGTGTTGGAAGGCAAACTAGTCGGAGCCTGGGTGACAAAGGATGAGGAGGATGAGGATGGCTTAGTTATCCACTCCACCAACTCTTCTGAATGTTGTGGCTCAATAACACAGCCAACAGCAGAAAAAAGGACAAGTGTGTCCTGCCTGCAGAGGATGCACCATGTCCGCCACCACCACTTTTCACTGTAGACACAGAGGCTGCTTGCCCTCTTTTAGTGGCCTTGGAGCATCCGCCTCTCCGTGGTGGCCTTCCAGACACGATGGGGATTTTTTTAGCACTGCACTACACTGTATTATATACTGTACACTGCCGAATGCACTGTATATATAGTCTACACTGATTTTACTCTATATATATATATATATATATATATATATATATATATATATACTAGACTGTCTATATAAATATATATATATTAATACCCTGCCTGGGGTGTACTATATACTGTACACCCCTGAATGCACTGTATATACTGTATAGTCTACACTCAATGCACTGAATGTGTGTTTGTATATATATATATATATATATATATGTGTGTGATATATAGTATACACTGAATGCAGCATATATATATTGTGGTGATGTGGTACCCTACCAGGAGGATGGCGCAGGATTCTCAACCTGGCAGGTTGGGGGGCTCCAGGGGATTTGCCTATTTTGGAGGGAACTGGCTTTTCAGTTTCCTCATTTCTTAAATTCCATTTTGGGACCTGGAGCCCAGGAATTTCGTAGCGGTCCGGGTGGAATGAAATCCCCAGTCCTGGGTCCAGGATTTAGGGATGGCCAGCACACTGATGCAGGTGTGTGTGGGCCTGATAGGGGTGTCAGGACCATGATTCTGGGCTACACCCTCCCGAGGGGTCCAGGCTGTAAGGAAGTAGCCAGAGGGTGCAGGTATGCACAGGGAGAAGACAGAGACCCAAGGCTGAGGGTCAAAGTGGCAAGGAGCTGTTGTGTGGATGGACAGTGCTGCTGGTGAAGTGGTCTGCCCGAGACAGACAAGAGCCTAAAGTGGAAGGCCTGAGAAGCACTGCAGTATGTGTAAGCCAGGAGGCTGAATAGAGCATTTCTTGATGGTGAAAACTCCCTTAGAGGGAAACCCTTTAATTATTGTTTCAAACTTTCTTTTATTAAAAATGGGCTACCATGCCCTAAAACAGAGATCCTGACTGTCATGAACTCTCTCCAAAGGCACCTGCCACAAGAGCTAAACACCCCCATGCCACAATATATATATATATATATATATATATACAGTATATGTGTATATATATATATATATAGTAGTAAGTAGTAAGTTTACATACCCTGGCAGAATTTATGATTTCTTGGCCATTTTTCAGAGAATATGAATAACACAAAAACATTTCTTTTACTCATGGTTAGTGTTTGGCTGAAGCCATTTATTATCAATCAACTGTGTTTACTTTTTTAAATCACAAATGACAACAGAAACTACCCAAATGACCCTGATCAAAAGTTTACATACCCCAGATCTTAATACCCTTTAGCATCAATGACAGCTTGAAGTCTTTTCTGGTATTTGTGGATGAGGTTCTTTATCTTCTCAGATGGTAAAGCTGCCCATTCCTCTTGACAAAAAGCCTCCAGTTCCTGGAAATTCTTGGGCTGTCTTGCATGAACTGCATGTTTAAGATCTTCCCAGAGTGGCTCAATGATATTGAGGTCAGGAGACTGAGATGGCCACTAGAGAACCTTCACTTTATTCTGATGTAGCCAATGACAGGTTTATGTGGCCTTGTGTTTTGGATCATTGTCATGTTGGAATGTCCAAGTATGTCCCATGCACAGCTTCCTGCTGATGAATGCAAATGTTCCTCCAGTAATTTTTTTAATAACATACAGCATTCATCTTGCCATCAATTTTGACCAAATTACCTGAGCCTTTGTAGCTCACACATCCCCAAAACATCAGCGATCCACCTCCGTGTTTCACAGGCCTTGTTGACTCCTCTATAAATGTAACGTTTATGGTTGTGGCCAAAAAGCTCAATTTTGGCCTCATCACTCCAAATGACTTTGTGGCAGAATGTTTGAGGCTTGTCTCTGAGCTGTTTGGCGTATTGTAAGCGGTATATTTTGTGGCATTTGCATAGTAATGGCTTTCTTCTGGCGACTCGACCATGCAGTCCATCTTTCTTCAAGTCCCTCCTTATCATACATCTTGAAACAGCCACACCACATGTCCTGTATTTCACCTGAAGTTATTTGTGGGTTGTTCTTTGCATCCCAAATAATTTTCCTGGCAGTTGTGGCTGAAATTATAGTTGGTCTACCTGACTGTGGTTTGGTTTCAACAGAACTCCTCATTTGCCACTTCTTGATTAGAGTTTGAACACTGCTGATTGGCATTCTCAATTCCTTGGATATCTTTTTATACCTCTTTCCTGTTTTATACAGTTCAACTAACTTTTCCCGCAGATCATTTGAAAATTCTTTTGCTTTCCCCATGACTCAGAATCCAGAAACGCCTCCTCCCAGCATAATGGAACAGATTCCTCCCACAGATGATGGTATTTAGTAAAAAGAAAAAAAATCTCATAGTGAAACTCTGCAGCAGCAATCTCACACAAGCCTACCCCTAATAGGAGAGAGCCACAAGCTGTAGACCAGTATTGGAAAGGGAAAAGCCACACAACACCCAGGTCCAAATAGGACTAACCTGAAATAAGCATGCAGTCAGTGAAGTGCTATCCGAGTGAGGCTCTGCAGTGAGATCTATATCCATCCCTGGTTCTTGTGAGTGGAAGCCCCCAGCCTGGAAAGTGACATCCCTGTTTTTGATGATATCTGGCCAGCTTCTGGTAATAAGGTTTGCCTGGCACCTGGGTGTTGTGTGGCGTTTTCCTTTCCAATACTGGTCTACGGCTTGTGGTTCTCTCCTATTTGTGGTGGATTTGTGTGAGATTGCTGCTGTGGAGTTTCCCTATGAGATTCTTTTCTTTTTACTAAATACCATCATCTGTGGGAGAACTCTGTTCCATTACGCTGGGAGGAGTCTACATGCGATTTTGGATTTTATGTCTGGTAAGGAGACTTGCTAGACTTATTTATAGACTGTGATTGTGTCCCCTTGAGGAAGTCTGTGGCATCACACCTACTGCATTTTTTCAGTAGAGACTTTACCTGCATTTGTTCTCATCATCATTATTTGAACTGTCTTTTGACCACAACATATGTGAAATTAGCACTGCATACTGAATATATATGTAAACTTATGAGCACAACTGTATATACTATACTGTATATATGTGTGTATATATATGTGTATATATATATATATATTCTTACACTACCTGCACTGACTGTATATACTCTACATTGAATGTGCTGTATACATAGTCTACACTGAATGCAGTGTGTGTGTGTATAATATACAGTATCTCACAAAAGTGAGTACACCTCTCACATTTTTGTAAATATTTTATTATATCTTTTCATGTGACAACACTGAAGAAATGACACTTTGCTACAATGTAGAGTAGTGAGTGTACAGCTTGTATAACAGTGTAAATTTACACTCTCACAGCAAAGTGCGCTGTGATTTGCCAAAGCATGCAGGTCATGTGCATGCTTTGGCCAATCAGCGGATGTCATTCCCCGCAGTCTCGCATTGCATTATGGGTCGCTCCGATTTCCCGCGAACGCCCCATAAATATTGCGACCGGGCGAACGCCTGATGTTCAAGTCGGACTTACGTTCGACTCAAATATCGGGCCAATCCCTATTAGTAATAGTGTCTCCACAGGTGAAAAGACTGACAATGACCCTTGGGTCATACTCAGCTGAGGCAAGCCAGGTGAATTCAGACATGGAGACTCCGAAATGCTCCATGCTTCTCTCTATTTTTTTGTTTACAAACGTTTTTATTGGAAGGTAGCATATAAAATCCAAAATGCATTTCTTGTAACAATGTACATATAAAGTCAACGGTACAGAATTGTATAACTTGGTCTAATACATTAGTGATGCATAGTTGTAGTGAGCATGTTTATTAATGTGATCAGACATTTACAGATTAGTTTGATCCCATAGTTCCCATTTATTGTTGAAAATGTGTTTGGAGTCTTTTAAGGAATAATATATCATTTCAGTGTTTTTAATCATAGATATTCTTTGAATTATTGTTGCCATACTAAGGTGGGAGAATTCCAGTTGAATGCAATCATCCATTGGGTAGCGCTACACAATGTATGTGCCAAAGTATTTTGGGATTTTGTAAGGTCAGAGATTTTACTAAATAAGAGACAGTTTTGAGGTGTCAAGGTAATATGCTTATCAGCTAGTTTATCAATAATTTGGTTAACAGCTTCCCAAATTGGCTTTAGTAGTGCGCAATTCCAAAATGTATGTAAAAGAGTGCCCTGGCTACCACAGCCTCTAAAGCAACTCATTGGAGCACTGGGGTAGTATGAGTGTATCCTAGCTGGAGTCATATACCATCTGGTGATCACCTTCAGTGGAGTCTCCCTAAAAGCTGAGGAGCAGGTACATCTTTTCAAATTCAGAATCATCATAGACCATTCTTTTAGTGAGAATGAGCATTCCAGGTCTGTCTCCCATTGGGACATGAATTTTGCTTTGGAAGAAGTGATCTGTTCTAAGAAATGTTTATATATAATTGATATTTGGCTTTTTTGTCTAGGAGCAGTTATACATAGTCTCTCGACAATATTCCCCATTGGGGGGGTTGAAAGAGCATAAAATTTGGAGTAGAAATTTTTGATGGTTATATAATTATGGATTTCGGAGATAGGGAGTCTAAATTTATTTTGTAAGGATTCAAATGTACTAAAAATGGATTGAGTAGAGAGAGCTTGAAGATTAGTAAGTTTTAGGTCGATCCAATTGGAAAAAATCGTTGAGTCTATGAAAGCCTGAGGAAGGCGAGGATCACCAAGAAATGAGGCAAGAAGATGGGGAGTAGAAGGGGAACATAGGTTATGACCATATTTCGCCCATAATTGTAAAGATTGGGTTACAATTTTGTTGTATTTAGCAGTTATATTGTGTCTTATTGTATTGGACCACATTAGACCCTCTAGGAAGTATGGAAGGACTGTAAGTTGTTCAAACCTTATCCATGGGATTTGCTTAGCTTCAGCGTACCATTGGATCATCTGTGAGAACCTGGCTGACAAATAATATTGCCATAGATTAGGGTGTCCATATCCTCCCAAGGCTTGGGGTCTATATAGAACTTCATTACTGCATCTTGGTTTCTTGTTAAACCAAATAAAATTATTTATGAGGCGTTGAATGTATTCTATTTTACCTTTGGGTATTAGGGCTGGAAGGGCGCGAAACAAAAACAATAATTTAGGTAAGATCATCATTTTTACCGCGCACAGCCTACCTAAAAACTGTCTCTTATAC
>BLSH010494833.1:106547-145370 GCA_018402905.1 Glandirana rugosa
CCTTTAACTTCTATATGATCCTGAGTAATCACAATGTTCCAGAGTCCACACTAACCTCTAGTCCATACAATTTAAACCACAATAGCGAGAGTGAGACAGTATGACCAGTGACCTTCAAGTGACCAGTATGACAGAGTGAGAGCGATAACACCAAATTTAACATACCTGATCTCCAATCACACCTGAGACCTTGTAACACTAATGAGTCCTAGTATATCTTCAATTTCCCGCTTTTTAAGTATTTTTATGTATTTTTGCAAAAATGAATGTTTCTGAGCCTTGAGCCGGTTTTTCTTAATTGTGGCTTGTAAGAGTGCCCTGGTCAAATTAATTGTAAATCTGGTATATGATAAACGCTGCACTTCCATGATAGGAGGGTGCAATTGTTTCTTTGTACCTAAGATGTCAGTGTATGTGGATGATTCCGATATGCTAAGTAGCATCGAGAGCAAACACATCCTTAGAACTCAAAGTGAGGCTTGGTTGCGCTCTGTTGGGACGCACAAGCCACGGGATGAGAATGAGGCTTGCAGCCGTTTCTGTCTATTTATTTGAGATGACGGAGACGGACACCCATGACCCGGAAGAAGTCCTTGTGACGAAACGGTCAGGCTGAGGTGTAGTTTCTGGTCACCACGTCTGGATCATTGATATTTGCATGCCCATTTTTATCTTCAAAAGTGTAAGTGCAATACTTTTAATAAATTATCCTGGTTTGGCAATATTACACTATTGTGGTGTTTATCTTCTTGGCCCACTGTGGATGGTCTGGAGCAAGGGATTTGTACCATCAAAACCAGTTCCCCCACTCAGTGATCGTGGATGGCGTGGTAGGAACGAAGTACTGGAGCAATAAAGCTTTCCTGGACCCCCCATAATAGGTGGTCATGGGTTTCTGGTAAGCACATACCCTTATTGGTGGCGGTGTGTGCACATAAGTGTGTATATCATTTTGGCGGAGGAAACTGCAGACAAGATTTTTTCACATTTGTTTATACATAATTTTTCACTTGATGTCATATGAATTTGAAGGACTATTTTATGGACTTTAATTACATTTATTGATTCATTAATGCAACACTGTTTATATAATACTTATGGGGTTGTGATAATATCTCACTAGTGTGGTGCAGCTTTTGTCTTATTCCTATTTTTTATGATCAGAAGCATGTTAGTTTTCTTTGTTTGCACTGTGCTGTCTTTGTAGACTGGCCATCAGTGGTATCCATTAGGCTTGTGCAATTAATTTTGTTCCAAATTACGTTTTTACAGAATTTTTCTGAATTTTCGTTTTTCTGAATCGCGGTAATTCGGAAATTGCGGTAATTGCAGTAATTTGGAAATTTGTGGTAATTCGGAAATTTGTGGTAATTTGGCAATTGCGGTAATTCGGAAATTCAGCAATTGAAACAGCCGAAAATCCGAAATTCAGAAATTCAGAAATTCGGAAATCAGAAAATTTGAAAATAGCTAAGAACATTTGAAATAATAACTAATAACTATTAATTTATAGGTATTGGAATTTCCTTGAAAGTTTGGCTGATAGTGAACTTAAATGTGAAATGCATCACTAATAGCCATATTTTCAAGAAAATTCCAATACCTATAATTTAATTTTTATTTATTATTATTTCAAATGTTCTTTCTTATTTCCAAATTTGGCTATTAGTGAACTTAAATATGAAATTTATCACTAATAGCCATATTTTCAAGAAAATACCAATACCTATAATTTAATAGTTATTTATTATTATTTCAAATGTTCTTTCTTATTTCCGAATTTTGGAAATTCGGAAATAAGGAAGAACATTTGCAATAATAAGTTATTAATTTATTATTTTAACTTATTATAAATTATAATAAGCTATTATTATTTCAAATGTTCTTTCTTATTTCTGAATTTCGGAAATAAGAAAGAACATTTGAAATAATAATAAATAAATATTAAATTATAGGTATTGTAATTTCCTTGAAAATATGGCTATTAGTGATAAATTTCATATTTAAGTTCACTAACAGCCAAACTTTCAAGGCAATTCCAATACCTATAATTTCATATTTATTTATTATTATTTCAAATGTTCTTCCTTATTTCCGACTTTTGCCGTGTGTGACTGTATATATGCATACTGTATGTATGTATGTATGTATGTATGTGTGTGTGTATACTGGGTGTGTATATACTGTACTGTGTGTATATTGTATGTATATTGTATGTATACACACAGTATAGTGTGTATACATAGTGATGAATACCATACCCGTAACAACTGGGTTATGCTTTTCAGAGTCATATTAAGGTTTGTAATACAGTGGCTCTAGGAAAATAAAATCATCAGAACATATCAGTTTCACATATGACTGGGACTCATTGTCAATAGTTTTCAAAATAAAAATCACATTACTATTAACCCTTTACTTGTGAGGAATGGAGATATTACCTACCACCTCTGTGGATATTAATACAACTTATTTAAGGCACTTCTGTGCGCAGTGCAGGATAGTCCATGCCTACCTTTTGCACCATATCACCAAATGAATGAGGATGTAATAGATTAGTAAGAATCAACTGTGGGAAAAGTAGAATGCTTTGGGTTCCCCAAGGAAGAGCCATGTGACACACGCCCAATCACCTGACTCCTCCCGAATAAATAGTCTATCCCAGAATGCTTAGCTGCAGAAAGAACCCCCCCTGCTGATTGGCTGAGACAAGATATCTATTCATAACCTGTGTTAACGGTGCTCCATCATTCTAATGTCAGAAGCAGCAGTGCTACTTTGTGACACACAAGAGAGTGACTACACAACAGACTCAGGCTTAGGGGGGCATTTGGATCCACTACCAATTAGTCAGGTTAGTTACTACCTAGCACAACTAAATTTGTTAGCAGCTCTGTTTAGGACCAGAGTGCTAAACCTGCAAAAAATGTCCATTTATTATTTTTTGTTAAAAAGTGAACTTATCCTTTAAGGTAGGTTGTGTTCAAGCTGTAGTGGAATTGAGGCATAAGACAGGTAAAAAGCAGACAAATGAGCAGCAAGAACCAGGGAACAGGCTAAAGGTGTAATCAGAATCGTAATCAAGTTTTGCAGAACAATACAAATGGTTAGTTTGTCCCTTGAACGCCATACACAGAAGCATATACAGTATGTTTACATTTTATATATTTATCCTAGCACCACAAAGACATAACTCAAAAATCGTAAAAAACAATGCTTACTCTTTTCTATTTTTCAGGTTTGCAGAACAGGACACCAAATTGCCTATGAAGACTGAACTCTTGAGGCTGAAGCAGCTGATCTGGTATACTTGTCACCCAAACTTGTAGTACTGCAGAGCACACCACCTTCCAGATCTGATCCAATACAATATTGTTGTTGGGGTCTATCACTGTAGGGATAATGCAAAACGTGTCAAGCAAAAATTCTATGAAAGTGATAATGATTATGTTTATGGTTATATGGTTATCCAATGGTAGGTGGAGTCTGAAACAATTATCGCTGCAGCTTCAGATGAGCTAGCAAGGATGCCATGCTCAAAAATGTAATCTCATTTGGCAGAGTTGACTTGATAAGCCATGTCTTGCCCAGTCACAATTAGTGATGGATAGGTTGTTACAATTGTGAACCCACCTAGAGTTACATTGGTTATGGCCCGAGTTTTTGTAAATTTCTGAGCTTTGTATCCGAGAGTAGACAAAAGAGACTGTTCTGAGTAATTGTCCCTCAATAAACTCGGGCTGTTTCTGTTTTATGTTTTTCCTTTTTAATGTTTTTATTTCTTTATAAAACATTGTATATGTTTTGCATACAATGTGATGCTCTGCACTTTGTTATCTACCTTATATACAATGCTTGTGCTATTTACTTGTACAATATACATGCACTTTTTCTCCTTGTCAAACTAAATTTGGATTAAAAAAAAGGATGCCATGCTCAGATAACAGTATTAAAGGGAGAAATACCTGCTGGGCAGTCACTTATTAGATACTTGTCCAAAAAGAAACATTAGAAAATTGTTTATCCAGTTCAGCCCTTTGGACGTACTATGTACATCCAAAGAGTGAACCTTTAATCACAGTGATGTGAAAGCTCCATAGCTGCCGACCACTTTCACAGAGCTGGCCACGCAGTGCCCCCCCCCCTCCCGCCGGCGGCCCGCCCTCCTCCCCTGGTTCCCGGGCTGTCTAATGTCTCCAAAAAGAGTACCTGTCACCTGCCCAATGCTATCACATAGGGGTTTATTAACCGCTTGTGATAGCAATCACAAAAAAAATAAATAAAATGATAATAAAGTATATTAAAAAATGTAAGAAAATAAAAAAAAAAAAATCCCAAAACTCCCTTTGCCCCACACACCTCCGCAAACACAAGCCCAGGGTGCATACGTGTATGTAAACCGCTGTCGTACCACATAATGACATAGTGACATAATGCTGCAAACATCAGAGTGAGAACAATAATTCTAGCACAAGTGCTCCTAGTTAACTCTAACTTGATGAGCTATAATTGCTTTCAAAGCGTCGCCTATGGTGATTTTTGGGCACCATAGTTTTTGGCGATACTGGGGGCGCAGGTAAATAGGTATTATATGGTGTGATTTTGCACTAAAATTCTTTTTATTATATTTTTTATGGAAAATTTGCATTCAAAAAACAGTTTCGAATATATTACATGAAACAAAAATTTGCAACTATCACCTTTTTGTTCTTCAGGGCCTCTTCTACCAGAAAATATATACTGTGGAGCTGAATTAGTTAATTCTTTTAAATTGGTAACTAAATTATGGTGTAATCAAGGTTCAATCTCTTCCTAGCTTGTGTTGACCATCTTTAAGCAGTCAGCTACCAACTAAGCTTTTGCTAAACAGACCATTCTAAGCTCCCAACTGCACTGCTGTCCCATTGCCTCTGCTTCCAGAAGCACCACCATCTTCTATAGCTTAATCGACACAATAGATTTTTTTTAGCTGCTCTCCCATGATGTGGCACCTTGTGGTCAGGTGTGGTTTACCTTCCCCTCTGTAGGTGGTGCTGTATTACTGACAACTATATGGAGGGAATGGAGTATGAGATGAACTTTGTTCCTCTGAAGCCTCTGTAAGTGTCACCAGGGGATCAGTGGTCCGACACACCAACACTGGATTACCTCTGCACCCATCTTTGGTGAGGGCATTGCTAATAAATAATACTACCTTGCTGCAGTTGGCATGCATTTGTGAAGTGGATGGGCAAGGGACAGGTTCCATGCTAGCTAAGAACAGAGCATCTAGTCCTAGATAAAGGTTCCTGAGAAGGAGGGACAGAATAAGGACACATTCACTGGCTCTAGGCTTTAGAGTTGGTGATAAGGATTGGCCAACGGTCTGCTCAGTGACGCTTATACCGCCACCCTGCCAAGCAGCTAACCAGGGACGGCTTGTCCATTAAGGATGCACGGGCACCGTCCCCTCTATCCATGCCACTTCCTATTAGAATAATGGATAGATTCATGCACAGCATGAATCTATCTAAGGCCGCCTCGGCCACCCCCTATTTATGCGTCCGGTCCCTTTCAGGATGCCGGGCGCCTGAAATACAGCTGTGGGGGAGTTTTTTTGAAGCACCTGATTAGAGCCAGGGCTCTAATAGGCTTCAAAATAGAGTGGACTCGGAGCGCTCGGAGCCCACTCACATGTGTTAGAAAAGCAAATTAATATCTGCTTTTCTAACACTGAATCCCCTCTCCGCCAATCAGGAAGCGCGGGTCTGTTACCCTTTTCTGACTGGCAAAAAGGTCAGGCAATCCTATTGGATGCCTTGGACGAGGAGGAGGGGGATGCACGGTGGCCACTCAGAACAGGCCTTGCCATAGTCGACCAAAGAAGTTGAGTGCACATGCTCAGCATTATATCCAGAGGGTATTTGGGAAATAGATGAGTGCTACCGGTATTGCTGCAGAAGTTGAAGGGGTGGGGGGTCAGCCTGTCAGTGCTCAGACCATACGCCGAACACTGCATCAAATTGGTCTGCATGGCTGTCATCCCAGAAAGAAGCCTCTTCTAAATATGGTGCACAAGAAATCCCACAAACAGTTTGCTGAAGACAAGCAGACTAAGAACATGGATTACTGGAACCGTGTCCTGTTGTCTGATAGGACCAAGATAAACTTATTTGGCTCAGATCGTGTCAAGCGTGTGTGGCAGCAACCAGGTGAGTACAAAGATAAGTGCGTCTTGCCTACAGCCAAGCATGGTGGTGGGAGTGTCATGGTCTGGGGCTGCATGAGTGCTGTCGGCACTGGGGAGCTACATTTCCTTGAGCCACCAGCAGGGCTGGACTGGACAAAAATTTGGCCCTGGACTTCATCCAGACTGGTCCACTTTAATTTTGCAAACACGCATAAAAATCAATTGCAACCTCACTGTGCCTATCTATGGCAACCTTACTATGCCCATCAATTGCAACCTCACTGTACCTATCAATGGCAACCTTACTGTGCCCATCAATGGCAGCCTTACTGTGCCCATCAATGGCAGTCTCACTGTGTCCATCAATGGCAGCCTCACTGTGCCTATCAATGGCAGCCTCACTGTGCCCATCATACACAGCGCCCATCTCCCGGTTTGATTTGAATATCTCGGTGTGTCCGTCCTACCCTCCCGACTCCTCCTCCAGCGGCCACTGTAACAAAGCTCTGCCTCCTAGACCGGCTCCTGTGATGAACGGCACACAGATTCAATTTCCTGGCATTAGATCAGTGTGCCGTCTATCACAGAAGCCGGTCTAGGAGGTGGGACCTTGTTACAACGGCAGCTGGAGGAGGAGGAGGAGGGGAGGACTGCTGCACCGGGATATTCAAATCAAAGCTCTGTGACACAGCGGGAGATGCCCACTGTGTATGATCCAGGCACTGGGCATTTTAGATGCAAGCTCCATGACATACAGGCGGAGGGAAAGACTCTGACAGAGGCACGCTGGGATGACGTCACCAGTGCAATCGCAATTCAGCAGTTCTCCACATCGAAGCAAAATTGTTTAAGGCTGAAATATATTAGTAACCCCCCTTGGTCACCAAAGCCTCCCCTTACGACCCCACAGATCATGATCAGCAGCGTTCCCATTTACATAAGGGTTCCCTTTCACTATAAGGGGGAATTCTGCAGACTCTGATGTAAGGGGAACTCTGTGCTGGCTGGGTTATTGTTACCTGACCTTCATGTCAATGGAGAAATATGGTTCTTGACTTTTGTTATTATTTTTTACTATTATACAGGATTTACATAGCGCCAACAGTTTGCGCAGAGCTTTACAATATAAAGAGAGACATTACAGCAACAGTACAATTCAAAACAAGAGGATTGGAGGGGCCCTGTTCCTGTGAGCTTACAATCTAAGAGGGGGGGGGGCTGGTGAAACAAAAGGTAGGGACTGTGAGGGATGAACTGATGAGGGGAGTAGAAGATTCCGTTGTTAGCTGGAGGCAGGATAGGCCTCCCTGAAGAGATGAGTTTTCAGGGATTGCCTAAAAGTGGACAGAGTAGGAGATAGGGGGACAGATTGGGGTAGAGAGTTCCAGAGGATGGGAGAGGCTCTGGAGAAGTCTTGGAGATGAACATGGGAGGAGGAGACAAGGGAGATAGAGAGCAGAAGGTCTTGGGAGGAGCAAAGAGCACGGTTTGGGCGATATTTGGAGATAAGATTGGTGATGTAGCTTGGGGCAGCATTGTAAATGGCTTTGTATGTCATGGTTAGGGTTTTGAATTTTATTCTTTGAAAATGGGAAGCCAGTGGAGGGATTGGCAGAGAGGATTGGCATACACCGAATGGTTCGAAAGGTGGATGAGTCTGGCAGCAGAATTCATGATAGACTGAAGAGGGGATAGCTTGTGGAGAGATAGGCCAATTAGGAGGGAGTTACAATAATCAAGGCGAGCGATAACAAGGGAGTGAATAAGTTGCTAGTAGTTTCAACGGTTAGGAAGGGATGTATTTTGGAGATGTTTCGGAGGTGAAGTCTGCATGATTTAGACAGTGATTGGATTTGGGGCTGAAAGGACAGGTCAGAGTCTAGGATTACACCTAGTACCTTGGCATAAGGGGAGGGACTGATAGTTGTATTATTGATCTTGATAGAGAAGTCAGGGGGAGGGGCACGGGCTGGAGGAAAAACTATGAGCTCAGTTTTAGAAAGATTGAGTTTGAGGAAGTGGTGTGACATCCAAGCTGATATGTCAGTTAGTAAGTTAGTAATGCGAGCGGAGACTGAAGGAGTGAGGTGAGGAGTAGAGAGATATATTTGTGTGTCAGCATAACTTAAACACATTGCTAATAGCACTAGCTATGTGTTTATAGTTTAAATATTGATATTTGCACTGTTTAGCACTGAAAACTGCCATGTTAGGTATTTTTTCAGTGCCAGTAAAAAATGTGGCTCTGTCAGTAAATGTCATGATTTTTGCCAGTAAAAAATGAGTGCAGTTTGTAAATTTTGGCGTTTTGCCAGTAAATTTCACTTCGGGGGTTGGCAACACTGGTCCTTCCACAGATATGTGTCAGCTGAACCACATCATCCACCTTTAACTGTAATCTGTTTACACTCTCTATGTATCTGTGCTTTTTGGTATGTGTCAGCTGAACCACATTATCCACCTTTAACTGGAACATTAGTATGTGGCCTCCTCCATTTGATGCCCTGTGTGCATGATTATGTTTTTGTTGCTCTGTAGTGTCTTACCTACCTTTTATGTGATGATGTTATCTTTATGACTCTGGCCCCTTGCTAGTCTGACTTTAGAAGTGAAAGGTACGCTTGATTGTTAGGCATTCTTATATTTACTCATGATTAATTAACAAACTTCCATCCCCACCCTTATAACAGTATAAATTTGAGTACCTGTATGGGGTCAGCACATTGCTGGGGGAGCACATTGCAGGGGCTTCTTCCTTAGTGCTTCTTTGTCTAAGTGATTCTTTCTACAAGTGATATGCACTTCCACTCTATATCATGCACTCTCTACCACTCCATTGCTCATTCTACATCCATATACTGATAAAACTGCAATGACTCTGAGGCATGCCCCTCCATATAAATCACACTCCTACATTACCTCCCTCACCCTCCTGCTTCTCCTAACCTCTGGTGATATATCCCCAAACCCTGGGCCTCCATCATCTGTCTGTGCCCGATGCTCCCATCTGCCTACACCTTCTGGCAGCAGCTGCAACACACAGAACTTAGTCTCTATTACTCTTCTTTCCAAAACCAGGCTCACTTTCTCCTGTGCCCTCTGGAATGAGTTTCAAGAAGACTTCAACCAATATAAATCTGCCCTCCTAAAATACTATTCCTGCCTCCACACTGCCAAACAGACCTATTGTATCACACTCATCATTAACACATTATCATCCAGTACCTGTCAACTCTTCTCAACCTTTAACACTCTACTCTGTCCTCCACTACCTCCACCCACTAATTCACTCATTGCCCAGGAGATCGCCAATCACTTTAAAACTAAGATTGATAACATTCGTGAGGAGATCTCCAACATGCAGAAACCACCCCCACTCAAAGCCCCATGTCCTCAGATACAATCACTACTTTCCTCATTCAACCCTGCTAGTATTAGCAAGGTTGCTAAACTTTTATCTAACACCCATCTAACCACCTGTCCCCTCCCTCACAAATGCTACGCTCACCCTCTGACTCGTTTCTACACTCTCTAACTCATATTTTTAACCTCTCCCTCTCTTTTGGTATCTTCCCAAGCTCTCTAAAATATGTGTCACTCCTATCCTTAAAAGTCCTCACTGGACCCCACCAATTTTAACAACCTACAACCTGTCTCCCTACTCCCCCTTTCCTCCAAATTCCTTGATCCCTTTCAGTCCAGATTTCACCCTCAACACTCCTCAGAAACTGCTCTCCCTAAACTTACAAAGGACTTACTAACTTCTAAAACCAACACACTCTATTCTGTACTAATTTTCCTGGACCTTTCTGCTGCCTTTGACACAGAGGACCACCCCCTCCTCAAAAAAAAAACTCCACTCCGTTGGTCTCCATGACTGTACTCTTCGTACTCTTCACTGGTTCTCAACCTACCTAGAACATAAATGTAAGTGTAAAATAGTTTTGCGAGATGTGATGTGATCTATAGAAGTAGTGTAATTGTAGATGTAATTTAATTCTGTGTTATTAAAAATATAGTATTCCATGTCAGCCATGCACATATGTCCTTTCATTAGCATGTGAAAAGAACAGAGCTAGCTCCGGGGACCGAGTTGACACCTAGGGGACAATAAAAATTCCCCCAGCAGGGTAAATATAAGTTGTCACATTCTTGAAGTCTTAGGCTACTTGGCTGCAGGGACCCACAGGGGGCCTTTGCAAGGCTCCATACTGTCTACAAACTTAAGAGACCTAAGGAATGCATTTTATCTCTCATAGAAGCTGAAATATTAGTGGCAGAGAGATGAAAATAATTCCTTTCCATCATACATGTATTGGGCTACAAATACATATCAATTTGTATTTATAGCGTGTGTAGAATCTTAGCAAATCACACAAAACCATTAGATGGTGCTATATTGTGGCAGGTAGGCGGTGACTGGTACTGTTACGAGCGGAGCAAGGTGCTGGTTTTGGAAAACCTATCCATGACCCAGTGATTAGCACTATTCCGTCTCAATTCGACGCTAATCACTTCAGAACATGAAACATCCTGTGGGCTGGGATGGGAACACCCCCCAGGGTTGATTGGCCCAGGGCTAAAGTCCAGCCCACATCCATGTTCCAATAAATTGGGGAGCCGGAGATATGAACGGTGTGCTTCCACAAAGTCAGTTCTAAACTGGGGAGCCTCCATAAAATTCTCTGACATATTTCTGTCCAGGGATAAGCTGCGGTAACATTTATTTCTGTTTTATTCCTTTTTATTTTCATAACGAATTGCCAATTGTATTTGTATACAATTGTATTGTAATTTGTATTTTTTGTATCTACCTTTTTCGTTGTATATATTTCTTATGCACTGCCCACTTTTGGGATATTAAATGTTAAAATGAATAAGTGGCTTCTGTGTACTAAGCTAGGACTCATATCTCTAGAGAGATTTTTGTTGCATTTTAGTGTATGCATTTGCTCTGTGTGTGGGCAGATTGCATGCAGATTGTGAGCTAACAGATCTGCCATACAGAGATATGTGTGTGTATGGTGGCCCAGCAGACCAGTCTGTGGACAAACTGTTGGGTGGTGGCAGGCTATCGTTTATGGTGTATCTGGTGTGGGGGTGTGTAGACAGTGGGAAGAGTGATTCACACTGAGGTTTAGCTTATAGAATAGCTGGAGAAACCCTAGAAGTGTGTACTAATTGCTAGACTGCTCCCCAACCCTTAGAGTGCACCAGGTTGTATGTAAGATTCATATCTGCCTGTGTGTGTTCAGCCAGCTGGATTGGAGTCTCCCTCTAGTGGTGGCCAAAGGTAGTGCGGGCTGTGAAAGTACAGTGAAGTCTTATTGCTTAGTGTAAGTTCCCCCTTATTCTCTCATATACCCCCAGTCACAAAAGCACGTCATGGTTAGCTAGTCACTGGGGGCGCACATAATCTGTGACACTACCTATCCCACTACTCCTTCAGTGTCACTTACAACTCTACTTCCTCCTCTCCTCTTCCTTTCTCTTTTGGTGTCCCCCAAGGTTCTGTTCTTGGACCTCTTCTTTTCTCAATCTACACCTCCTCCATGGGTCAGTTGATTGCCTCCCATGGCTTTTAATATCATCTCTATGCTGATGACACACAAATCTATCTCTCCACCCCCCAGCTCTCTCCATCTGTCACCTCACACATCACCAACTTACTAACAGACATTTCAACCTGGATGTCACATCACTTCCTCAAACTCAACCTATCCAAAATTGAGCCCATGATATTTCCTCCCCCACGTGCCACTTTTCCAGATTTCTCTGTCAAAATCAAAGGCTCAACTATTAACCCATCCACCCACGTCAAAGTCCTAGGTGTAATCCTGGACTCCAAATTAACCTTTTGACCCCCACATACAATTGCGATCCAAAATTTTCCGCCTCAATCTCCGCAACATCGCCAAGATACGATCCCTTCCTAACCAATGTCACCACAAAGCCTTTAATCCACTCCCTGGTCATCTCTCGCCTCCACTACTGCAACTCCCTCCTCACTGGCATACATCTAAATAGGCTATTCCCACTTCTGTTCATCATGAACGCTGCTGCCAGGCTCATCCACCTAAAAAAATGCTTGGCGTCTGCTATACCCTTATGTTAGTCCCTCCATTGGCTGCCACTCAACCAGTGAATTAAATTCAAGATACTAACAATAACTTATAAAGCCATCCACAACCTGGCCCCCAGCTACATCACTAACCTGGTCTCAAAATACCAACCAAATCATTCTCTTTGCTCCACCCAAGACCTCTTGCTCTCTAGCTCCCTTGTCACCTCATCCCATGCTCACCTCCAGGACTTCTCCAGAGCCTCTCCCATTCTATGGAATGCTCTACCCCAATCTGTCCGACTTTCTCCTACTTTGTCCATTTTCAGACGATCACTCTCCCACCTAACTGTCAAGGCCATCTTTAATATTGATTGTACCCTGGGCAAACATTTTTTTGGGCCCCCCATGCAACTTCGCTCTCCATCTGCTCTGAGACATACAATAAATAACAGCTAGCCTCAAAGTCATTTTACTGAATCAGATCAGGCAGCCATTGTGATTGGCCGCCAGAGGTTACAGCATATCATTACCACTTACTGACTGGTTGTTAGAGGTTACAGCACACATTACAGCTCACTGATTAGTTGCTAGCGGTTACAGCACGTGATTTATGCTTGTTGATTGGTTGCTAGAGGTTACTGTGCATCAATACTGCTCACTGATTGGTTGCTAGAGGTTACTGCACATCATTACTGCTCACTGATTGGTTGCTAGAAGTTACAGCACATTATTACTGCTCACTGATTGGTTGCTAGAAGTTACAGCACATCATCTCCTCACTGCCTGCACACTATGGACTGGGGAGGTGAGGGGATTTATCAATAAACAGAAAACTCCTAGGGATCCTAGAACTCCTGGGATCAGTGGCAGTGTTGGGGGAAGGGAAGGGTGTGATCAATGGCAATGCTGATTTTTTTACCGACTACCAATATAAAGAGGAGTTTCAACACTGGCCACCAATGTAATAGGGGTTTACACTGACCACTAATGTAATGGGGATTTACACTGACCACTAATGTAATAGAAGCATTCACAGTAACCACCAATGTAAGGAGGGATTTACACAGACCACTAATGTAAGGGGACCTTCCCACTGGCCACTAGTGTGAGTGAAAGGCTTCTACTCCAAGCCCCAATGTAATGAGAAGATTTACACTGACCACTAATGTAATTGAGACATTTAACCTGCGTTCACATTTGTGTGTGTTGGGAACGCAAAATCGCTTTTCTGACTCCACAGGAATGTGCTGCCCTTTAGCAGATACACAGCAGTGCCATCAATTGTTAATGACACCCTCACACATCTGCTGACGTGCTGTGAAACCGCATGATTTCTTCCGCATTTCTAGCACATAGAGCAGCCCATTGAAATGAATGGGCTGCCCTACACGTGAACTACATCTTTATCCACCCTGTCAGTACACCTTTGAATCCTAAAACCCCTACTAACCTCTGCACCCCAAACCTCCCCCATCCTCTCCACTCCAACCCCCTTTAACTCTACCTGCCTCCTCTGCTCATCTTTGTACCCACCTTCCTTACTTCTATACATCCCCTCCTTGCTCACCTGTGCACCCCAAACTGTAATTCCTTCTCTGTCTACCTCTGCACACCCAACCCTACCCTACCCCCCCCACCAATTTGCTTACCTTTGCAGAACAGGCTGATGTTAGGCTTAATGATTACAGTTGTAGGCAGGACTTTCAAGCACGCCCCTCCCCAGTGGGTGGTATTCAGCAGAGGTGATGGTGAATATGACCTCAGGGGGCATGATATACATATGAATGCCGCCTTTATTTACATATCAATGCAGCCGGCCACCACTATATACATATGAATGCCGCCACTATTTTTTTTAAAACTGTAGTTTATTGTCAGCATTAACAATCAGGATAGTATATAACAATATAACAATGATGTTTCCATATCACATTACATTGGCAGGAAATAAAGTCAGTTATTATTCGTTAGTCACATCCATCAACTGACATTGCATATATTCATGACATTTTCAGATAAAGGCAACAAACTTTGCTAACCAGAACTAGGACAGAACTAGGAACTAGGACAGAGAAGAAAGTATACAAATATAGGCAGTACACACCGGCAGATTAACACAGAAGGTATCATGTCATGTAATCATCACCCATTTGTACGTTGGGAACCCATTATAGGAATAGAAATCCCAGGTAACAATAGGTGATTAAAATTCTGCCGGTGCGCCTTTCTGTCATCTGATAGTTATAACCATTAAGATAATGAATACACAAACAGTAACCTCGTCCACAACTTAATCCACCCCTCCCCCCCCTCTCATTGTCCCCAACTTCAACAAGCCTTATCCCAGTAACCATAGTAGAAGTAAAAGTAGTGACCATAACTGGTCTTTTGGACATGCTCTTTCAGTTCACTTTGAGCGGTAAAGGCACCTAAACAGGATATGATAAGTCTCATGTGTTAAAGTGTTACCAAGGAGGTAGTCTCTCACACCGGATCCTTCCCACAGCGATTGGGTGTACAAGGATCAGTTCTAGTCAACAATCCAGAGGGCCTTCCCAGGGTATAACAAAGGCAACAGCTTGTCTGCATAACAAAAGCATTGAAGCTATCCACAATATTTGCGCCATTAGAGCAGTTCTCTCCGTCACAGCAGGGGGAGATTCGTGTTGGCTATGGTGCAGCATCCGGGCTGGGGTCTCAGTCAGTTGAAAGAGGCCCAACTTGCTACCCCAGAACAAACATAGTTGTGTCTGTTATCCTAGGCCATCATGCCAATCAGGGGAAAAGTAATAACATTTAGAATATAAACAGTGTTTACAACCTTAGAGCAGTTCTCGTCTCCGCTTTAGCAATGGAGGTTCATATCGGCCATGGTACATCATCTGGGCCTAGGTCTCAGCCAAGTAAAGGGGGCCCAAACTGCTGCAACAAAAGAAGCATATTTATATCCACTATCCCAGGCTGTCAAGCCAATCAGAGGCCTCTGCAGGGGAGAGGAAAAATTGGGCTTTACCATCACTGACCACTCTCAGTTTGGCTAGGTACAGCATGCTGTAGCTAAACTGTTTGTCCCGGAGGCGACATTTTACTGCGGTAAATGCTGATCTTTGTTTATGGGTAGCAGCAGAATAGTCCGGGAAAATGGAAATCCTGGATCTGTTAAATTTAATCTCCGGGAGATTGCGTGCAGTGCGCTGGACAGTCTCTTTATCTCTAAAATGGAGTATTTTGGCTAGCAAGGGTCATGGGGAGCCCCCTGGTGGTGGAGGTCGCATTGGGACCCTATGGGCCGTTCAATAGCAAATAGGGACGAGAGGGTGTCCGAACCCACCAGCGACTTTAGCCATTTTTCCAAGAAGAGTTCTGGCTCCTTTACCCTCAGCTCCCTCGGGGAAGCCAATGAAGCGTAGGTTGTTCTTGCGTAGGCGGTCTTCCAGGTCCCCAAGTTTAGCGGGGTGTTCCTTTAAATCCTGCTGATGGGAACGCAATTCAGCGGTCATAGGGTGTATAGTGTCCTCAGTATCGCTAATATGCTGTTCCGCTGTAGAGATTCTGGAGCGGATTTTTTGCATCTCATGCTTAACACTAGATATGTCCACCATCACTGTTAATTTGTGCTGTCAGGGTAGTTTGGCAGGTCTAGATAGCGTCCGTCAAGTGTCTTATGGTGGGCTCTGCACTCCCCCCACCCTCCGTATTACTGCTGCCCTCAGTAGGAGCCATCTGGGAAGTGTCCCTGCTTTCCTCATTTTGCTCCCAGGGCCCTGCATCCTCCCAGGGATCAGGCTCCTCCATGTTTGTTGGTGCCTTGTGGACCAAGGGACGGGAGCCCTAGGGAGCGTCAGTAAAATGCTCCCTTATAGTGGTGGGCGGCTTGTGTTTCGCCGAAGCTGGCTTTGTCTTAGGAGTCGGAATACGTGACTCACCTATTGCCGGTGCCATTTGTCTGTTTCTGGGCGGCTTCCCTGAGGCCAGAGAGGAGCTGGCGTAATCTTTGAGCTGGCATGCGGCCTGTGAGGACGGACCCTCCTCAGCCATTTGGAGCCTGGCCGGGCTGATTTTAACCATCCTGGCGGGTGCTGGGTGTTGTCTGCGGTGTACCCGTTTACGTGGGGTAAGAGATTTTGCAGGATCACTGGCAGGAGCTAACTGTTCCGGAGGAGCTCAGCCACTGTGCTGCTTACATGTCCGCCGCTTAGCCACCCTCGAATGCCGCCACTATTTATATATCAATTCTGACTATTTACATGTAAACACAGGGTCTGCAGGTGAGTCATATGTACACAACAATAGGGCAGAGCTGGGCAGTATTAGTAGCAGCACTTCATACTGCACAGGACTAAAACTTCAAGGGACAAGGGAATTTAAACCAGGATAGTTGGCAAGTATGAGGCAGCTGCTTTGGGCCCAACAACAATGACAGGGCCCAGGGCAGCTGCCCCTTTTGCCCTGCCTTAAAGACGGCCTGCTAACTGTAAATTTATCTTCTCCATCAGCACATCCCCCACAGTTATTACCTCTTGTATCTCTTGACCTTCCCTCTTAGATTGCAAGCTCTAATGAGCAGGGCCCTCTGACACCTACTGTATTAAAGTGTATTGTATTTGTACTGTCTACCCTCAAGTTGTAAAGTGCTGCATAAATTGTTAGCACTATAATAATACATAATAATGAATACAATAATAATAGAAGAAAACAGAACAACAGAGTCAACAGTCTGCTATTACATTTTTCAGGATCCAGTCACAGGGCTTGGATGGGAGAGAGACCTGGAACTGCAGCAGAGAAAAATCAGGTTTCCTGCCTGCCAAATAGGGTGATAATGCAAATCTCAGTACTGGACAGATAGAAAACAAATGGCAGGTAAAACAGCTCCTGCGCATGTATTGCATCTGTGTATTTAGCTAGTTACTTGATATTCAGCCCTAAGTTCTCTTTGCAACACTTTTTATTCCATATCGGTGTTCATGAAGAATCCCTTCAAATGTAAAAATGGTGTACAAAAAATGTAATACAGTAAAAAAATGCTATGTTGCCTTTTAGTCCAGTATTTTTACTGTAAAAAGAGTAGACTGTAAAAATAAAAAATGGTCATATTGGTTATCTGTTTCTATTTCATTTTTTCCAAATGAACATTGCAAAATATGTAGATAGATATTTACTCATACACAATTGAAGCTATAAAGGAATCATGCTCTGCCTCTGCAGTAATTTTAAGCATGCAATAATTCTTAATTATGTCACATTTTTTGCAAGGTGATTTCAAGCTACTGTACTTTAAAATATGTCTTTTTAATTCTTTGTTTTATTTTAAATGCACACTCTCTCCAGCAAATCGTTTTGAAGGAAGACAGAATAAAAGCCTAGAAGAACTGAAAATGATTTTTGTAATTCATACAGTGTTCCATTGTTCTCAGTGCTGAATATAAAATAATGCCAAAATACATATAAATGATGCAGCTAAAAATATATATCCTCAGAATGACAGCATTCTGTACACAGGAAGGACAATTTAGGAAAATAGTTACCATGTCCCTTTTTATGCAAAGGTAGTTATGCAAAAAAAGTACAGTCCACTCCACACTGGTTTGTCTGTAGAATTGGTTAAAAGCCATGTACAACTCAAATTTTTGTCATTGGTGACAAAACACCAACAGCAGACTCAAATTACTTATTTCTGTTTAACCACTTCCTTACTGGGCACTTAAACCCCCCTCCTGCCCGGACCAATTTTATGCTTTCAGCGCTGTCGCATTTTGAATGACAATTGCGCGGCCGTGTGACTTTGTACCCAAACAAAATGTTATTATTTTTTTTCCCACAAACAGAGCTTTCTTTTGGTGGTATTTGATCACCTCTGCGGTTTTTATTTTTTGCGCTATAAACAAACAAAGAGCAACGATTTTGAAAAAAGAACAATATTTTTTACTTTTCTGCTAT
This sequence comes from Glandirana rugosa, assembly GCA_018402905.1. Lineage (NCBI taxonomy): Eukaryota > Metazoa > Chordata > Amphibia > Anura > Ranidae > Glandirana > Glandirana rugosa. Next base: position 124,721 of record BLSH010494833.1, read on the forward strand.
AATAAATATCCAAAAAAAATATAAAAAAGAAAATTATTCATCAGTTTTGGCCGATATATATTCCTCTACATATTTTTGGTAAAAAAATTGCAATCAGCGCATTTTGATTGGTTTACTCAAAAGTAATCGCATGTACAAACTATGGGAATAGATTTATGGCGCTTTTGCTATTTTTTTTTTTTTACTAGTAATGGCGGTGATCTGCGATTTTTATCGGGACTGCAATATTGCAGCGGACATGTCAGACATTTTTGACACATTTTTGGGACCAATGACATTTATACAGCAATCAGAAATTTAAATAGCCACTGATTACTGTATAAATTTCATTGGCAGGGAAGGGGTTAACACTAAGGGGCAGTGAAGAGGTTAACAGTGTTCCCTGCGTGTGTTTTAACTGTGGGGGGGCTGGTCGGGACATAACAGATCTAACTGATCCCAGTGACAGGGATCAGTAGATCTAGTATGTCCCATTCACAGAACAGAGAACCGCTGTGTTTACATCGGCGGTTCCCCGTTCTGCAGCTGCTACAAGTGATCGGCGGGTCTCGGGTGGACGTTGAGTCCACCAGACCCGCGGGCACGCCCACATAGCGTGCGGCGGCCTGCGAAAGCACACCGCCGCAGGCTGCGAGTGCGCATGGAGAGCGTGCACAAGGCAGTACGTCCATAGACGTCCGTCGGGGATTTCAGAGCCGCGCTGTAGCCGTCTTTCGGCTATAGCACAGTCCTGAACTAGTTAAATCAGCAGTGTTACTTTGTGTCTATTCCTTTGCTAGGGATTTAAATTAAAGTATAAATAAAGGCAATTTTTTTTTTTGCTTTGGATAGAGTGGAGAGGGATTAGAACATCTGCTAGCTTGTATTGCTGTCTGTCCCCCCATTTAAGAGATTCACCCTCACAAGGTGTTCTTTCTACCATCTACCAAAATCCCAAATTTTGGGTTGTCCCCAGAAAAATAATAGAGGTGAAATCTTCCAATGGGGACACTAGTTCTGGTGACCTGGGGGCGGTGACCTGATGGGCCCCAAGGAATGGAAGTGGAGGGTGGGGCATGTCCCCACCCCCCATATATGGGACAGTATCAGACATAAAAACGTTTTAAACCTGTCAATTTTTTGTACTTACTTGTGATTGGTGTTTTCAAAGTCATATGCTGTTTCCCACGGTTCTGACATGAGCTGGTACTTATAAAAGAAGAAAAATAAATCATTAGTGTCCGCAGTCCACAGGGATTGAAGAAGTTATGAGGTCTTGTCACTTTCTTAAGGAAGGAGACTTTAAGTCATAATGTTTATTAGCTCGAACTGCAATAGCTGAGCTAAATATGTTGTTGGTAACATTTTAAGATCGGTATTACAATATATGTTGCTAATAAAATTGAATCAACACCTATAATAAAGGGCCGCGGCCTATTGAATCCACAGAATTCTGAGTCCAGTGTTATATTTTACTATGATATGTCTGTTCTGCCTACTGTCCCACTCCCCTAATTTGCAGGGATTTCCTCTTACTTCCTGTTTGGCTATGGGACAGGAAGTGAAGATAAATCTCCCCAATGGGACACAGATGGTAAAAAAAAATCTGACAGGGGTTATAATCTCCCCTTACTCTATCCAAATGAAAAAAAAAACAATATTGCTGAAAAAACATTTTAAAAAATATAGTTTGCAAAGGAACAGTGATTGTAATGATGCTTAAAGTGAAAAAAGTAAAAATTGAAAAATCATTTAAATTTAGTGCCTGGGGGGTCCCCTTAGTCTGCCTGTAAAGTGGCACATCTGTACTTTGTATAGAACCTGCTGCAGCAAAACTGACATTTATAAAAAAAAGACATTTAAATTGATTTTTCCTGCAAGCTTTCTTTAATTGGACAAACTGGAATTTAGACACTGGGCATGTGGGTTACAGGGAGTGTACTTTTTTTTTCGATGCAGCTGCTGGGGCAAAGAAATTTGCCTGCTATACTCTACAGCTGGTGGTGTGCTGCTGGCAGACATTTTACAAGGACCTGTGACTCCCTTTGCTTTATCATCATCCCTGTCAGCAGAGGCTGCTGAGAGGTCATGAGATATAGCGAGGGTAGACATGAAAGGTGAGGAGTCAGGAGGAGAAGAACTGTGTCTCTTGTGTGTAGCTTTCAGGTGCTCTTGCCAATTGGCTGAGTGGTGGGAGGTTAAATGCCTTGTCAAGCATGTGGTACCCAAATGGCTGGTGTTTTTGCCATGTTTGATCTGCTTGCAGCAGAGATTGCAAATTGCAACAGTGGGATTGGTGGCCTGGGTGCGGTGACCCGGTGGGCCCCAAGGAATGGAAGTGGAAGGTGGGGCATTACATGTCCCCACCCCCATATATGGGACAGTATCAGACATAAAAACGTTTTAAACCTGTCAATTTTTTGTACTTACTTGTGATTGGTGTTTTGAAAGTCAAATGCTGTTTCCCACGGTTCTGACATGAGCTGGTACCTATAAAAGAAGAAAAATAAATCATTAGCGATGCAGTCCACAGGGATTGAAGAAGTTATGAGGTCTTGTCCCTTTTTTAAGGAAGGAGACTTTAAGTCATAATGTTTATTAGCTCGAACTGCAATAGCTGAGCTAAATATGTTGTTGGTAGCATTTTAAGATCGGTATTACAATATATGTTGTTAATAAAATTGAATTAACACCTATAATAAAGGGCCGCGGCCTATTGAATCCACAGAATTCTGAGTCCAGTGTTATATTTTACTATGATATGTCTGTTCTGCCTACTGTCCCATTTCCCTAATTTGCAGGGATTTCCTCTTACTTCCTGTTTGGCTAAGGGACAGGAAGTGAAGATAAATCTCCCCAATGGGACACAGATGGTGAAAAAAAATCTGTCAGGGGTTATAATCCCCCCTTACTCTATCCAAATGAAAAAAAAAATGATATTGCCTAAAAACATTTAAAAAAATATAGTTTGTAAAGGAACAGTGATTGTAATGATGCTTAAAGTGAAAAAGTAAAAATTAAAAAATCATTTAAATTTAGTGCCTGGGGGGTCCCCTTAGTCTGCCAGTAAAGTGGCACATCTGTACTTTGTATAGAACCTGCTGCAGCAAAACTGACATTTATAAAGAAAAAAAAGACATTTAAATTAATTTTTCCTGCAAGCTTTCTTTATTTGGACTAACTGGAATTTAGACACTGGGCATGTGGGTTACAGGGAGTGTACTTTTTTTCGATGCAGCTGATGGGACAAAGAAATTTGCCTGCTATACTCTACAGCTGGTGGTGTGCTGCTGGTAGACATGTTACAAGGACCTGTGACACCCTTTGCTTTATCATCATCCCTGTCAGCAGAGGCTGTTGAGAGGTCATGAGATATAGCGGGGGTAGACATGAAAGGTGAGGAGTCAGGAGGAGAAGAACTGTGTCTCTTGTGTGTGGCTTTCAGGTGCTCTTGCCAATTGGCTGAGTGGTGGGAGGTTAAATGCCTTGTCAAGCATGTGGTACCCAAATGGCTGGTGTTTTTGCCATGCTTGATCTCCTTGCAGCAGAGATTGCAAATTGCAATAGTGTGATTGGCTGCACATGTGCTAAAAAAGGGCCAAACAGCTGAGCTTTGGGACGTGGAGCGGGAGATAACAGCTCCACAATCTGATGAAATAGGGTGGCTGCTCTCTACTCTTCCATGATGGCTGCCTCTGGAAAACATCCTGCCTCATTTGAGTTGTGCCTCCCCCTCACTTTCCTCTTCTGCTCTATTTGGCATCCAAGTTGCATCAGTGACCTCCTCATCATCATCCCCTCCATCCTCATCATCACTGGAGCCAACTTGCAAAAGCGCTGCGACTGGGGGGACACAACTGCCAATTTGTTGTTTATCAGTGTTCTCCCCTCTCTGTAGGCTCATGTTACACCCTTCCTCTACCTCAGAACCAACATCAGAATCAAGTAATGGCTGTGCATCTACAAGAAGCAAGTTGCTGAAGCTGTATTCAAACAATTTAGCTGACTCCTCTGTGCCTGATGCTGGGGCTATGGCATGAGTAGCTGTGGACAAGGAGGCAGAATAAACCGCTTTGCCAGCGGTGGTGAACTGAACACTAGTGCCAGCATGAAGGGCCATAGAGGATGAGGAGGACAAGGATGGTTTATTAAACCAGACCATTACCTCCTCTGCATGCTGTGGCTGGATAGCACAGGCAACATCACTAAACAGAGACAAATGTGCCCTGCCTGAGGACAGACCCCGTACAACTTTGCTTGTGGACACAGACGCTGCTGGCCCCCTCATAGTGCCATTGGAAAGTCTGCTTCTCCTTGTTGGCCTCCCAGACATGATGGTGAGGCATATTACCCAAATTTAATAGAAACTGGGAAATGTGTCATTGGATGCACGTTATTGAATGAAGAACAGTTATTTATTTGCAAAATTAGATAACAGAAACAAAGAAAACAGTGTTTTTTGTCCAGATTTTCAGTAATTTTTTGTTCATTTAGCAAAAAATAAAAAACCCAGTGGTGATTAAATGCCACAAAAAGAAAGCTCTAATTTTGTGAACAAAATGATAATCATTTAGTTTGGGTACAGTGTTGCATGACCGCGCAATTGTTGTTCAAAATGCGATAGGGCTGAAAGCTGAAAATTGGCCTGCGCAGGAAGGGGGTAAAAGTGCCTTGTATTGAAGTGGTTAAGAAAAAGAATAAATTGTATAACATAGAACAAATTTTGTTTTGATGTACCTGTAATGTATTAAGCTTAACCACTTGACCTCAGAAACATTTACCCCCCTTCACTACCAGGCCATTTTTTGCGATACGGCACTGATATTTTAACTGACAATTGCGCAGTCATGCGACGCTGCACCCAAATAAAATGTATGTCTATTTTTTCCCATAAATAGAGCTTTCTTTTGGTGGCATTTGATCAACTTTTTGCGCTATAAACAAAAAAAGCTGACAATTTTGAGAAAAAAAATTTTTTTTTACTTTCTGCTATAAAACAATCCAATAAAAAATGGAAAAAATCTAATTTCTTCATAAATGAAGGCCAACATGTACTCTGCTATGTAGTTTTGGTAAAAAAAAAAATCACAATAAGCGTATATTGATTGGTTTGCGTAAAAGTTCTAGCGTATACAAATTATGGGATGTTTTTATTTATTTATTTATTTTTACTAGTAATGGCGGCGATCCGTGACTTATAGGAGGACTGTGATATTGCCATGGACAGTCGGACACTAACTGACACTTTTGACACTTTTTGAGGACCAGTGACACCAATACAGTGATCATTCTGAAAATATGCACTGTCACTGTACTAATGACACTGGCTAGGAAGGGGTTAAACATCAGGGCGATCAAAGGCGATAAACATCAGAGGCAGTGCTGGATGATCAGCAGGCACCGTGGATCAGCTCCTGCTGTGTATAATCACAGTGGGAGCGGGTGGCCAGCAGTGTGCGTATACGTGCCCCAGACCCAGAAGTGTCAGATCACGTGCTAGGTATGTGATGTGGCACAGCAATGCCACGTTGCTGCTATATACGTACTGTAAGTAGTTGACGGCCGCTGATTGTCCAAAGCATGCACATGACCTACATGCTTTGGTCAATCACAGTGCACTCTGCTGCAAGAGCCATGATTGACTAAAGGCAGGGTGCCTTTGGCCAATCATGGCTCAGGGGGCTAAGTCCATGCCCCACGCTATATAAGGCTGCTTACACAGCGGTCGTATGTAGTGCATGAATGTGGAGAAATAGACAGAGATTAGGCAGGCAGTTCAGTTAGTGGATAGGGCGTGTAGTCAGTGTAGTATATTTACAGAGTGCAGGCAGTGTAGAAAATATATATTAGTGTAGTATATATTACAGTGCAGGCAGTGTAGAATATATATTAGTGTAGTATAAATTACAGTGCAGGCAGTGTAGCATATATATTAGTGTAATATATATTACAGTGTCTCACAAAAGTGAGTACACCCCTCATATTTTTGTAAATATTTTATTATATCTTTTCATGTGACAACACTGAAGAAATTACACTTTGCTACAATGTAAAGTAGTGAGTGTACAGCTTGTATAACAGTGTACATTTGCTATCCCCTCAAAATAACTCAACACACAGCCATTAATGTCTAAACCGCTGGCAACAAAATTGAGTACAACCCTAAGTGAAAATGTCCAAATTTGGCCAAATTAGCCATTTTACCTCCTACAAAAAAGAGGAAGGGCTGCTCCAGGTGAGGACAGGTGTGCCTGATAAGCAATTGAATGAGGTGCTCGCCCTGTCGTAGCAGCAGCAAGTCCAAGGAAAGACAAAGGAATGGCTGCACGCTCAGCTCAATGCATTGTAGTTTATTGAAGGAAGGTCATAAAAACAAGTCACAAAAGGCACAGACACAGATAAGGTGATGCATTTCACACGACAAACGTGCTTCGTCAAACCATCAAAAAGCGCACGAAAACACTGGTATATATGTACAAAACCACACATGTAGTGCACAGAGATTGGATAATTAAATCATTGAATAATGCAACACAGACATGTTATTTGTCACAATTAACCACAATTAACCAGTGAATGAAGTGTTCTGTTACAGCAATTCTTCAGTGAACTGCAATGTAAAAGAACCCCACCCCCACTGCAAAAAGAACATACACATGATGTAAAAAACACTTCATTCACTGGTTAATTGTGACAAATAACATGTCTGTGTTGCATTATTCAATGATTCAATCATCCAATCTTTGTGCACTACGTGTGTTGTTTTATACATATATACCAGTGTTTTCATGTGCTTTTTGATGGTTTGTCGTGTGAAACACGTCACCTTATCTGTGCCTGTGCCTTTTGTGACTTGTTTTTATGACCTTCAATAAACTACAATGCATTGAGCTGAGTGTGCAGCCATTCCTTTGTCTTTCTTTAGCCATTTTCCCTCCCTGTGTCATGTGACTTGTTAGTGTTACAAGGTCTCAGGTGTAAATGGGGAGCAGGTGTGTTAAATTTGGTGTTATCACTCTCACTCTCTCATAATGGTCACTGGAAGTTCAACATGACACCTCATGGCAAAGAACTCTGTGAGGATCTGAGAAAAAGAATAGTTGCTCTACATAAAGATGGCCTAGGCTATACAAAGATTGCCAAAACCCTGAAACTGAGCTACAACACAGTGGCCAAGACCATACAGCGGTTTAATGGGTTCCACTCAGAACAGGCCTCGCCATGATCGGCCAAAGAAGTTGAGTGCACAGGCTCAGCATCATATCCAGAGGTTGTCTTTGGGAAATAGATGTAGGAGTGCTGCCTGCATTTCTGCAGAGTTTGAAGGGGTGGGGGGTCAGCCTGTCAGTGCTCAGACCATACGCTGCACACTGCATCAAATTGGTCTGCATGGCTGTCGTCCCAGAAGAAAGCCTCTTCTAAAGATGATGCACAAGAAAGCCTGCAAACAGTTTGCTGAAGACAAACAGACTAAGGACATGGATTACTGGAACCATGTCCTGTGATCTGATGAGACCAAGATATATTTATTTGGTTCAGATGGTGTCAAGCCTTTGTGGCGGCAACCAGGTGAGGAGTACAAATACAGGTGTGCCTTGCCTACAGTCAAGCATGGTGGTGGGAGTGTCATGGTCTGGGGCCGCCTGAGTGCTACCGGCACTGGGGAGCTACACTTCATTGAGGGAACTATGACTGCCAACATGTACTGTGACATACTGAAGCAGAGCATGATCCCCTCCCTTCAGAGAATGGGCCGCAGGGCAGTATTCCAACATGATGATGACCCCAAATACACCTCCAAGATGACCACTGCCTTGCTAAAGAAACTGAGGGTAAAGGTGATGGACTGGCCAAGCATGTCTCCAGACCTAAACCCTATTGAGCATCTGTGGGGCATCCTCAAACGAAGGTGAAGGAGCGCAAGGTCTCTAACATCCACCAGCTCCATGATATTGTCATGGAGGAGTGGAAGAGGACTCAAATGGCAACCTGTGAAGCTCTGGTGAACTCCATACCCAAGAAGGTTAAGGCAGTGCTGGAAAATAATGGTGGCCACTAAAAATATTGACACTTTGGGCCCAATTTGGACATTTTCACTTAAGGGTGTACTCACTTTTGTTGCCAGCAGTTAAGACATGAATGGCTGTGTCATTTTGAGGGGACAGCAAATTTACAATGTTATACAAGCTGTACACTCACTACTTTACATTGTAGCAAAGTGTAATTTCTTTAGTGTTGTCACATGAAAAGATATAATAAAATATTTTCAAAAATGTGAGGGGTGTACTCACTTTTGTGAGATACTGTATATATACAATGTAGTATATATATACTGTGACGTTATGCGAGGCGAGATAGTAGACGGTCGAAATCTGTCGTCTCGCATGCATTCACTTTAGATTGACTAGAGAGAATCCGGCCCGGTTTTTACCAGCCAATGTTGCAAAGCTGGTTCCACCCTGGAGTTTCTGGTCCACTCAAATCCTCCTTCAGCTGATTTAAAGGACTAGGAAGATAACACAGTTTGCCCTGGCCTGGGACTCAAAAACACCACTCTGAGAGAGCTACACCTTGGGAATTGGTTGCTCAAGGACTCTAAAAAGAAAGGTTTGCATATGCTTTTGTTTGGGGATGTCTGGGATGAGCCCAGCACCATATAGTGAGGTAACTTGCTGTATAGTTTAGCGCCGGACGTCAAGCATTTGTTTTATGCTATTTTGTTTGTTTTTATTACTTGCAACCTTTGCTAAATAAAACTGGTAAGCTGTCAGAATTTTAAGAAAAGTTTGCCTGCAGGCTGCCTTTTTCCCAGGAAAGGTGATCCCCACGAGCTAATCTCCCATACGTGGTGGAGGATATGGGCATCTTTCTGAAATGGAGGAAATGTTGAAGGCCTTCTGCAAGTAAATGCGGCTCAACGTGAAACCACCCGCCAGGTTGCAGAGGCCGCTGCAGCACAGCAGGCAGCTCAGCAGGAGGCAACTCGGCAGGCCATTGCAGCCCAGCAGGAGACGAACCGTCAGTTTGCAGAGGCACTGCTGGAGTTAAGGAAGGGGCCCACAGCTCCTGTGCTAGCAGAAAAAAGTTTGGTCAAAGCCAGCTATTAACTGCAGAAACTGATGCCAGCAGATGATGTGGAAGCATACCTAACCGCCTTTGAGAGAGTCGCTGTGCGGGAAGGTTGACAAAAAGACCAAGGGGCGGGACTATTGGCCCCTTTTCTGACAAGAGAACCCCAAAATGCCTACTATGACCTGGAACCAGACAAGGCCCAGGACTATGAGACTCTAAAGTAGGAGATACTTGCACGCCTGGGTGTCACAATGGCCATCTGGCCTCTACGGGTGCATCATTGGTCCTACCACATGGACAAGCCCCCCGCTCTCAAATGTTCGACCTTGTTTATTTCAAGAGGAAGTGGCTGCAACCAGAGACCTTGCCAGGTCCTCAGATTGTTGAGCGTGTGGTCATGGACCGGTATCTGCATGCGCTCCTTGCTACTTTGAGAAAGTGGGTCAGTCATGAGGACCCCAAAACAGCCAACCAACTGGTGGCCCTCGGGAAAAGATACACGGCAGCTGAGGACTTGCAGAATCCATCTGTGCCCCACTTTGGTGAGTCTAGGGTGAAAGGGCCCCCAGTGGAACCGGTAAGACTGTCCCAGTGCTCAAGGGCATCGGGAAAATTGCTAAGACTGCTGTAATGACTAATAAGACTATGGACCCTAAACCTGGAGACTGGCCAAAGAAGCCAGGAAGGTCTTTGAGGCCCATGAGAGGACTGGGTATAAATCGAATACAGTGCTACCATTGCCATGCATTGGGCCATATTGCTGCCAACTGTCCCTTGAATAATGAACCCATGCAATGTGATTATACATATATGAATAGACGCCTTTCTCTTTTTGCACAGGTTGCATGTACTGCATCATGTCAGGGTCACATGGAAAAGAAAATGTGTGAATTCTATTTATAGAAATTCAGTCACTACACTATTTGTTTTTTTTATTTTTTCCAAAAGTTTTTATTGAAAGATACACAGAATACAAGGTATTAATACATCCAAGAGGTTTACATTTGACGTATTTAAAACATTTTGCTTACACAATTTATCGTTAGATGGTAAGTTGAGATGTATGGAGTCATCTTAATGTAGGAGTATGAGGCATTTATCGAATCATAAGTACATATATATAAGTAAATGGTCATTTAGTAATACTCTTAGGTCATAAGTTTAGCTGTGATTAATTTGATGCATAAATGCTAGAAACCTAAGGGGTGGAGCAAAATTATAGGTTTATGATGCACGCTTGGTGGGTTCTGTGTCTTGTATCTGTAATTTGGGTCTTGATTCTGCTTTCTTAACCTTCCTGGCCCCCTCTTGCGGCCAGCGCTTTTGGGTGTTGCGGCAGGAGGGATGGGAGCAAAGGCGAGGGGGGGCAAGGTAGGGGAAGGTGGGGGGGGGTAGAAAGGGGGAAATAGGAGGTCTTTTTATCTGCATTTTATGGTCTATGATAGGGGGTGTGGGAGCAAATTTCTTTAAGATTTCGGAAAAATAGAGGGGGATTGCAATTGGGACTGTTTGATAAAAGTATAAAATGAAAGGGGGAAATAGGAGGTCTTTTTATCTGCATTTTATGGTCTATGATAGGGGGTGTGGGTCTTGCTTGTTGAAAGAATAAATTAGGAGTTTACTATGGTTTTGTAATCGTCTGAGAACTTAAAAGAGATCAAATCAGCCCAGGTTTTTGTGAATTTGGTAGGTGTGTCATTGGCTATAGCAATCAGTTCTTCCATTTCGGCTATTTTATGGATTTGTTTGTACCAGTCTGTAATTGATGGAGTTTTGAGGGTTCCCCAGCATCTGGGAATGCAGAGTTTAGCTGCATTGATCATGTTCATGGTGAGTGATTTGCGATATTTGACGTTTCGAGGAGATTGGAGATGGAGTAGGAATTGTTCAGGTTTTAGAGTCAAATTTTGTGAGGTGTTCTTATTGATTTGTTCGCAATTTTTTTTGCCAGAAGGGCACAATCTCTTTGCATTCCCACGATATGTGTAAGAGGCTGCTTGATTCTTGGTTACACCGCCAGCATTTATCAGTTGTATTAGGGTTGTATTTATTAAGGATATTTGGTGTTCGGGACCAGCGTGTAAGAAGTTTGAAGTTGTTTTCTTGTATTGTAACATTTACTGATCTCTTGTGGGTATGCTCAAAGATTTGTGTCCATTGTTCTTCTGTTATGTTGAGAGGTCTCTATTCCATGCCGCACAAAATATGCTTGCGTTGTTGGGTGTATTGGCCCAAAGTAGAGAGTATATGGTGGATAAAGTGTGTTGCGTGGGACTTTTGGAAGAGCAGATGTTATTAAATGGCAATAGTGGTTGTGAGAGGTCGCAGGATTTTTGAGTGCTATGCACGAAGTGTCTTAGTTGGAGATATTTCCAGAAGTTTATTGATGTCTCAGGCCATTTCCGTTTTAGTGTGTTCAGGGGTACTATATTTCCATTAGAGAGTAAGTGGTGTATTCGTAAATCTGACGTAGTATTCAGGTTTTGCAGGAAGTGTTTATTCATACCTGAGGGAAATTCCAGGTTGTTGAGAATGGGGGTCATGGGACCTTGCATGTTTGCTATACCCATTGTTTTAGCGGTTTGTTTAAAGCTGTCTAGCGTAGGTCCTATGAGCAGATGTTCTTTGAGGGTGGTTGGGATGTATTTTGTGTGGATCCATGGCGTGATGTATAGAGGGGTATCTGAGACTGCTTTTTCTAGTGTAACCCAATCTTTGATTTTGTCATGGACATTCCAGTCAACTATGCACTATAACTGACAGGCCCAGTAATAGAGTTTTAGGTCTGGTACACCTAAGCCTCCCTTGGATTTGGGAATGGTAAGTTGCCAGTGGTTTATTTTTGGTTTCTTTTTGTGCCAAAGGAATTGGGAGAAAATTTCTTTAAGATTTCAGAAAAATATAGGGGGGATTGCAATTGGGACTGTTTGGTAAATGTATAAAATGCGAGGGAGTACATTCATTTGATAATGGCCGCTCTCCCAAACCAAGAGAAGTGCAGTTTGCTCCATCTTTTAAAGTCTTCTTTAATGTTGTGGATGATGGGGAGATAGTTTTTCTTGAAGAGATTAGATGTTTGGTTCGTTAAGTAAATGCCTAGGTATTTAATGGCGGAAGTTTGCCACATAAAGGGGAAGTTGTTTTTACAATCTTTCAATTGGTTTTGGGGGGGGGGGGGGATACGTTAAGAGCTTCCGATTTCGAGAAGTTTAAGTGAGCGATATAGCAGAATGTGTTGAAATCCTTTGGGACATTTGGAATTGAGGTCAAGGGGTCAATTAAAAACATGAGAATATTGTTCGCGAATGCGGCTAATTTGTATTGATTCCTGACAATGTCTATTTCCTTTATGTTGTTGTTGGCTCTGATTCATCTGAGGAATGCTTCCAGTGTTAGTATGAAGAGGATAGGGGAAAGGGGACACCCTTGGCGAGTCCCATTCCTGATGGGGAAAGTATTTGATAGGAGGTCGCTGACCCTTACCTTAGCTGATGGGTTAGAATAGAGCGACATGATGAGGGAGATTAATCTGGGGCCAAGCCTAATTGCCAGAAGAGTTGCTTTTAAGTAGTCCCAGGCCAGCCCATCAAACGCCTTCTCTGCATCAAGTGACAAAAGGAATCCCGGAAGTTTATTTTTAGCTAGCCAAGACTGTATGTTGATCGCTTTCACTGTGTTTTCCCTGGCTTCTCGCCCCGGGACAAATCCTACTTGGTCTTTATGCATTAGGCCTGTAATAAGTGGGAGGATTCTGTTTGCTAGGATTTTCGCAAAGAGTTTCAGATTGGTGATTAGTAGGGATATGGGGCAGTAACTTACTGTTTGGGTTGGATCTTTATCCGGTTTAGGGATAATGATGATGTGGGCTTCAAACAGATTGTGTAGTTGATCGTCTTTTTTTGCTAGCTGGTTGAAAGCTCTTAGGAACTGTTGTATCAGTAAGTCTTGGAAGGATTTATAGTAGTCTGTTGAGAAGCCATCCGGGCCTGGGATTTTGCCAGTTTTAGTTTGTTTAAGTGCTATTTTGAATTCGTCCTCAGTAAGCGGGCCATCTATATCTTTGGCTTGTTGTTTAGCCATTGGGTTGAGTGCATAATTTTCAAGGAAATCGTTTATTATGTTTTGTCTAGAGTCTTTTAGATCAGGGGGCTTAGATTCGGGCGGTAGATTGTAAAGGTCTGAGTAGTAATCTACGAATTGTTGGGTGCTCTTCATTAGTGATAACTTTTTTCCCTTTGGGTGTGTTTATTGATCAAATTATTGCATTTGCTCTTTTTTCTTGCATGGCTCTGGCAAGATATTTTCCACTTTTGTTACTATGTTCATAGAAGAGTTTTTGTGTTAAAATGTATTTTCTTTTCACCTTATGGCCTAATTCTTCCGAGAGGAGGGCACGCGTCTGGGATAGTTCTAATAGGGTGGTGCTGGCCCTGGTTCTTTTATGTATTTGTTCCAAGATTTGTATTTTTTTCAGAAGGGAGTTCATTTTGGTTTGTTTAGCTCATTTACGGGCTGTGGCTTGGGATATTAGGAGTCCTCTTATTATGCATTTGTGCGCTTCCCATTGTGTTATGGGATTGGTTTCTGGGGTGTTGTTTGTTAAGAAGTACTTGCTTTTCGCTTTTTTAATTGTGGTTATGTTCTCAGGGTAGTTGAGCAGGAAAGTATCTAGATGCCAGGTTTTTGTGGTGTGTGGTTTTTCTGGGAGCGTGAGGGATATGGAAATTGGGTGGTGGTCCGAAAGGAACATCGCTTCTATTGTGGCTTTGGAGAGTAATTGTAAATCTTTTTGTGAAATCCAGAAGTAATCAATTCTTGTGTAGCGATTGTGTGGCATGGAATAAAAAGTGTAGTCTCTGCCAGTTGGGTGAAGGGCTCACCAAGCATCATGTAGTAAGGCATCTTGTAGTTGTTTTTTGATTTGGCGGAAAGTGCGAAAAGATAGGATGAGGAGCCTGATGAAGTGTCTTCTAGTGGATTGAGGGCTACATTGAAGTCACCTCCCAGGATGAGAATGCCTTTTTAGAAGGCTATTCGTTCTGTGATAGTTTCTCTAAAGAAGGCTATTTGAGCTTTGTTCGGGCTGCATATATTGACTATCGTATAGGCTTACCATGACATGTGCCTTTAATAAAGAGGAAGCAACCTTCTTCGTCGCTAAGGGAGTCCGTTATATCCAGGGGGACGTTTTTAGATAAAAGGATTGATACGCCTTTTGTCTTTGCCAATTTGTTAGTTGCATGGTATACCATTGGGAAATCTTTGTTGGTTATTTTGGGAATGTTATCCGTATGAAAGTGGGTTTCTTGGAGTAGAAGGACATCAGTTTTTAAGTGTTTCATGTGTGCTAGTAGTTTGCTTCTTTTTTCTGGGATGTTAAGTCCTTTGATGTTGAGGGAGGTTGGTTTGATTTGGGTCATTTTGTAGTGATGTGTATAGAGAGGATGGAGTATACTCTGGAAGGAAAGAGGGGAAAGGGTGAGGGGGGTAAGGGAATAAGGGATAGGTAAACCCCTTCCTTAGAGGTTGGAAAGATACCGACTACTGTTGGAGACCTGTTCCTCAGTAAATTTCTGTCTCTGTCAGGATGGTACAGTTACGGAGGTGGCCGCAACTGTGTGGGGGTAGTGGCTGAACGACAATGGTGTAAAGCTCTAATGTTCCGTTGATTCGTATTAGAGTTAGAAGTGTTGTGTTTGGTCTGCATCATTGCTGCACTATTTGATCCTGGTAGTGTTGTGACCTTATTCAAAAGTGAATGTATAAGTCCTGAAAAACTACACCCTAGCACTATCGGGGTCATTTGCATCCATGGGGACACTAGAAACTACCAGACTGTGGTGGTTGAGGTTGATACCCCTTGGGGCAGTGTGACACATTTAGTGGGAGTAGCTTCACTACTTCATGAACCTTTAGTGGGGAGAGATTTTTCCCATTTTTGGAGATTATGGGATGGCACAGGGAGTCTGGAGGATAGAGCTCCCTCTCCTGGGGAAGCACGGGAACTCTCACAAGACCCTTTTTGCCAAATGGAAGGGGAGACCCTCTTCCTTTTCCTGTAATGGGAAGCCAGAGGAACTGGAAGATAGCTCCCAGCTCGAGGTTACCAAACCAGAGAACATCTCTGACTCTAATAGTGAGAGTGGACAGAATGTGACCCCTGACTTAGAGGTCAGGAGAGAGGATTTTTGTACTGAACAACTACGCAATGTCACACTCACCAGAGCCAGAGAAAACATTAAAGTAGTGGATGGGGAACCTGTTGAACCCAATTGGGTAGTGTCTTTTCCCCACATAGCTCTTAAAAACAGTTTTCTGTATCAGGTGGTTAAACGCGGGGAGGACGAGGTAGAACTGCTAGTGGTTCCCAAACCCTTTCACAGGATGGTGCTAGACTTGACCCATGGTAATATAATGGGGGACATCTGAGTATGGAGAAGACCAGGGAGAGAATTACCTAGAGATTCTTCTGGCCCGGTTTGTATGCAGATGTCAAGGAACACTGCAAATCATGCCCTGAGTGTCAAATGTCAGCGCCATCGCCCCATTTTCTTAGTCCCCTTTTTTCCACTACCCATAATTGAAGTGCCGTTTGAAAGAATTGGCATGGATCTCATGGGACCAGTAGTAAAATCTGCCTGGGGACACCAGCACATCCTAGTAATCCTAGACTTTGCGACCCATTATCCTGAAGCTATACCCTTGTGGAACACCTCCGCTGAGACTATTGGTCCAGGTGTTTAGTCGGGTGGGGATCCCTAAAGAGTTCCTGACAAATCAGGGCACCCAGTTTATGTCCAGAGTTACCAAGGAATTGTGCAAGTTGTACAAAATCTCCCATCTTCTTACCTCTGTCTACCACCCCCAAACTGACGGTTTTGTGGAGAGATTTTAACAAGACCCTCAAAAGTATGATGAAAAGGGTGATGGATAAAGATTGGAGAAATTGGGACTTTTTGATGCCCATACGAGAGGTTTTGCAAGCATCTACAGGTTATTCTCCATTTGAACTCCTGTATGGTAGATATCCCAGGGGACTCCTAGATGTCACAAAGGAAACATGGGAGGGAGAGTCCACCCCTCACAGAAGCGTCATTGAGCATATCTCATTGATGCAGGATCGAATAGCAGCTGTCATGCCCCTGGTATGGGAACATATGGAGCGAGTCTAGGATGCTCAGAGAAAGGTTTATAATCGGGTTGCCAAGACCCAAACTTTCAACCCTGGGGATAGAGTACTGGTGCTGGTACCCACTGTTGAAAGTAAATTCCTCGCAAAGTGGCAGGGTCCCTTGTCAGTGGTGCAACAACGGTTGTGAGCAAAAATAGAGACTTTTTCTCCCCTCCGCCCGTACTGACCACAGTGATTCAGTATGACATAGTCACAGAGCCAGGTGTTCGTGTAAATGTGAAGCCTTATAGAATACCTGAGGCTAGGTGCGAGGCAGTGGCAAAGGAGATCCAGAACATGTTAGAGTTGGACCTGATAGAGGAGTCCCACAGTGCCTGGTTGAGCCCCATAGTGCTGGTCCCAAAACCAGATGGCACTATCAGGTTCTGTAATGACTTTAGAAAGCTGAATAGCGTGTGTAAGTTTGACACATACACGATGCTGCGGGTTGATGAACTTGTGGATAGGTTGGGAGAGGCCTGGTATATAACAACCTAAGGACTACTGGTAGATACCCCTAACAGAGTCAGCCAAGGAGAAAATGGCCTTTTCTATTCCCGAGGGCTCCTTTCAGTACAAGCGTATGCCGTTTGGTCTACATGGGGCCCCTTCATTGTTTCAGAGAATGATGGACAAAATGTTAAGGCCACATCACCCCTATGCAGCTGTCTATTTGGATGATGTGATCATCCGCAGCCCAGATTGGAAATCGCATCTGCCCTGAGTGCAAGCAATGGTAGATTCCCTTAGAAAAGCGGGTCTCACAACCAACCCCAAAAAGTGTGCCATCGGTTTAGTGGAAGCCAAATACTTTGGCCACATTATTGGTCGCAGACTCGTCAAGCCACAGACCAATAAGCTTGAGGCGATCCAAAAATGGCCCCAACCCCTAACTAAAAAGCATGTGCGTGCATTCCTGGGGGATCACGGGGTACTACAGGCGCTTCATACCCACCATTGCTGTCCCCCTGATGGACCTGACAAAGGGTAGAGGGTCGGTTATGGTAAATTGGAACCCTGAAGCCGAGAAGGCATTTCAGAAGTTGAAACAAGCCTTGTGTGTACAACTGGTGCTTGTGACCCCGGACTTCACCAAAGAATTAGTTTTGCAGACCAACTCCTCTGATGTGGCTCTAGGGGCTGTACTGTCCCAGATCAGAGATGGGGAGGAGCACCTGGTTGCATACCTGAACCGCAAGCTGAACAGGTATGAAAAAAATTACGCCATCGTACAGAAGGAGTGTCTCAATATCAAATGGGCCTTGGAGACCCTAAAATATTATTTGTTAGGAAGCCCTTTTAGACACGCTCCCCTGAAGTGGATGTGTGACAATAGAGAGAAAAACAGTTGAGTGACGAGATGGTTTCTGGCCCTACAGCCGTTCAAATTTACAGTGGAGCTGCAGAACAATGCGGGTGCCCTTTCCCGGGTCCACTGTATGGGTGCGACAGTTGCTCAGCCACAGGGGCTTGAGCAGAGGGGTAGGATATGTGACGTCGATATCTGTCATCTCGCATGCGTTCACTTGGGATGGACTAGAGAGAATCCGGCCCAGTTTTTACCAGCCGCCGTGGCAGAGCTGGTTCCGGCCCGGAGTTTCTGCTGCTATAAATGACCAGGAAGAGAACACAGTTTGCTCTGGCCTGGGACCACTCTGAGAGAGCTACACCTTGGAAATTGGTTGCTCAAGGACCTTAACCACTTCAATACTATGCACTTAGAACACTTTCCTACCAGACCAATTTTCAGCTTTCAGTGCTGTTGCATTTTGAATGAGAATTGTGCGGTCGTGCGATGCTGTACCCAAACAAATTTTTTATCATTTTGTTCCCACAAATAGAGCTTTCTTTTGGTGGTATTTGATCACCTCTGTGGTTTTTATTTTTTGCGCTATAAACAAAAAAAAGACCGAAAATTTTGAAAAAAAAAAATTCTCTATTTCTGTCACAAAACTTTGTAAATAAGTAAATTTTCTCCATCACTGATGGGCACTAATGAGGCTACACTGATGGGCACTGATCTGGCAGTACTGATTGGCACTGATGAGGTGGCACTGATAATGAGGCACTTATATGCAGCAATGATGAGCACTGTTAGGCGGCACTGATAAGCAGCACTGAGGGGCACTGATATGAAACACTGACGGGCACTGATATGCAGCACTGACAGACACTGATAAGCGGCACTGACGGACACTGATAAGCGGCACTGATGGGCACTCATAGATGGCACTGATTGCCACTCATAGGCGGCACTGGGCACTGATAGTTGGCACTGATGGGCACTGATAGGTGGGCACTAGTAGGTGGCACTGGTGGGCACTGATATGTGGCACTGGTATGCACTGATAGGGGCACTGGTACACACTGACAGGGGCATTGATGGGCATTGGCGGGCATATGTACAGAAAGGGGCCCATTCCCTGATGGTCTAGGGTGGCATCTGAAGGTGGCACTAAGTGCCATTCATATTGGGCACTATGCCCCTTACCTGGTGGTCTAGGGTGGTCTCCCTGGTGGTCCAGATTGGCTCCCTGGTGGTCCCTGGTCGGCTCCCTGATGGTCCTGGGTGGGGACATTGTTGGTGGTCCTTGCGCAGGCTCCCTGGTGCTCTAGTGTGGCGATCCGAGAGGGGGCTATGCTGATAAATCATCAGCACAAACCCTCCCTGTCAGGAGAGCAGCCGATCGACTCTCCACTCCTCAGGTCTGCAGACCTGAGTACAGGAAAGCCGATAAACGGCTTTCCTGTGTTACACTGTGACCAGCCGTGATTGGTCACGGCTGATCACATGGTAAAGTGCTTCGGATAGAAGCACTTTACCGAGATCGGTATTACGGGGGGTCAGACTGACCTCCCACATCACCGATCGCAGCGATGCGCGCCCCCCCCCCCGGGCGCGGGGCGGCTTGTTATCCTGAGGACGTCATATGACGTCCAGTCAGGATAATTAAACCACTTCCCGGCCGTCATTCTGCATACGGCGGTCGGAAAGTGGTTAAAAAGAAGGTTTGCATATGCTTTTGTTTGGGGGTGTCTGGGATGAGCCCGGCACTGTATAGTGAGGTAACCTGCTGTATAGTTTTGCGCCAGATGGCAAGGATTTGTTTTTGCTATTTTGTTTTTATTACTTGCAATCTTTGCTAAATAAAACTAGCAAGCCGCCAGAATTTTAAAAAGTTTTTCCCAGGAAAGGTGATCCCCACGAGTTAATCTCCCACAATATATATATATATATATATATATACATATACAGTATCTCACAAAAGTGAGTACACCCCTCACATTTTTGTAAATATTTTATTATATCTTTTCATGTGACAACACTGAAGAAATCACACTTTGCTAAAATGTAAAGTAGTGAGTGTACAGCTTGTATAACAGTGTAAATTTGCTGTCCCCTCAAAATAACTCAACACACAGCCATTAATATTTAAACCACTGGCAAAAAAAGTAAATACACCCCTAAGTGAAAATGTCCAAATTCGCCATTTTCCCTCCCCAGTGTCATGTGACTCGTTAGTATTACAAGGTTTCAGGTGTGAATGGGGAGCAGGTGTGTTACATTTGGTGTTATCGCTCTTACTCTCTCATACTGGTCAATGGAAATTCAACATGGCACATCATGGCAAAGAGCTCTCTGAGGATGTGAAAAAAAGAATTGTTTCTTTATATAAAGATGGTATAGGCTATAAGAAGATAACCAAGACCCTGAAACTGAGCTGCGGAATGGTGGCCAAGACCGTGGTTTAAAAGGGCAGGTTCCACTCAGAACAGACCTCGCCATGGTCGACCAAAGAAGTTGAGTGCACGGGCTCAGCATGATATCCAGAGGTTGTCTTTGAGAAATAGACGTATGAGTGCTGCCAGCATTGCTGCAGAGGTTGAAGGTGTAGGGGGTCAGCCTGTCAGTGCTCAGACCATATGCCGCACACTGCATCAAATTGTTCTGCATGGCTGTCGTCCAAGAAGGAAGCCTCCTCTAAAGATGATGCACACTTCCGGTTCCGGCGCCACATGGAGTAGCTGTGCTCTCAGCTAGCTCCCTATCTGCCCTCAAAAATCTGCCTGAAAAACCGGCCGATTCTGCCCTCTACACCCCTCACCTCCATCAACGCACACTTCTCCTAACTGGATGGATCGATTCGTGGAAAAAGGTGCGCCCAGATCGCTCCCGTCGCGTCGACTGGAAATCGAGGCCGCGGCTCCGGCCTGCTCAGCCGCGGCTTCGGGAAACGCGCATCCGATCGTTCAAGCGATCGTTCATCCGCCCGTTCCGAGCCCGAACGATCAGAGCCAGCACGAACACGGTGGACCTGATATTTCTCTACAAGGAGACCCAGACATGGATGTCAGCGCTCCATCTCAACATGCACCCCCGGGCTCCAAGGATTCTGACACCGAACGCATAGCACGTGCAGTGGCAGC
>BLSH010494833.1:225814-254196 GCA_018402905.1 Glandirana rugosa
TTACAAGAAAGAATAAAAACTTAAAGGCTTAAAACCTTTAAGTCTTTATTCCTTCTTGTAAACTCTATTCAAGAACTACATAATAAAATTGAATAATATTTAACATTATTCGATAATAATAAATTTTACAAGAAGGAATAAAGGCTAAAAACGTCACACACTGACATATATACGTATGACATACATTCACACACATGACTCACACATATATGACACACATATAACATACATATAACATACATATGACACACATATGTATGTTATATGTGGGTCATATATGTGTGGGTCATATGTGTGTGTATGTATGTATGTATGTATGTCATACGTACATATGTCAGCGTGTGACGTTACCCGAACGATTTTTGAAATGTCCGGGTCCGGGTCCGTGCCACGGACACCCGAAAGTTCGGTACGGACCCGAACGTTACAGTCCGGGTTCGCTCAACACTATTTATAACTTATTATACATTATAATAAGCTATTATTATTTCAAGTGTTCTTCCTTATTTTCAACTTTTGCAGTGTGCGACTGTATACATGCATACTGTATGTATGTATGTATGTATGTGTGTGTATACTGGGTGTGTATATACTGGGTGTATATTGTATGTATACACACAGTATACATACAATATACATACAATATACACACAGTATATACACACTCAGTACACACACTTACATACAGTATGCATATATACAGTCACACACTGCAAAAATCGGAAATAAGGAAGAACATTTTAAATAATAATAGCTTATTACAATTTATAATAAGTTAAAATAATACATCAAGAACTTATCTCAAATGTTCTTCCTTATTTCTGAATTTCCAAAATTCGGAAATTCAAAAATAAGAAAGAACATTTGAAATAATAATAGCTTATTATAATTTATAAATTAAAATAATAAATTAATAACTTATTATTTGAAATGTTCTTCCTTATTTCCAAATTTCCGAAATTTGGAAATTCGGAAATAAGAAAGAACATTTCAAATAATAATGAATAACTATTAAATCATAGGTATTGGAATTTTCTTGAAAATATGGCTATTAGTGATACATTTCTTATTTAAGTTCACTAACAGCCAAACTTTCAAGGAAATTCTAATACCTATAATTTAATAGTTATTAGTTATTTATTATTTCAAATGTTCTTAGTTATTTTCGAATTTTCGGATTTCTGAATGACAGAATTTCAGATTTTCGTTTATTACGATTGCCAAATTTCCGAATTATCGCAATTGCCGAATTACCACGAATTTCCGAATTACTGCAATTGCCGAATTACCGCAAATTTCCAAATTTCGGATTTCCAAATTTTTTAAATTCCAAATTTTTTGAATTTCCGAATTTCCGAAAAATTAAAAAAACGAAAACGAAAAAAAAAATTATTTTTCAGCCATGCACAAGTCTAATGCCAGGATTACTGAACGATGCTGTACCTGCCTGAAGGTTATCAGCACTAAGCCCGAAAAACCAAACCATAGTTATATGATTTATTTTCATACATAAGGGCTTTATTATATGTAATTCTTTTAATAAATATATACTGTATACTTTTTCTGTCTATTACCACCTATACTATAAATATACTAATGAGGGCCCAGTCGCATGACCTGTAAAAGTTACGGCTGTCCTCCAATCATTGATCTCTCTGTTGCTTTAAGCAAAGGGAACTTTACAGGGAAATTCAGGCTGTACACCGTTTTTTGAATGGCCTGTAAAATGTAGGTACCAGAATTAAAAAATACTGCAGAGTATAACAGAGAATGAATCTGCCTCTGTTCTGTAATAATCTTATTTATAGTTTTCATTATCTTTTCTAGAAAATCGATCCCTATTTGCGGTAATATGCTATAAAATTAAGAGATAACAAGATTAAGAGATTTGAGTAGGTGTGTGGTTTTGCCTGGAGGGAAAAGGGACATAAGCAGAAATATGGATGAAGAACAGAGACATTGCATGTAGGACACTATAGGCTAGGCTCCTTTACAGAAAATTGTAAGGAGAATGTCCATATGCAATGAGACACATTAGAAAGGAGTGGCCAGAGTCCTACTAATCATGTTCCGCGAGGTGAGGAGAGCTGTGTGTGAGTCACCATTGGGACCGGCGGGAGAGCGACCCCTCTAATCCTCAGAAGCTCTGAGTTTTATATTCTCATGTGGATAGATCCAGTGCAGATGAGAGCATGCTTGCATGTAAGTGTGATGTTTGTTTTTATTTTTGATTGCATAAAGACATAAAGACAGTGACAGAAAGAGGAGAAAAACAGGTGAAATTTGGTTTGAAAGCCTGAAAGTCAATAAAGGTCTATCGTTCTGGTCAGTTTGACTTATCGCAGGTTTGGGTAGAGCAGCTGATTGTATGAAATTCTGGTGTTGTTACATTTCATATTGAAGCATTTAAAATTGAGAGAAATTGGTTAAATTATAGCCAAATGCAATTTTAGTTTTGGTTTTGGACAGAGTAGAGAAGGATTAGAACACCTATTAGATGTTTATTGTTGTTTTTGACCCACTTAGGGAGATTCACTCTATTGAGGTTAATTTACTAAAACTGGAGAGTAAATAATCTGATGTAGCTGTGCATGGTAGCCAATCAGCTTTTAACTTCAACTTGTTCAATTAGGCTTTGAAAAAAAAAACATGGAAACTGATTGGTTTCAATACAGATTTCCTGTCCCAGTGTTTCTGTTGATTTCCCATCATTTCCTGTCTTGCTGACCCTCATCGCTGGGAAAGAAAAGGGCTATAAAAAAAGGAAAGGAAAAGCCTATAAGAAGGTTTGCGGCTGAAGATAATTTTTTTATATTTCATCCTTGATTAGTGTATATTTTATACATTGTTATTGCACGTTGAAAAGATTCAAAACTATTACCCAGCCTACACTTTCTGTCTAGCACAGTTGTACAAGGTCCTCTCTTGAAATTGCTTACTCTAATTTCACTGATCACTGTGAGCCTTTCTGCAGCAAGTCAGATAAGGCCTACCTCATTGTCTGGCTTGAAGACATCATCTAACTTTTTCCTCTAAATAAATATTGTGCCTGTCAAGCCCATTTTATTTATTACATTTCTACAAATCATGGAGGCTCAGCACTACATGTGGGTATTATCTAGCGCAATCTGCATATATATACAGAGTGACTGGGAACACCGGGGTTGATTTACTAAAACTGGAGTGTGCAGCTTTGCATGGTAACCAATCAGCTTCTATCTTCAGCTTGTTCAATCAAGCTTTGACAAAAAAAAAAAAAAAATGAAAGCTGATTGGTTTCTATGCAGAGCTGCACCAGATTTTGCACTCTCCAGCTAGTAAATCAACTCCTCTGTCTCTTCTAGACTGATATCCACTCATTAAGACATTTTGATGTTTGAATAATGCCTCCCAAAAGCCAGCTCAGAGTCTGCATAAGGGCTGAGGGCTCATGTAAGAAGTGTTAAGGCAGGGAGCTTCACCCATCAGCTGTGATGTGCCTGCATTGCATAGATAAGCACATTACTGGGTCTAAAATAAGACATTTCATTTCATTGGCATGTTCAAGAGGGTGGGAAAAGAGGGGACCTAGGGAAGCAAAGTATATGCATATTAAACTTTGGCTTTAACTGCAGGCTTAAATTGTAAAGTGGGATTTAGCATCTGTTGCTCATTTGATAAAAGGCACACTCATTTGCATTCTCATTTAGGCATTCAAATGCCACTTCATTGGAGAAAGTTAGCTTTTACAAATGCACGTTGGGAAGTGATGTTGATTATCATTTGCTGAGTCACATGCATTAAACACTTCTGTGGGTGTACAGTCTTGATCTGACAGTTTTGCAAATAGCCATGACTATTACATCCTCCAGCAAAGCTAATTGTGAATAATCAGAAGGTTTAGCAAATCAGACAAATGTAGTGAAAGCAAATTATCATCAGTGGTAATTCTTAGTACAAATTCGTGTGCATACACCTTAACAATCTATGACTGTATCACAATGATGCTCTAAAACTATTTTTATTTTAATAATATTAAGAATTTGGTTGGTTGCCATTTATAGCTACCTTTTTATTTTAAGTTTTGCACATATGCAAAAAGTATGGTCAATAATTCCAATGTGCGAAGGGAGTGGGTCGGGTGAAACCAGAAGTGTTTTTATTGAAAAGTTTCTGCAATTACAAAGCATGACCTTCAGTCTGAGATACAGGACAGCAACTGCTATTCTGTTCCTACATAACAATACACATCTATATCTATAATAATAACATTCTCAATCTCATATATACAGGAATAACATTGTCATAGAAAATAATAAACAATTGTACATGTGCTAATATGTTATTTAATCACACAGCAGCCTTTACTGATCATGGGATGTAAATTAAATCAATTTTGCCCTGTTTATGGCCCTAAATTTGTTCCCTCTTACCTGCAATGACGAAGCATGACCTTCAGGCTGGGTTCCCACTGCAGCGATCTCAGAGATCGCATATGATTTGCACCACACTGCAGTGTGAACCATATGCGTTCTCTGTGTGATGCAAATTCAGCCATAGAGATTGTATGGCTGAATTCGCATCACAATCGGAGCAAAGTCGCACAGGACCCTTTTTTTTCACAGGGTCAGAATCGGATTGCATGGTGGTACACACCATCCGATCCAATTCCTGTGCGAGTTTGCAGTTCGCAGTGCGATATGCGAACTGATTTGGGGGTGTCATTAACATTGTATTAACACTCCCCACAGTTCACCTATGGCAGTGTGAACTGCCGCTGGGAGACATGCGATGCAGGAACCCGCAGTGGATTCGCAGGGTTCCTGCATTGCTGCAGTGTGAGCCGCGCCTCAGTCTGAGATACAGGACAGCAACTGCTATTCTGTTCCTACCAGAAACAAAGGTCTGTCTTTTGGTTCCCCCTGCTATTAAAGCAGTTTTTATTTTTTCAAAGAATTTATTAAGGATTTCAAGCATATACAATACATTACCCAGCATTGGGGGGGGGGGGGTAAGTCCCAACGCCTGAAATAGCATTTTGTTACATAAAGCAAGGGTAAAAGAATAGGATGAGAGCACAACATTGTACGAAATAACCATAAGAGTTGGATGGATCTTAGGTCTGTATTGGTGTAAAATAAAATGGGGGGGGGGGTCCTGCAACTTCCACACATGAATGAAAGAAGGAAAATTGACAGAAAGAACGAGAGAGAGAGAGAGAAAGGAGAAAAGGATCATTTCAATAATAACAGTAATAGACTTCCATCGTTGGGGGGGGATATGACAAGGGTCAAGACCCCGAGGAGGTCCTTAGTGACTAATGTCGGAGCTGGTTCCTGTCCTGCTACTGGTAGGGGAGGAAAAGATGGGGAAGCTTCGATGAATGTCCTCTGAGCGGAGACTTGGGTGTTGGTGGTGAAAATAGGTGAAAGAGTTGCTGAGAGAATCAATATTTTCTGAAGGATGGGTAACAATAAAGAAGGTGTTCCAACGTAAGAGGAAACGGTCTTTGGCGGTAGGGCAGTTGAAGTCCGTTAAGATTTTCTCCTTGTGCAGCTGGGTTGATAGCTCCAGTTTGACTTGTGATGGGGTTAGGCAAGTCCCCAAAAGCCAGTTTTTGAGAATGACCCTGCGGGCCGCGAAGAGGCAGTGGAGAGTCCAGTCCTTGTGGGAACGGATTTTGTCATCTGACCACATCAGTAGTTGTTTGTCCCAGTGGCCAAATATCAGAAGGAGGGGGTCTTTAGGTATGCGCAGCAGTGTAATTTCTTGGATATAGGCTATGATCTTGTCCCAAAAGGAGGATATGAATGATCAGGACCAGAAACGGTGTGCCAAGGAAGGATTCTCTTGTTTGCAGTGTGGGCAAGAGATGGACTGAGGAGAGTCCTTGACCTTGAGAAAGGGAACATGGGCTCTATGGATGATTTTCATTTGTGTCTCCCTCCAATATTCGTATGGTACCAGTTTCAAGAGCTTATTATATCTAAGAAGAACTTTGTGCATTAAGTCGGGGTCATGGAAGTCCTTGCCCCAGTTGGCAGAGGAGGTTGAGGAGAAAGTAGGGGTTGTTTTGCGAAGTAAGGGTTTATAGATGTCTGATATGTTATACGCTTTTGCTAGAAGTAGATCATCAATAAATGAAGGTTGAAATCTCTTTGATTCGTCTCTGACAGATGAGTTGATGAAGTTGGCACATTGCCAGTAGTAGAAAAGGTGGAGGGGGGAGGGAGTAACGTTGAGCCACAGTACTGAAAGGGAGTAATTTTCCAGTGTCCAAATCACAGATAGAAGCAACGTTTGTTAGCCCATTGCCTTGCCATATCAAGTAAGGGTGTTGAGCAAGACCCGGGAGAAAAGAGGGATTTCCTTGGATCGGGAGAGACCTTGAGATGTTGTAGGGTAATTTTAACAGCTTACCTACCTCCCTCCATGCTATGGTTGTATCCCTCAGTAAAAGGTTGTGTTGGAGACTGGGAAAAGGCTGTTTCCATTTTGAGTGGAGCAAGGCCGCCAAAGAATAGGGGTGTGCCATTGTGGATTCAAGAAAATAATTTGAGAACCGAGATGGCCTACCCTCACTAAACAGGATAAATTGTACAATCTAATATTTGGCAAACCAATACCTCCCTCTCTCCTGGGAAGGTGCAGTTTGGACATGGCGATGCGCTGTCTTTTGCGTCTCCAAATAAATTTAGATATAGCTGAGTTTAGGGTGTGGACATCCTTATGTTTAAGGAGAAGTGGGATAGTCTGTAAGGGATAGAGCAACTGCGCAAAGCTGACCATTTTAAATAGGTGGCACCTCCCCAGGAGCGAAAGAGGCAGATCCATTCAAGGGAGGGTAGTTTAAAGTGTAAATGGAAGAGGGTAGCTTCCCTATTTTTATACCCAGATATGTGATGTGGGATTTGGCGATAGAGAAAGGTGAGTGCTTGGTCCACACAGGAGTTGGGGATGCTCCTAGGTGTAGGATTTCACTTTTGTTGTAGTTTAACCTCAGACCTGAACATAGTTTAAAATCGTCAAAAATCGATTTGATGGTGCTCATGTCTACTGAGGGGCTGCTGGAAAATATAAGAACATCATCGGCAAACAGAGCCGACCTCAGTTCATGTTCACCTACTTGAATACCATGAAGGGGGGCAATTGTATTTAAGAGTCTGGACAGGGGTTCCAGTGCCAGGTTAAAGAGGAATGGGGATAGAGGGCATCCCTGTCTGGTTCCCTTATGCAATTTAAATTCATCAGAGAGGAGACCAGCCACAACCAACCTGGCCGCCGGAGAAGTATACATAGAGGTGATCAGATGGCAGAATTGACCCGAGAAACTCATCTTTTGCAGCACAAGAGATAACCATTCGAAATTAATGTTGTCAAAAGCCTTCTCCGCGTCCAGGATGATGATGGCATGGTCCCCCCCAGGGTGACTTTTGGCATGCTCAAGGACCATGAGAACTTTGCGTATGTTTAACGACACTGTTCTCCCTTTTACGAAACCAGATTGCGTGCTATGGATCAGGTCAGGGAGGATAGATGCCAGCCTGTTGGCGACTATTTTAGAGAGAAGTTTTACATCTAGATTTAGCAAAGATATGGGTCTATAAGAGCCCGGTTTCGAGAGGGTCTTTGCCTTTTTTGTATAGGAGCTTGATGATAGCTTGGTTGCCTGAGGGCAAGTATGACCCACCCTCCCAAATCCCATTAAAGACTTTGACTAGAGTAGGTAGTATCGCCATTTGAAGGGATTTATAAAATTCCCCCGTGTAGCCATTAGGACCCGGGGCTTTGTTTGGGTTGAGTTGGCGAATGTCCATGGTGACATCTGATGTGGAAATGGGGCTGTTAAGGTAGTCTAATTGGGATGTGGTAATTTGTGGTAGGGTCAGACTATCAAGGAGCTTGTTTGCCAGGGTATTGTCGATCTGCTCGGGGGCATATAGAGACGCGTAGAAGTTTTGCATGATCTGGCTGATCTCTGGGGTAGTGTTCTTAATCGTCCCTAAAGGGTCTCGTAAGGAGGTAATATGAGTGGGCGACATGGGGAATTTGGCTAGCCTGGCGAGAAGCTTCCCGGATTTGTTTCCAAATCTATATAGGGAGGCCTCCATCTGGGAGCGCTTAGTTTGTTCCAAAATGTCTGCCCGTGTGTCAAAATCAGCTTTAGCTTCCTGCCATTCTTTTCTGTTGAAGGGAGAGTCGGAGAAGGACAGAGCTCTCTGCGCTTGTTTTAGGCGAGAGCTTGCATTTTTATATTTGGAAATCGAGTTTTTCTTGAAAGATGCGGCATAGGATATAATTTTCTCTCTTAAGAAGGCTTTCTCAGTGTCCCAGAAGAGATGGGGATTATCCGCGTGCGAGGCATTTGTTGAGGAGAATTCCTCCCAGGCGTTGGCAATATAGGATTGGAAATCAGTATTGTTGTGTAGATATGAGGGGAAGCGCCATTGAGGGAGGTTTGGCTGGGATAAGGAGTCATTTAACGTGATTGTGATCGGGGCGTGATCAGAAATCACTATTTCGTGGATCGCAGAATCAGTCGCAAGAGGGATTAGGTCACCCGAGCAGAAGATATAGTCGATTCTGGTGAACACCCTGTGGGGGTTGGAGTAAAATGTATATTCCCGGTCCAGTGGATGGAATAATCGCCACATGTCTGTCATATGGATTGATTCCATGGTACCAGCTAAGGGAGAGTGTTTCGGCCTGGGGTGGAAAGTTTGAGTGTGCTTAGGGTGAGATCTGTCGTCGTCCAGATCCATGATAGAGTTGAAATCGCCCCCCACCAAATGAGGAGTGTGGGGCGATTTCAGCAGATTGGTGGAGAGGTGGCTAAAAAAAGAATTCCCGGGGTTATTAGGGGCATAAATGCTTGTTATCAGCATTTCCTTATCGCCTAGCTGTGATATGGCGACCTTGGTCGTCAGTGTTAGTCGTCAGGACTTGGCAAGGGAGATTTTTGTAGATTAGGATAATAACTCCTGCTTTACGGCCCACCGCGTCAGAGCCAAGTACAGAGCCCATCCAAAGTTTTCAAAGCCTATGGAAGTCTGATTGTGGCAAATGCATTTCCTGCAGTAGGGCAATAGCAGTTTTCAGCCTCTTGAGGTGTCTTAAAACTTTGAGCCGTTTAATAGGGGACCTAAGTCCCTTAACGTTCCATGAAGTGATTCTCATGGGGGTTTTACACGAAATGGGATGTGAGAAGTTGTGAAAGCTAGGTGCAAGGATTTAGTCATTAGGAAGGGTGTCGTGGTGAAAGTCAGATAATATGCAAATTTGTAAAGGTCATAAAATAGTTGGGGCAGTTGCAGGAGGTGATGGGGAGATGTGGGGGATAGAAAGTGGGGAGTTATTAACAAAATAACAATAATCAGGTGCAGATATGTATATAAACAATCATCAGAAAGAAAAAACTTCGCTTTTTTCCGCATGGGATCACAGAGAGAGGACAGCTACCAATCTGCGGTCACAAGCTAGACATGACATTGACATATGCCCAGACCAGATGTGAGAAGTGCCAATGGCGGAGTGCGGTCTGGAAAAGGGTTTTGGAGGTGAAAGCTGTCAGGGGTGATACCCATGTTAAAAAAAAGAAGGATAACATATAACTGAAACATTAGTTATATAACAAGGATCAAGGGAACAAGTGAACAGCAAAGTAGATGGGGTACTACCTGACCCATGGTGGGCCCCCGGGGGGGGCAGGTTGGTAAAGTGATTTTGGCGCCGAGTACCGGCGCAAGTCCAGCTTTACCTTGTCAAAATGTATCCGAGGCGAAACTGAACCATAAGTCAGCTGGGGATGTTTGAGGAAGCAGAGCTGGAGGGTTTGAGGCGTTTTGGAGAGTCCTTGCGGGGACTCCATTGGTCCAGAGATCTGGGTATCGAGGTGGCTTTGGAAGCGGAGTTAAGGAGAGAGTCCAGTTGAAGAGATCGAAGATATTTCTCCGCTTCCTTAGGGTCCTGAAAGGAAAGCTGCTCTCCATCCATAGACTTGAGACGCAGGATCGAAGGCTAAAGTAAATTTTACCTGGCGCTGGTAAAGAGCCGAACAGATCTGTTGGAAAGCCTTTCTCTTTTTGGAGACCTCTATGGAGTAGTCGGAAAATATCAGGATTTTAATTCCATCGATCTGTAGAGTTTTACCTTATCTGTGACTGTAGAATGTCTACTTTATCAGCATAGTTTAGGTACTTTGCGATAATTGTGCGGGGAGATTTTCTTTCGGCCGAGAAAACCCCTAAGCGGTGCGCTCTTTCCACCGTACATGGTCTCGGCAATCTCAGGGCTTCAGGAATGCGACGAGCGCAAAATTCCAAGATGGCGGAGGGTTGGAGAGATTCCGGGACACCTACGAACCTCAAGTTGCTCCTCCTAGATCTGTTCTCTAATTCTTCCAATTTTTGGATGATATATTGGTTTATTTTATCCTGTACCTGTTCCGTGGCTTGTGCCTGGTAAAGTTCATCCTCTATGTTGGAGATCCTGTGTTCAGCCTCATTGAGGCATGAGGAGTGTTCTCCTAACTCCCTTTTGATCATGAGCATACCTGCGCTGACAGCCTGTTGCACTGTGGCTGTTATAGTGGGGGCTAAGATTGCTGCCACAGCTTGGGCAATCTTGTTATAATCTTCCATGTCTCTAGGGCCAGATGAAGAGGGGGTCCCAGACACCCATTGTTAGAGACGAATGTTCCGCTGCGGGACGGAGCCGTTTCGTTCGTTTCGCCGCGGAGAAAAGCCGCATCCCCGGTCTCGATTTGTGAAGCGCCCGGCGGCGTTTGCGGGCCACTTTTTCCACGAAGCGGTACATAAGGCTGGGGGGGCACGCCAAGTCCGTCCAGAGGAAGGGCAGGTGGATTAGAGGGTCCTGGCAGGTTTTTTAGGCAGATTTTAGGACCGGGAGCAGGAGCTGTGCTGGAGACCCTCTACTCCATACGGCGCCAGAACCGGAAGTATTAAAGCAGTTTTAACATAAAATGTGCTCTCTGCCATTCAGGCTTTTAACTCTATGCTACCATATAATGGTGATTTAATAGAAATACCATGAATTTTACTTTATAAACAGAACTATAGGAAATGTGATACTTATTAGTTTGGTTTTTTTTTATGGGGTACCTGATTTTGACATACCTTACACTCTCCCCCACAAAATTTTAATGTCGTCCCCAACATACGCAGATTTTAGTATTAGAACCATTCCTTTCCCTATCTCACAATAACCATAGGGAGCCAAGGTTAAGTAGTAATCCAATTACTGGAGGAGCCGTCCTCCCTGCAACATCTACTTACAGTTATATCACAGCTTCCCACTAGGTCCAGAGCGCTCATGTGCCTGGTGAGATATTATTGCACATAGCCAACTAATTAGTAAACCTCTACAACACATGTTTTTGTAGGTTATGGAGACAATAAGGTTTGATGAGGAAACTAGGGAACACCTTATTACTTATGTCCTTTTTTCAATAAGGTGGCATACCCAAGGTACGTTACTAATACAGCACAGAGTAACCACCTAATACTCTCTATCTTTTTGTTGCTGTCGGCTGACTTTACCTTTACTACCTAGTCCCATCACTTGAAGCTATTTTTTTTCCTGGAATCTCTGCAGTGAGAGTGCAAGACATTTCCTTTTTTTAACCACAGAAAATAACACCTAACATCTTTGACATAAGTAAACAACTCTAACATAGTAAGCATTATTAGACCGTAGCATAATACACATGACTATTTTTACCAGTTTTTAGAGTCCTCAGTAAAACATTCTGGACTTAAATACCAGCTAGGGCAAGTAGGAATATGACCTGTACAACTGCTCTTCTGTCAACACAACTGGGCTGACCCAAAGTGTAATAAGTCAGAACCTTTCGTTGTCTCCTGTTCCTGCTGGGCTGGATCCTGCGTAGAGGAAGGGCAACTGAAGAGTCCTCATGCTTGCCTTCGTCACTGTCAACTGTCTCTGTTGGTTTTCCTGGTGAAGGATTTTCTTCTTCTATATCCCCTGGTGAACCTGCAGTTTGTTCAGGTTGACCTACAGGCTCGTCCTCTGTAGTTTCCACTGTATCTTTCTCTGTAGTTTCCTCTGTACTTTCCTCTGTAACTTCCTCACTCGTTTCAAGCTGACAAGGGTAGAAATCTGCTGCTTCTGGATTCAACTCTGTGTCTTCCCTTGTGTGGTCTCTCTGAGTTACAGGAATGAAAGATCCCCATTGCTCTTGTTCATGGTCAAATTCATCATCGGATACTCCCTCAGATATCTGTGTAGATGGTTGAGTAGTCTTTGGAACTCTGCCTTGTTTTCTGGCACTGGGTCTGTCAGGTATCTTCTGACCTCGGTCAATGGGTAGGAAATGGCATGGGAATAATAAATTGTGGTGTAGAAATCCTTGTTCAGCCTTTTCCAATTTATGGATTGACCTTGTACACTGGACCATCTTCACACTTTTTCCTAATGACAATATGTACGGCATTTTCCCAGAACGATCTCAGTTTTCCTGGTCCTCCTCTTTCAGTAAGATTTCTTACAAGAATTCTGCTGCCAGGTGAAAGTTCAACTCCACGAGTCTTCTTGTCATAGTGTTCTTTTCCTCTTTGTGCAGCTTGAGTTGCTACCTTTGAAGCAATCTGATAGGCCCCAGCCATCCTCTCTGTCCAAGCTTTCACACACTCTGAGTGAGTCTTGTATTTTCCCGTTACTGAAGTGTCAAACATGCTATCTATGGGTAATCTTGGAGACCTTCCGAACAGTAGAAAGAATGGAGAATATCCCATAGCTTCACTTTTGGTGCAATTGTATGCATGTACTACCTGTGCAAGTGAACTTTTCACAGTCTTTCTTGGAATCTGGTGACAGGGTCTGAAGCATAGACAACAGGGTACAATTAAATCTTTCACATTGTCCATTGCCTTCTAGATGATATGGAGCTGTGTGAGAGTTCTGGATGTGGCAGTGTTTCCCTAGTGCCAAGAACAGTTGATTTTCAAATTCTTTACCCATGTCATGGTGAATTCTGGTAGGAAATCTAAACTTCAAGACAGAGTCACTAAATATCTTGTCAGCAACAGTCTTTGCTGACTTGTTTTTGGTTGCTTAGGCCTGAGCAAACCTGGTGAAATGGTCGATTACCACTAATATGTACTCAAACTCCTTTACAAGTCTCGAGATGGAGAAAGTTGATGGAGACCAGCTTAAAAGGATACGTGGTGGCAATATTGTTCAATGGAGCTCTAGTAGGCTTCTGTGGGTGTTTGTCTTTCAGACAAGTGCACTGGTGGTTAATGTATTGCTCAGCATCTCTCTGCATATGTGGCCAAAAAATCTTTCTCTGATCAGGTTGACAGTCCTTTCGACTCCTAAGTGCCCCATTTCTTCATGTAATTCTTTCAACACCACTTGATGATACAGCTTGGGCAACACTAGTTGAGAACCTAATGATGTTTTCCGTCTCAAGATTCCATCTTCATCGAGTTATAGTTTGGTCCATTGTTTCATTAGTATGAAGAGATCCAGCAGACCACCTTGTCATTCCTGTTTTGATGGGAACCTGTTTTGGCTCTTATACTTCCACACTGGGCCAATCACAGAGTCTTCTTTTTGGGCTGTCCTTATGGTCCCATTGGGTATTTGAGCTACCTTCTTTTGGGTACCATCTATTGTTGACGTTGTATGTGCGATGGTTATTGGACACAGCCAAGGCATTTCTTCCTTCTGACGTACCTGAAGTGCTTGGGTTATGCACCCGATGATTTTGGGGTCCACTTCTTGAGAACACTGTTGCATGTATTGGTCAGGACTTAATGGCATACATGAAAGTACATCCGCATCTGCATTTCTCTTTCCTGGAGGATACTTTATGGTGAAATTAAAGTCAGCTAATTCTGCAACACATCGATGGCCTGTTGCATTTAGTTTAGCTGTATTAAGGACATAAGTTAGGGGGTTATTGTCAGTATAAACTACAAATGATGGACAGTAATATAGGTAGTCTCGGAACCTATCCCCTATGGCCCACTTCATTTATAGAAACTTTAGTTTCCCCGAATGCATGTGATAATTCTTTACGGGAGGTGTGAGAGTTCTAGACCCGTAAGCAATTACCTTTAACTTTTCCTCCTGCTCTTGGTACAACACAGATCCTAGTCCTTTTTGCCAGGCATCGCAGTGCAGAACAAAGGATTTGCTGTAGTAAGGGTAACACCTCAATAAGCCTGTTTAGTACTACCTGGTGGTGGTCAGTCCAGACTATAGACTGATGGGAGGATAGTTGACCTCTTAGCTTTGGTGATGGCTTCTTCTTCCTGGACTGGTTAGTCGGTACTGATGTTGTGGTGGGTGTTGTATCCACTGACAGTAATTCATAGAAGGGTTTTGCAAATCTGGAAACGTTTTGTACATAAGGGCGATAGCAGGAAATTAATCCTAGAAATTTCCTGAGTTCTCCAACAGTCTTTGGCTGGTTGCCCTTCAAGGCCAGTACAGGTGCAGCAGTGTCTGATGGATCCATGGAATGGCCCTCTTTCGACACAATCTTGCCCAAGAATCTGACTTTGTTTCAGAAGAGTTCACACTTCCTAGCTGTTAACTTAACTCCATGTTGCTGATATCGTTGAAGTACCAACCAGACATGCTCCACATGTTCTTGGAATGATCTGCTGTGAACCAGGTTGTCATCTAGGTATGGCAGACAGATCTCATTCCTCAGTCCCCTTAAACAGGTTTCCATACTGTGTTAAAATTCAGCTGGTGCAGAGCTAAGGCCAAAGGGTATTCGGGTCCACTCATACAGTGTGATGAAGGCAGTCAGTAGTCGACTGGATTCTTCCACAAATCCTTGATGGTAGGATTTCCCTTGGTCTAGCACGAGAACCATGAACTTCCTCCTAGGCTGTCCAGGATGTCTTGGATCCTAGGCATTGGATGACGGTCGGGGATGGACTTCTGGTTCAATTCTCTGTAGTTGCAACACAGTCTTAAACTACCATCCTTTTTTCTTACGCACACAATGGGTGATGAGTATGAAGATTTTGACTCTGCAATCCATCCGCAGTTCAGCAGATCCTGCAAGTATTCTTTCACTTCTTGGTGCAGTGGTTTTGGTACAGGAATGTAAGTTCTCCTAACAGGTGTGTGGTCTTTGAGGCAAAGTTGCAATTGCAGGGAAGGAATACATTCTACATCAGAGTCATCTTAGGCGAAGGCATTGCATTCCTCCCTCAACATCATCTTGACTACTTGTTGATCCTTCTCCGGTAGGTGTTCGATAGGCACTGGGGGGTCCCAGTGTTACCGATTAGCATTCCTTACCAGTGACTGACTCATGTTTAGTTTATCTATTCGGCCTTCCGGCCCTGGTCTGGATGTCTGTGGTCAATGAGTCCCTGAGTGAGTGGCCACACTCACTGATTGTTTCAGTTTCACCTGAGCTGTGTATGTTTTCTTTATAGGCTCGAGGCACTCCATCCTTGTCTGACCTGGTAATATAATGTCCCGCTTAGTTGTGTTCCAAACTGGGATGGATAGTTTGGAAAATTATCCCTTTTGGAGTGATACTAATATCTCACGCATATGTAGTCCATCAGGCAAATGATGAGCCTCATTAGGTGTAAACAAAGCTGTCTGATATTGCAATGCTGGTTTGGCATGAGCCCTGCACCTGAGATACGTCAGTGTTTGCCGGAATTCTTTGGCTCTTAGTACCAGTCTTTAGTGTAGTACCACCGGTTTCCCTGTGATTGGCTTGTATTAGATTTACAAGGATCTCAGTTTTGGTGGTTGACAGTTCCAATGCTGTCCCTAGTACATGAATAAAACCTGGGATGGCTTCCTTTCCCTTGGGAGCTGTCTCCTTTAAGAGTTCTTCAATGACATTATAACCGATGATGGGCTTTTCTGCTACTTTCTCATCCTCCGATACCACAAGGGGCGCTATTAGCTGTCGGCTGTGAACAAGGCTCTATACTCCGATACGCGTTAGCCTTCGCTATCTTTCTATACGGGTGAGATGTAATAAATGGAATTATTTACCTTCAAGCAGAAGTGCCGACTCTTCATTCAATTTTAATTTCTATGGACATGTTGGAGTGAGTGGAGGACACTCTGAGTCAAAGCACCTGTGAGAAGGTGGGTCTTTGCACCTAAGACTTTCCTTTAAGATTACTGCACAGGTTAGAGAGGTGTTTTCCTTTTGATGAATTAGCTGTCGGGTGGTATTACTTCCTGCTGTTAGCTGGAAAACTACCTCAATCCACCTGGTGAAGGGAATCTCAGTATCATTAGCTGCTTTTCCTAGGAGGACTCCTGGCCCAAGCAATTCTTTAAAAGATCGGAGTACTGTATGTGGCAGAACCCGCTGTCTCCAACCCTCATTGATGATGCTAACCCGAGAGCCAGTATCCCAGAGGGCCTGGACAGGAGTATCATCTATTTCACAGTTCACAAGACACCTTTTTCCAATGAGACTCAGTAACTTGTTGTTTTGTCTCATAGTAACCCTGTCCACGTGAGTTGGAACTTCCTCAGCCACCTGGTAAAATCTTTGTTTATGGCGGTTGGGTATCCTTTGAAAGGGATCTGGGTTCACCCTTTCAACCATGGCACTGTTGGTAGTTTGAGAGCTTGTTGATTTGCTACTGACAAGAGTTGCACTTTGGGACACCAGGTTGGTTCTAGCACAGGTTACTGTCGGGTCCTTGACAGCAATCCTCTCCCGTTTAACTGGGTCTGGTCGTTTTACAGCATCTCGCTAAATGTCCAGACTGA
Organism: Glandirana rugosa; assembly: GCA_018402905.1. Classification (NCBI taxonomy): domain Eukaryota; kingdom Metazoa; phylum Chordata; class Amphibia; order Anura; family Ranidae; genus Glandirana; species Glandirana rugosa. The sequence continues at coordinate 242,555 of BLSH010494833.1, forward strand.
CCAGTTGAAGTAATGGTCACAGGCAGTTCTCTGACCAGTTCTTTTTCAAGATTGACAACATCCATTGCTCGTACCCACTGTTTCCTGAGGCCCTCTGAATTCACTATCTTGTCGAGTTCTCGAACCTTGGAGGAGTGTTTTCATCCCTATCATCTCTTTTTGCATCTGAAGCATCAGCTTTTCCAGTTCAGAGTTGCTCTTTGAAAACTGTTGGATGGTTAGGCTACTTGCTTGTGGTGGGGACCAAGATATTTTGTTGGTGGTCGTTATCAGGACACCTGGTTCCTGAGGATACTGTAAGACATTGGACTGACACTCTTTCCCTTTCATTGAATGGCTGGGCTGAGCTTTCTTTTGCTTCTGTTCCATTTACATCTGCATATTAGTGGCTTCATTAGTTTTCTCTATGAGCACCTCATCTGGAATGCAAGGATCGTCTAAATACTACTTTAATTGGAACTTGACATGGTCACTTCTCAGTCCAGTACCCACTGACCTTAGGAATTTCTTTGTATCAGCTCAGTCCCGAAGTGTTCATCTGAGCCATCTCTTTGTGAGACGCACAACAGGCGGCCCTTCAACTCAATAGCTCTAGACAGGAACTATTGTGAAATTGTGAAATGTTTATCAGTTGTTGGTACAGTTCGGAAGCATTTTCCTCCTTGTAATGGCTTTTTAGGAGTCTTCTAACTTGCACGAGGGTCAGTCCATTCTTCATTTCCAGCATACCTCTGAGACTTAGGCCGGTACTAATGGCTTTTACTACAGCTTCCACAATCTTAGACTAGGGATACCTTTTTGTAGTCCCATTTCCATCTGGTGCATAAGGTTTGTATAGGACAGCTTGTCTTTCTGTTCCTTTTCACCTATCTGACCAGCAATCTTAAAGTCCTTCCTGATTGTCACCTCTGGCAAGTTACCATGATGAAGTCTCTGAGTAACTAGAATAGGTTCTTGTTTTGGATGACTGTCACTCGAGTCCTTGCTTTTAGTACTCAGCTCTTTTATCTGTTCCTCGATCATTCTGGAGGTTTCCTGGAACTTCTCCTGCATAGTGTGGTATTGTCATTTCAAATCGGCTAATTGCTGTTCCTGTTGAGGGTCTTTCTCACTGATGTTTGGTGCTTCAGCATTGTCCTCTTCTTCTCTAGCTCATCAATGAATCTCTTAGTTGCTTGAAGAAATTGTGTCACCGCCTCTTCACTTTCAGTCTCGAACAATTCATCTAACACCTCATTGACTATCTGCATGTAGTGGCGCCAGGTCTTTCCTTTCGCCATTCTTGCTTCGGAGGCCTTGATAAACTGCCAAGTTTCAGTGAGACCACCGACTGTCATGTGAATCAGGTGCCCACTGATTTCATCTTGCAACCTTTCTATATCCATCTGTGTAAGATTCCAATGCAGCAATGGTTAGTCCCTTAATCTTCGCTCAGCTTTGCCATGGACAGCGTAACCGCTCTTTTCCACTCCCGTGATTCTTTTCATTTTCTTCACCTGGCCCCACGTTGGGCGCCAAGTTTGTTGCACGTATGCTGAAAGTATGGTCAGTAATGCCAGTGTGCGAAGGGAGCGGGCCGGGTGAAACCAGAAGTGTTTTATTGAAAAGTTTCTGCAATTACAAAGCATGACCTTCAGTCTGAGATACAGGACAGCAACTGCTATTCTGTTCTTACATAACAATACACATCTATATCTATAATAATAACATTCTCATATATACAAGAATAACGTCCTCATAGAAAATAATAAACACTTGTACATGTGCTAATTTGTTATTTAATCACACAGTAGCGACAGAAGCCTTTACTGATCACATGGATGTAAATTAAATCAATTTTACCCTGTTTATGGCCCTAAATATGTTTCCTCTTACCTGCAATGACAAAGCATGACCTTAAGTCTGAGATACAGGACAACAACTGCTATTCTGTTCCCACCAGAAACAAAGATCTGTCTTTTGGTTCCCCCTGCCATTTTAGTAGTTTTAACATAAAATGTGCTCTCTGTCATTCAGGCTTTTAACTCTATGCTGTCATTTAATGGTAATTTAATAGAAATACCATGAGTTTTACTTTATAAACAGAACTATAGGAAATGTGATACATATTAGTTTGTTTTTTTATGGGGTACCTGATTTTGACATACATTACATAAGCAGTATTTTACATTTTCTCATACTGCTGCCCAAGTTTTCTTTATGGTGCCTGAGGGAGCAAATCTTAGTCTTACATGAGAAGCTTCTTTTGTGGTTCAAGAAAAAAAAAAGACAGGTAGCTCCTATAGTCCAAGGATTAGAGTTGTAAAACAGCATCACTACAAGGCAGATATCAGCATGTGTTTTGATCTTTATCCTGAAAATAGTGTATGAAAATTGTTGTCAGATAAACTATTGACCAATTCTCTTGCTTTTCAGTGCATCATGTAAAGTGGCAATAGAACACTTTATCTTCTGAATGGCTCTTCTGCGCAAGGATTTTAAACAGAAGTACCCCATATGCAATAGCTCCCGGAGGATACTTGGTTGATGGGCAGCTGGATTCCCTTTTAATGCCTTTAGCTGCAGATTAATATTGGTGTTTCCTGTCTTCATTCCATTCATAACTAAATCAGGATGTGCAAAAGTGAAATAGCATCACTAATGCACTCATAATCATTGTTTCTGCCAGATAATGCAAGCTGAGACTTTACAGGTTTGCAGTATACCAGTCTCATTGGCCAGGCTTTAGAAGAGTTGGCATGCATAGGTCACAGTTCCTTTTGAGTATCAATCTTGGAGGGTTGTTGTTGTTGTTTAATTGGCTCTTCATCAATGCTCAACTTTGAATCTAAAATCTACTGATTGTTTAATATTGGTTGGTAACCCGGCGATCGCAGTCCACCCGACGGCCACGGGCAAGTGACAGGTAGACCATGAGCAGGTCACTGTGCTGCTGACCCCTGCCTTCTAGGTGCTGTTCCTTCTCTCTCCTCCAAGGCTCCTTCACCGCTGTCATCAGTGAATGGCGGGGAGCGGGAGGCAGCACAGCTCAGGACAGAGCACAAGAGGAGGAGCTGGGCAAATTAACTTTACAAGTTAACACGCATGTGATTAGTTGCTAGGACACAGGGTGGTCTTAAGCAACCAATCACCAGCTTGTTAATATGAAAAGTCACTCTGACAGCTCCCGCCCCCACCCTCTGTTCAGAACTATACTGCCCTTCACTCTCTCCTCAGTGTACACTGATAGGACACTGCTATGGAAGGGAAGGGGGGAAAGGGAGGGGGCCCAGAGGTTATGGCTATAGGGTAAACTGTTATGGGCAGGTCCACCCCCATAGCAGTGTCCTCTACCACCCTTCACATCACGCCTCCCCCCTTGAACCCTGCATTCTGAGTGTAACGCACTCCCGATCCCGGTATTCTGAGCACAACGCACTCCTGATCCCTGCATTCTGAGCAAAATGCACTTCTGATCCCTGCATTCTGAGCAAAATGCACTTCTGATCCCTGCATTCTGAGCTCAGCACACAACTGAACCCTTCATTATGAGCGCAACGTACTCCTGAACCCTTTATTCTGAGCGCAACGCACTCCTGACCCCTGCATTCTGAGCATAACGCACTTCTTAACCCTGCATTCTGAGCGCAACGCCCTTCTGAACCCTGCATTCTGAGCGTAACACACTTCTTAACCCAGCATTATGAGCGCAATGCACTCATTAACCCTGCATTCTAAGCATAATGCATTGGTGAACCCTGCCTTCTGAGCATAAAGCACTCCTGATCCCTGCATTCTGAGCATAACACACTCCTTAACCCTGCCTTCTGAGCGTAGTGCACTGGTGAACCCTGCATTCTGGGTGTAACGCACTCCTGATCCCTGCATTCTGAGCGTAACGTACTCCCGATCCCTGCGTTCTGAGTGCAACCCACTCCTTAACTCTGCATTCTGAGTGTAATGCACTAGTGAACCCTGTATTCTCTGCATAACGCACTCATAAACCTGCACTCTCTTGTTATACTTATTTTATTGTTGCTCTGACTGAAATTATGTTTTCAAGAAAAATAAGGTCTTTCTTTTTCTCTTTTATTTTTATTTTTTTTGGGGGGGGGGGTGTGCTTCTGGGCTCCTGAGATGTAAATATGGCCCTGGCTGCAAATCGCATCAGACTGCAAAAAAAGTAGCGCATATACTACTCTCAAAAATTCCAAATTGCATGATACTGAGATACCATGCAATCTTATGTCGTACACCGGGTTTGTGATCTGAATTTGGGATCAATAATGTATTATCCCCCGTAGTAGATCACAAAGGCAGTGTGTTTTGAACATGGTGCAGGAAACACACATGAAACATTTCTTTCTGGCACCGTGTTCTGGTGTGAACCGGCACTAACAACAGGACACTGTGCCCGGTGATCTTTGACTTCATCAGTGTTGTTCAAGTAGATTTATATCTTTCCAAGGTTGCCTACTGCTTTAATACTATCTTCTCCAGCTGAACTGGAAAAAGGTGGTATAGGATCTAGCAGCAGTGTGTGTCTTTGGTATCTATATCACCATGTTTAAGCTTTAATCAACCTTGAGCCAATAAAAGCCTTTATAGTAAAGTGGTTGTAAAGGCAGAATGTTTTTTTATCTTAAAACATTCTATGCATTAAGATAAAAAAACCTTTAGTATGTAGCAGCCCCCCTCGGCCCCCCTAATACTTACATGAGTCCCATCTCTGTCCAGTGATGTGCACGAGTGCCTTGGCTGTCTGGGACTCTCCCTCCTGATTGGCTGAGACACAGCAGCGGCCCAATTGGCTCTGCTGTCAATCAAAGTCAATTAGCCAATCAGGAGAAAGAGAGAGGGACAGGGCCAAACTGTGGCTCCGTGTCTAAATGGACACAGGCAGCTGTGACTCGGCTCAGGTGCACCCATAGCAAGCTGCTTGCTGTAGGGACACTCGACAGGAGGGAGGGGTCAGGAGCACTGAAGAGGGACTCGAGAAGAGGAAGATCTGGGCTGCTCTGTGCAAAACCACTGCACAGAGCAGGTAAGTATAACATGTTTGTTATTTTTAAAGAAAAAAAAATGACTTTACAATCACTTATGCTTACAAATGTCCAAAAGTTTAATGTTGAGATATAAAAACTTCCACTCAAGTACTTTTTTTGAGTGTGTGTGTGTGTGTGTGCACTACCAGCCCTTATTTATGGAAACTGTTGCAGGGAGAAATTTGCTTCCTGCTTCTACCAACCAATACATCTGCAATGCTAATTGCGTGGCTGCTGATTTGCTGGGTTTAGTACAATATGCCTGAATTTACTCTAAGGCCTCATACACACGGAAGATTTGTGACGCCGGCATTTTCTGGCGTTTTTTGCAGCTCTCCGTGTTAGTTAATGGCCCCATAAAAACGCAGACGTTTTTGAGCTGTAGATGGCGTCGGCATTAGTGAGCTGAAACTAGAACCCACGGCCAGCACATTCTGAGGCTGTAACATTTTGGCATTTTTTTACACCGACCCCGCAAAATGCCAACTAACTCCAACAAACGCCAACTAATATTGTACCGGCGTTAACCGGCGTTTTTTGACGCCAACGTTTTTAGGCTGAAAAATAGCAGAGGGATGATTTTTTTAAAAAAACGCCTATTGGCGCCGACGCTCACTAACGCCGATGCATAATGCCGATTATTTTTTCCTTGACGTCAGGCCTGACAGTTTGTTTATTTTTTAACAGCTTCCCGACCGCGCGCCGTCTTTTCACGGCGGCAGTCGGGGAGCCCTGCGCGAATCGCCGTAAATAAGCGGCGATTCGCATTTGGCCACCAGGGGGCGCACCCGCCGCACTCCTGGGGAGTGTGCCCGCGGCTCGGGCGGACCCGATGTCCGCTGGCGAGCCGCGATGAGCGGCTACAGGGAAAGAACGGGGAACCGCCGATGTAAACACGGCGGTTCCCCGCCCTGTCAGTGGGGCATGAGAGATCTACTGATCCCTGTCACTGGGATCAGTTAGATCTCTCATGTCCATGTTAGCCCAACCCCCCCACAGTAAGAACACACCCAGGGAACACTATTAACCCCTAGCTCTCCCCCCAGGTTAACCCCTTCACTGCCAATGACATTTATACAGTAATCAGTGGACATTTAAATTTTTGATCGCTGAATAAATGTCATTGGTCCCAAAAAAGTGTCAAAATGTTCTGACATGTCCCCCCCAATATCGCATTACCGCTAAAAATCGCAGATCGCCGCCATTACTAGTAAAAAAATAAAAATAAATAAAAACCCCAGAAATGAATTCTCACCATCCGTAAACGCGGCCACTTTTGCGCAAACCAATCAATAAACGCCGATTGCAATTTTTTTTATCGCAAATATGAGGAATTATATAATTCGGCCAAAAACGGTGAAAAAAAAAGTTTTTTCATATTTTTTTTTGGATTTGAATTTTAGCAAAAAGTAAGAAATTTGGGTTTTTTTGCAAAATGGTCGCTCTTCTTTTGTTTATAGCGGCGATAAGAAAAGACGCAGAGGCGATCAAATACCACCAAAAGAAAGCTCTATTTGTGGGAAAAAAAGGACGCAAATTTTGTTTGGGTACAACGTCGCACGACCGCGCAATTGTCAGTCAAAGCGACGCAGCGCCGAATCGCAAAAAGTGCTCTGGTCCTAAAGCTGCAAAACCTTCCGGTTGGTAAGTGGTTAAGAAACGTCCGTGTGTATGAGGCCTTAATGTGCTTTCTGCATGCTTATCTCTAGTCAATTAATCAGAATGTGCAGGGCAGTACAGCAATAAACTTTTACAGGAAAGAAAGAAATCAGAAAGGATAACCCCCATATTTACTCAGTATATGGCTTCTCTAAAGAGAATGTTTTTCTGTAAAGTTTTGTAAATTATGTGGTAACTGTATGATTTGAAGTATGTGAATGTATATGTCCAAACAAGCAGCAATTTGGTAACAGCTGGATCTGCATTTAGGGTACTTGCATATTGCAGGCTTAGCCATGGTCGCAGTAAAACCCCGCTAGTTTTAGCGGAGTCTTACCAGCGATATGGCTCTGCTGTGCAGACGGGAGCACAACGCTTTTAACCCCCCACATGGTGCTAAAACAGGGTTAAAAGTGTTGGCTCTTTGCGCTACCGAGGCGGTGTTCATTCATTGCAATGGCAGGAGCAGTAGAGGAGCAGTATATACACCGCTCCCCTCACCACCCCAAAGATGATGCTTGCAGGACTTTTTATAACATCCTGCAAGCGTACTGCCCCAGTGTGAAAGCAATCGGGGCTTTTACATTGGGGTGGATTTAGGGGGAGTTTTGAGGCTCTTTGCAGATGCTATTTTTAGCTAAATAGTGCCTGTAAAGCTCCTCAGTGTGAAAGGAGCCTTACACATTCAAAGGACGATCTTTAGGACTGACGCAATAGATGTAGCAGGCTCTTCTTTGTTAATTTCTTATGTTAATTGGTCAAATGGGTGATAGTTATTTTGTTTGATGTTATAGCAAATGAGGGTTGTAAACAGCTGGCCTTACGCTGGCTATACTCTAGTACAGTGATGGTGAACCTTCGCACTCCAGATGTTTTGGAACTATATCTCCCATAATGCTCTACTGCACTGCAGAGTGCATAGGAATCATGGGAAATGTAGTTTCAAAACATCTGGGGTGCCAAGGTTCACCATCACTGCTCTAGTAGAACATCACCTGAACATTTGTTGAAAATTTTTCAAAAATCCCTTGCATGCAGATACAAAAACCATCATCATTCTTTTGACAAATTTGAGATATTTCAAAGGAAAATGTGAGCATTATTTGTTAACAATCTGATCAAAATATTTGTCAGCTCCCCCTAGATCTTAGTGAATGAGAAAAAAGACGGAAAACTGTATATGCACCTTTCCGTAATTTTCCTTTCCTGGTGCATCTTCATGGCAGCATACAATGGGTTGTGGCTCCGCCCCACAACCTGATAGGACTGGTTATTCAAAGACCGACCCTGCTCACAGCATTCTCTGTAACTCTCACCATTTGGGTGGGAATCTGAATGCTGCCATGAAGATGCACCAGGAAAGGAAAATTACACAAAGGTGAGTATACAATTTTCCGTTTTCCTGGTGCATTATGGCAGCATACAATAGGAAATAACTCGCCATACGGGAGGGTGCAAGAAAAAATTTGTAATGATTAGTAGTGCAAGTATGCACCATGAATTTTCCAAATTTTACTGTCGTGAGCCAGGTTCACCTATTGAAGTGTAATTAAGGTGTCCTGGGAGAACCATATTGCTGACTTGCAAATAGCCTCAAGAGACACTCAGCACTCTGTCCACAGAGCTGGCACTGGACTAGTTGAATGTGCTCTTAAGTCCTCCAAAACAGGAAGGCCGTGTGAAGAGTAGGCTATTTTAATTATCTTAGCCATCTGGTAGGTGACTGTACGTGCTGATGCTGACTGACCCTGCCTTAAGCCACGCTGGAACCAAGTACAGATTTCAGCTTTCCTGAATGAAAAGGTAGCTGCCAAGCATGTTACCATCAACCTCCAAGGGATGTGGTTCTCTCACTTAACCAAGAAAGACAGGCGGCGATCGGGGATCAGGCGTGTCTTTGGGACTCAGCCCATCACCGATCAGGGTAAAGAGCCAATGAAATCTAGCTCTTTACCACGTGACTGGCTGTATCTAATCACAGCCGGTCACTATGCAGATCCGCATTCCCGCCGCTCGTGCGCGCCCCTGGGGGGCGCGTAGCATGGCCATTAGGGTTGAGGCTTGTCCCTCAGACGAATCTCAGCCCTGATCAGGGTAAAGAGCCAATAAAATTGTCTCTTTACCACGTGACCGGCTGTGTCCAATCACAGCGGGTCACAGAATGACAACAAACAGCGGTAACGAGCTGTTACCGGGTTCTCCTTCTCACACACTGATTGTGTGTGAGTAGGAGATTATGGTAACAGCCCGTTATCACCTACAGTACACACCAAGCACACTGTTTGCCCCCCCAGTAATAAAGAGGATCTGTCACAGCCCATTAAAGTACATGTCACCAGCCCATCAAAGTACCTGTCATAGCCCATCAAAGTACCTGTCACAGCCCATCAAAGTACCTGTCACAGCCCATCAGAGTACCTATCACAGCCCATCAGAGTACTTGTCACTTGCCCATCAAAGTACTTGAGTACTTGTCACCAACCAATCTGAGTACCCAAGTACCTGTCACCTGCCCATCAAAGTACCTGAGTACCTGTCACCAGCCCACCTGAGTACCTGAGTATGTGTCACTACCCCATCAGAGTACCCAGGTACCTGTCAACAGCCCATCTGAGTACCCGAGTACCTGTCACCAACCCATCTGTGTACCTGAGTACCTGTCACCAGCCCATCTGAGTACCTGAGTACCTATCACCAGCCCATCAGAGCAACCAAGTACCTGTCACCAGCCCATCTGAGTAACCAAGGTCCTGTCACCAGCCCATCAGAGTACCCGAGCAGCTGTCTGCAGCACATCAGAGTACCCGAGTACCTATCTGCAGACCATCATAGTTCCCGAGCACCTATCTGCAGCCCATAAGAGTGCCTATCTGCAGCCCATGCCTCATAGAATACACTTTGGGGTGTTTGCTTTCCAAAATGGGGTCATTTTGTGGGTAATTCCATTGTCCTGGTGCTCAGGACCTTCAAAAGTGTGATAGGTAGGAATGATATTTTATGTGCAATTTATGCTTCTAGAATGCCTGAAGGTACTACTTCAATGTTGGACCTCTCTATGTGGCCAGGCTGTGTAAAAGTCTCACACATGTGGTATTGCCATACTCGGGATGAGTAGCAGAATGTAATTTTGGGTGTAATTTTTGCTATGTACATGCTATATGTTAGAAATATCTTATAAATTGACCACTTTGTGGAAAAATAAAAGAGTTTTCATTTTGTTTCAGCATTTTTCAAAGACTTGCGGAAAAAAATTAACCTTTCAAATTACTAATAATGCCTCATAGAATATACGTTGGGGTGTTTTCTTTCCAAAATGGGGTCATTTTGTGGGTAATCCCATTGTCCTGGTGCTCCAGGGCCTACAAAAGTTTAATAGGTCGTTAGGAAATTGTATGTCAAATTATGCTCCTAGAATGCCTGATGGTGCTCCCTGCATGTTTGGCCTCTATATGTGGCCAGGGTGTGAAAAAGTTTCACATATGTGGTATCGCCATACTCGGGAGGAGTAGAAAAATGTATTTTGGAGTGTAGTTGGAAGTATGCATATGCTGTGTGTGAGAAATAACTACTTGTTATGACAATTTTGTGTAAAAAAAAATATATATATATAATTTAAATAATTTCTTCATTTTCCCAAGAATTGTGGGAAAAAATATACCCTCCAAAAACCCGCCATGCCTCTTACTAAATACCTTGGACTGTCTACTTTTCAAAAAGGGGTCATTTGGGGGGTATTTGTACTTTCCTGACATTGCAGGCCCTCAAGAAATGAGACAGGCCATCAGTACATCAGGTGTGATCAATTTTCAATGATTGGCACCATAGCTTGTAGACTCAATAACTTTCACACAGACCAAATAATATACACTTATTTGGGTTATTTCTACCAAAGATAGGTAGCAGTATATGTTTTTGGCCCACATTTATGAATAAAAATGACTTATTTGCAAACATTTTTAATAGAAACTAAAAAAAAAAGTGTTTTTAAAAATAAAATTTCACTATTTTTCCACTTATGTCGCAAAAAATAAAAAGCCCAGAGGTGATTAAATACCACCAAAAGAAATCTCTATTTGTGTGAAAAAAATTATATAAATGTTGTTTGGGTAGTGTTGCATGACTGAGTATTTGGCATTCAAATTGTGAAAGCGCTGAAAGCTGAAAATTGGTCTGGGCAGGAAAGGGGTGTAAGTGTTCTGTATTGAAGTGGTTAAACCCTTGTAAGTGCAGACATGGTTGAACTTTGAACTTTTAACATATTTGAACCTAGGCCTCTGTTCAGCCCCAGTTGTAAAAACTGTAGAACCTTGGCTGGTTTAAGTGATAAAGGACTTCAGGCTTTTGCTGTGTGAAATCTGCATAATTTTCCCATATTCTTTGGTAAATCTTATTCACAAAGACCTCTCTGGTCTTGACAAGTGTTGAGCGAACCCGGACTGTAACGTTCGGGTCCGTGCCGAACTTTTGGGTGTCCGGGGCACGGACCCGGACCCGGACATTTAAAAAATCGTTCGGGTTCGGTTCGGGGTTCTGCTATTTTACTCCACGTGTTGAGAAGCTGCAGGGCAGCCAATCAACAAGCGTTTCACTGGTTTGCCCTTAGAAGCCATCACAGCCATGCCTACTAATGGCATGGCTGTGATTGGCCAGTGCATCATGTGACCCAGCCTCTTTATAAGCTGGAGTCACGTAGTGCTGCAGTCACATGCTCCTTGGGTTAGTGTAGGGAAAGGAAGCTGACAGCGTGAGGGAGAGAATAGAGACATTTTGAGACATTTTAAGATCTGATCCTGCATCCTGAGATAGATTACTTTACTACTGCTGTCTGTGCTGTTGCGCTGAGGACAGATAGCAGAAATGAGAGATTTTACATACCGCTGCTTTGAGTTGCAGATCAAACTCTGCACAACGATCAGATTGTGGGATCGTACACAACGATCATATTGTGGGAGTAATTTG
>BLSH010494856.1:9357-21510 GCA_018402905.1 Glandirana rugosa
AATGTTAATCTAGTCAAAGTCAACGTACATAGGTAATATCCTGCAGAAAGGTTTCAACCTCTATACAACCACACCAACATATCTCCAACTTTGGAAAGACGTCCTATAATGGATACATGCAACTGAAACTGATCTAATTGTAAACCTAGGCATCAAAAAACAGAATACTGTATTCCGTTGGCAGTTCCCCTGATGAAGGGCCTGAATTGGACCCGAAACGTTAAACGTTGGGCATTCAACATCATCTTTGTTCCATCTTTGAACAACGGACTATGTTCCCACCATGAAAGCTATGTATACACACTGTTACAGATAATCCTGCGAGGGACTAGCCATTGGGATAAGGCAGCCACCACAGAGGCTTCACTGATCTGTGGAACAATAATGCCCCAATTTACTATAGCGGGGTAAAAATTCCTTCCTGATCCCCCCGAGAGGCAATCGGATTTTCCCTGGCCTTTTGTAAAGCAATCTACAGTGCTGGCCAAACCACCTCTGGAGGGAGTCTATTCCTCATTTTTACAGCTCTTACTGTGAAGAAACCTCTCCGTATTTGGAGATTAAATCTTTTTTCCTCTAGACGTAAAGACCTCTGTGATGACCTTAAATTGAATAACTCAACACCAAATTCACTACGTATATGAACCACTTATTTTTTTGTATATGTTGATCATATCCCCCCTTAATCTCCTCTTCTCAAGAGAGAATAAATTCAAATCCTCTAATCTTTCCTCATAGCTGAGCTCCTCCATGCCTCTTCTTAGTTTGGTTGCCCTTCTCTGCACTTTCTCCACTTCCCCGATAGCCCTTTTGAGAACTGGTGCCCAAAACTGAACTGCATATTCCAGCAGTCCCGACCATTGTCCTTTTTGCCATCCTTCCTCCTAGAAAGTGGTGAGGTAAGCCTCCACATCATCCGCAGGTGTCATCTTTTGCAGATGGTAACTGGCACGGATCAACTTTTGTTCCACTGGCACAGGAGGTGCGGGCCCCTTCTTTAACTCTACTTTCCTCCCGCTGTGCTGCAGCAGCTTGTGCCACTTGGATGTTGGTCTCCTGCTGGGCCGCAGTTGTCTGTAGCAAGGCCTTCAACATCTCCTCCATACTGGAAAGTTGCCCGCATTCTCCATCACGTGTGGGAGATTAGCTTGTGGGGATCACCTTTCCTGGGAAAAAGGCAGCTTGAAGGCAAACTTTCTTAAAAGTCTGGCGGGTTGCCAGTTTTATTGATAAAAGGTTGCAAGTCATAAAACAAACAAAAATAGCAAAACAACCCCTTGCCGTCCGGCGCTAAACTAAACAGATCAGGATACCTCTCTATACGGTGTCAGACTCGTCCCAGACACATCCAAACAAAACAAACGCAAACCTTTTTTTTGAGTACTTAAAGCAATCAATTCTCAAGGTGTAGCTCTCTCAGTGTAGTGATACTGAGTCCCAGGCCAGAGCAACACTGAGTTCTCCTCCTGGTCATTGAAAACAGCTGATGGGTGGACCAGAAACTCAGGACTGGAACCAGCCCTGCCACGGTAGCTGTCAAAACCCGGGCTGGACTCTTTCTAGTCCACTCCAAGTGAATGCATGCGAGGTGACAGATATCACCCGTCCACTATCTCGCCTCGCATAACCTCACAGTATATATCTGAAAATTGATCAATGTACTGATGCCCTATTTCATTTTTTGAGGCCCTAAAATGCCATGACAGTACAAATACCCCCCAAATTACCCCATTTTGGAAAGTAGACAGTCTGAGGTATTTAGTAAGAAGCATGGTGAATTTGCAATTTTTTGTCTCAATTCTTTGAAAAATTAAGAAAATAAAATATTATTTTTTTTACATATTGTCACCAGAGCAGTGCAGTGTCATCATATGACTGGTATGGCAGTGATCAAGGATACTGACTGGTGACAATATGTAAAATATATATATATATATATATATATATATATATATATATATATATATATATTACATCTTTTAAACTTTTCTTTCTTTTTTTACAATTTTTTTTCTTTTAATATTTTTTTGTTACATATGGTGAACAGAGCAGTGCAGTGTTACCATAGTGACACTGTACTAATCCAGGGAGGTGATCCAGATTTTTTGATGATCACTGTTAGAAACAACCCTTTTAAAGAATGGCATCCATTTATAGCCATTATGCACTATTTGGACGAATGTGATTGGCCTCAGCTATCACATGGTACAGTGTTCTGTGATTGGTTGTCTGTACCATGCGATCACTGTAACCAATCACAGAGATCAGCATAATAGTACACAATGAATGCCTATGAATGAAAGAATTCATTGTGTACAAATGTCATGTGATCGCTATGATTGGTCACATCCACCACATGATGCTGGGGTCGGCCCGATACACAGATCTGTCATCTGCTGTGTATGGTGGACACAGGGGGTGACAGATTGAGCCGCAGCGTGACTGCCAGAGCATGCAGGAGGCACGCTACTGGGAGGATGTCAAATTATGTTAACCTGGAACCAGGAAGCTCCCGTGCAGCCATCATATTACAATAGGCTGGCAGGAAGCAGTTAAAAAGTGTAGGGGTCACGTGTATAATGTACAAAATGCAGTATTCAAGTGTATGCAATGTACATAGTTTAGAGGTCAAGAGTGGGTAATGTAGAGAGTGTAGTGGTCAGGTGTATGTAATGTACACGATGGAAGGGTCAGATGTGTATAATGTAAAGAATGCAAAGGTGAGTTATATGTTATGTGGGCATGTGGAGTTGGCATTTGTTCACAGCTTGGGGCTGGAGGAGACACAGCAGGACATGGTATTCCCCATGTTGGTCCCCCACCTTCCCTGATTAGAACGGTGATGGCAGGAGCTCCCGCTGTGTGAGTGCCGCTTGCAGGACATGTCCATCAGCTCAGATCACACAATCATGACAGAGCCCCCACAGTACATCGACACCTGACCATCTCCTCCACACCGCTGATCATCATCTCCGGAACCACTGAACTCAGACCTCAGTCCGCACACAGTCCTGGGCTGTCATTGGGGAGGAAAAGAGACACACTTTCGTTGTGGGGGCAAACACATATTGTAGATACCACTTCAAAGTACTCGGCAGTGACGGAGAGTCGGCAGGGGCCGGCGTCTATGTCGCCAGGCAAGCTGCTTTTAGTCCAACCAGAAAGGATCACGGTGACCATGCATGCTCTATGTGGCCCCCTGTATCCAAACATCAGTAAAAACTAGCCAGCCGGGCTGCTAATTCCGTGGAAATCAGTGACAAAAGGATGCCTGGTCCGAACCAGATGCAAACATGGGTGCTGTCAGATGGGAGGGGGCGCAGTGGTAGGAGAAGAGACTTACAACATGCAAGTGGTGACCCATTAAAGATACCAGCCCAGGAGACTCTCATCCAGGAGACTCTCATGGGGCCCCCTACTGGTCCGGGCCCTCGGCCACTGCCCGAGCACCCCGAATGGTCAGTCTGTCCCTGGGCATACCCCCTTCCTCAGAGCTAAGCTGACTTTTTTCTTGTAAAGATTTCAAAGTAGACTGGGGTTTCAAGATGTGCTGTTCAAGCTCTTTTGAAGTACAAAGAAACGGGCAACGTTGAGAACAGTGGACGGCCACGGAAACTTAATGCAGCAGATAAAAGACACATCGTCCTTACTTCCCTTCGACATGTCCAGCAGTGCCATCAGCACAGAACTGGGAGAAACCAGTAGGACCCAGGTACAGCCATCGCTTTCTCATCCCCCCACCAGCCCCGCACTTACCCCATCTAGGTCGCGGACAGCTTCGGCTCCTTTCCTTCGTCTCCTCCTCCTTGGCGGCTTCACCCACCCTGCGTCTCCGGCTTCACATCGGCTTCCTCCTTCTTCCTTTGGCGGCCAATACGATCGCTTCTCCTCTCAGCCAATCGGGTCTTAAGACCCGCTTCCTGATTGGCCGGAAGGAGAATCAGGAAGACAATAGCGAATATTAATTCGCTATGGTCACACAACTGAGTGGGCTCAGGGCACAGTGCTCTGCACCCAGAGCCCACCCTTTTTTTGAAGCCAATTAGAGCCTCAGGCTCTAATCATGTGCTTAAAAAAAAAAAAACATTGAAATCCATGCGTCCAGTGCCCTGCATGTAGATTAGGGGACCGGACACATGCATAGGTTGCAGCGCCCCTGCGTTCCTAATGGTTGGGCCGCCGCTGGTTTGGCCCCCACAAGACTCTGATCTCAACATCTCAGCCTGTCTGGGATTACATGAAGAGACAGAAGGATTTGAGGCAGCCTACATCCACAGATCTGTGCTTATAGTATAGTAACATAACATATATATATATGGATAGGCGTGCGCACAGGGTGTGCCAGGTGTGCCCAAGCACACCCTAATCACCCTGTGCAGCATTGATTCCTCCTACTACCCTAGCCTTACCCTTCCCCCTGTACCTCTGCCAGCTTCCCTCCTCTCCCACTGGTTGTTGCTGCTGGGATGTTTGAGAATGAATGAGGGAAGGGGCCATTAAATATGTAACTTACTGGCCCTTACCCTTTCTGAAGGAACACAGTGAGTGATTGATAGTGCGTGTTTGAGCTTTGGGGTGCACACCTTAATGCAATTGGCTGTGCACACCTATGTATATATGTATATATATATATATATATATATATATATATGGTTTTCAAAAAGTTTCTGCACTTTTATATATATAACTTAGTTTAACCACTTCCCGCCCAGCGCACTGACAAATGACGTCCGAGCGGGTGGCTCATTATCCTGACTGGACGTCTATTGACGTCCTCAGGATAATCCGCGATCGCATGCCCCTGGGGGCGCGCATTGCGGCGATCGGTGGTGCCGTGGGTCAGTCTGACCCACCGCATTACCGACCGAGGTAAAAGGCTTCGATCACAGGCTGATCACAGTGTAAATAGGAAGAGCTGTTTATCGGCTTTTCCTCTGCTCAGGTCTGCAGACCTGAGCAGCGGAGAGCCGATCGGCTTCTCTCCTGACAGGGGGGGAGGGGGGGGCTGCGCTGGACGTTTATCAGCGCAGCCACCCTCAGGATCACCCCACTGGACCACCAGGGAGCCGGATCAGGACCACCAGGGAGCCCCCCCTGGACATCACAAAGAGGCCGCCCAGGACCACCAGGGAAGGATCACAGAGGCCACCCAGGACCACCAGGGAGCCCCCACTAGATCACCAGGTAAGGGCAATATTATGCACTGTAGGGATGGCACTGTGCCCATGTATGATGCCTGCCAGTGCCATCCCTAACGGTGCTTGTTGCACCAGTGCCTACCACTGCCACCTATAAGTGCCCACCTGTGCCACCTATCAGTGCCCATCTGTGCCACCTATCAATGCCCACCTGTGCCACCTATCAGTGCCCACCTGTGCCACCTAAAAGTGCCCCTATCGGTGCCCATCAGTGCCGCCTAGGAGTGTCCATCAGTGGCGCATATCAGCGCCACGTATCAGTGCCCGTCAGTGTTGCTTGTCAGTGCCACCCATCAGTGCTGCATATTTGCCCCATCATCAGTGCAACCTTATCAGTGCCACCTCATCAGTGCCAATCTGTACTGCCTCATCAGTGCCCATCAGTGTAGCCTCATCAGTGCCCATCAGTGTAGCCACATCAGTGCCAATCTGTACTGCCTCATCAGTGCCCATCAGTGTAGCCTCATCAGTGCCCGTCAGTGAAGGAGAAAATGTACTTTATACAAATTTTTGTGACAGAAACAAAGAAAATGTTTTTTTTTTTTTCAAAATTTTTGGTCTTTTTTTGTTCTAGCGCGAAAAATAAAAAAGGCAGGGGTGATCAAATACCACCAAAAGAAAGCTCTATTTGTGGGAACAAAATTATAAAAATTTTGTTTGGGTGCAACGTTGCACGACCGCGCAATTCTCATTCGAATCGCAACAGCACTGAAAGCTGAAAATTGGTCTGGGCAGGGAGTGTTCAAAGTGCATGGTATTGAAGTGGTTAAAAAAGTGCAGAAACTTTTTGAAGAACCCTTATATATATTTTTTAATTAATTAACTATATATACACTTATACATGTATTATACTTCCTCCCTGCTCACCTATAGTACTATAGCACACTCTCATATACAGTTGAGCACAGGACAGTCACACCTGGCTGCATGCTGTACTGGAGGGCGTGGCCTCCTACCTGTTCTCTCCACGTGTCAGTGGGCGTGTTCTCCAGAAATAACAATGCCGTCTTTTGCATATGGGCGTGGCCGCGAGCTTCTCCCTCTCCAGGACAGGTGTCGGTGGGCGTGGTCTGGCAGTCGGTGTAGCAGCAGCATGAGCAAGGAGTCGGGCCCCGGGGAGAGGTAAGGGGAAGCACTGACATATGTCTGTAGGGGGCCACACACTCCCCTCTAACATACTGTTGTGTCCTATGAGCTGCTGCATGCAGGGGGCCACACATGAGGGAGCCCAGGGGCCACACCAGGAGCAGGTGACAAGGTTTCAGCAGGATCATTACATCCATCCACCAGCACAGGCAGAGGAACAGGTTCCCTGCATTGCCCTCCCCTCCCTTTGCTTCTTCACCTTCCATGTACTGCATCCCATAGAGCTGTGCCCCCCAGGACAGTGCAATGCCCATTGTAATAAATACACTGACATCAGTAAAATAATACAATGTGCGTCTCTTATGTTTGCATGGAAATCTGCAGAGGATTGCGACTGTGACCGGGGGGATGGCAAGTGCAGTGTACAGGTCCCCGCATTGCTGACCCCCCAGCCCCACGTCCAGTGTTGCCAACCTCCCGCAGCATTTTTTACTGGCAAAACATGGAAAATTTACTGGCGGAGCACATTTTTTACTGGCAACTTGAAAAATAACAGAACTCCTATCAAAAGCTAACACAATTGATATTTAAACACAACATGGAAACACTGACAATGCCCATATCAAGTAGTTTGCCTGGTTTACACTTAAAAAGTCAGCACAGCATGACAAATTATCAGACCCTGATATTTATAGACAGTTGTAAAAATCACTGATTTTTACAAACTGTCAGTAAATTTACTGGCAGTTGGCAACCCTGTCTTAGGGTTTAGATACACTTTAGGATTATCCCATGATGAGACACAATAAGTAAGCACACTCCATTTCTATACCATCTGCCCTCATCATATCACAAGTTTACAGAGTATATTTCTGTGTAACATCCAATTTAGAATTCTAAAGCTGGCCATACATTATACAATTTTCTTATTCAATTTCCTTTATATTTACCTTCAACTATGTAGTGCAAGGGCCTGCCTGATTGCATATTGAAAGTGTTTAGGTTTGACCTCATATTATATGGTTGTGGTAGATCTAAAGGAGATCTATAGAAGAAAATTGCATAATGTATGGCCAGCCTTACTCTTCTGTTTCAGATCCTTTCACAATGTCACATGATAAGCAGAATAGCAATGTGGGTACATTATGCTGAGCCATGTGCAGGATCCTATAACTCCTCATCAAGGCACACAGACAGTACAATCCACACATTATCTCCTTCCATTCTATGTCATCAATGCAGTGATCTTACAATCAGATGGTGCTGTGGGGGATTACCATTCCCACTGATCTCTATGTAATGATGAAGACAATGCACTGTATGGACAGGTACATCCATCATCATCCTGGCAATACATCATCCCATACATGGCCATACAATATTAGAAGAGAAGGGGCGTGTCCCTGCCATGTACCTCCAATGACCTCCGTGCCAGCGATGCCACCTGCACCATCCATAGAAAAAGCCAGGAGCCGGGGGAATGATGTGCAGGGAACGACCTCTGCAGACTAGGAGCCAAGGGGGCTGATTGAAGAGCGATACACATCTATGTGCAGTGCGGAGAGATCGGTGGCGGTGCTGATCTGTAGAGGAGCCCCAGACCCCTGCTGTGGAGAGGCGCCGCTGAGAATGAGTGCCTGCCATTCAAAAATGGCGCCAGGCGGCACCATCACATCACTGCGCATGCGCCTGCCCGACCGAGCGTGTACGAGTTCTCCCGAGCTCGGCAGGCTTCGGAATGGCGCATGCGCAGTTGCACTGTCGGCCCGCAGCCATCCTTTTTACGAGCACCGCTGTCCTTAACGGACATTGGCGGACAGCCAGAAAATAGACTGGGATTTACTGGCTGTCCATGAATTAACGGACGGTTGGCAACACTGCCCACGTCTGTATGGCGGTACAGGTCATTATGGGGCTGGAGCAGTGGGGGCCGCTCATAAGAGCCGCAGGGGCACTGCCCCCCCCCCCAATTCATGCGCCCGGCCCCTAATCTACATGCAGGGCACCGGATTCACAGATTTCAATGTTTTTTTTGGAAGTGATTAGTAGGAATGGGCTTGTGCGTGTTCGGAGCCAAACGTGCCCGATCCCGCCAGGAAGTTTGCACTGCACCGTGCTAATCACAGGCAGTGAAACATTTCCCGATCGCTGCAGCCGCACATCAGGAAATGTTACACTGCCTGTGATTAGCACAGCACAGTGCAAACTTCCTGGTGGGATCGTGCACAGGCAGTTCCAAACATGAGCCCATCCTTAGTGATTAGAGCCTGAGGCTCTAATTGGCTTCAAAAAAGGGTGTACTCGGGGGGGGGGGGGGGGGGCGCCCATCCACTTGTGTGAGATTAGCGAATATTCACTAATGTCTTCTGCTTCTCCTCCCAGCCAATCATGAAGTGGGTCCAGAGACCCAATTGGCCGTGAGTCCCAAGACCCGATTGGCCGGGAGGAGAAGCGACCGCTGGGACTCATGAGGCAATGCAGAGGGGAGAAGCCACCAAAGTCATGACCTGGATGGGGTAAGTGCAGAGCTGATGGGCGATCAAGCTGGTGATCGATCAAGCGACCCCAGAAAAAAAATTGAGCACCAGCCGCCACTGGGCTGGAGGATGGAACCATACACTACAGGTGAATTCCTTTACCACGGTAGCAAATGGCACGTGCAGTCTGTGCATCCTCCAATCACAGTGAATAGGTGCAGCCACGCACAGCTGCGCTAATTCAAATAGTAGCAGACAATATCTACTATGTGTGTTTTTGTATGCATATGTGCGTTTGCGTTCATATGTATCTAGGGGCGCACGCGGCTTTTAGATTCTTTATTTTATTTTAATTTACTGAAATTTAATTTTTAAAACCTGTTTTTATTTTTTATTTTTTTTGACTATTTGTACATAGTTACTTTGGTCCAGCTCGGACCAGGGTAAATACAGATGTGCCATGCTGTACCTGTCCTCATCCAGCCTTGCCTTCCTCTGTATGGAGTTTGTGCCAAGCGAGTGACCTCCTGTGTTCACAATGCAGCAGAGCAGAATGGGACCCGGAAGCTAGAGGCAATCACTTTAGTAGCGGTGCCTCTACTACACTGATTTCCAGCTTCCAGAGGGATCCCACAGGTATGGTACAGACATATGTTACATTGGACCAAGCTGGACCAATGTAACTATGGAAAACTTGCCATACCGGAACTTTAGCTTTAACATAATTGCTATCACAAGAAGGCTGATGGGGGTAACATAGTGCAGGTGACAGGTTCTCTTTAAGGCTGGGTTCACATGTGTGTGAATTGGATGTGGGTTTCTCCGCATCCAATTCTCATGACATGTCCGGGGGCGGCTGCAGTCCGCATTCCATTCCAAAAGGGTCCTGGGCGGGTTTGGGTCCGTTTCAGGTGCAAAGTCAGGCACAAAATTTGGACCTGATTTGCACCTGAACCGGTATGCACTGGACCTCATGCTGGGAACTGCTGCCACACATATGTGAACCCGGCCTTAGAAGCCACCAGGGGATTATTAGACCTTTAAAATCACCTTTGAACCCTGTTGAAGCTGATCAAGTGTAAACTGTGCTTGATTAGCCTTTTCTTTGGCCAGATTTGAACCCAGAAGTGCCCAGAGTTGAGCGCTTTTGGGATAATTCTAAACCAGGGTGATCAGCGAGTTGATCTTTGCTGGTGTCCAGTGGTGGCCCGTCCATTAGGGGCGCACAGGCACCGCTCCCCCATCCATACGTCCGACCCCCTAATCTACATGCAGGGCACTGGACGCATGGTTTCCAATTCCAGTTTTTTTTATTTTTGAAGCGCGTGATTTGAGCCTAAGGTTCTAATTGGTTTCAAAAAAGGGTGGGCTAGGGGTGCAGAGCACAGCGCCCCAAAGCCCACCCAGTTGTGTGATAATAGAGAATGAATATTCACTATTATAACACTGATTCTCCTCCCAGCCAATCAGGATGCAGGTCATGAGACACAGTTGGCTGAAAGGAGATCTGCCAAGAGGAGACGCAGGGGAAGTGAGGAAGCAGCCGGAGAGAAGCCAACGCCTCCCGGAGCGCTGCCCGCGAGATGGAGTAAGTGCGGGGCACCCACTTCTGATTGACTGAACGACTTGGGGGGGGTTGCCGCTTGTAACCCCCTCCCTCATATGACCAACCAACCCGGGGGTGCTGTCCGTGACCCAATCGTCCCTTCACTCTCCATCTGGACACCTGCCATGGAAGTCCTGCGCCCGGAGGAGGGACAGGTGGGTTCCCGGCACATGGCATTAACCTATAGCTGCCCCAATCACTTCTATGTGGGGGCAAACAAGAAGTCCGTAAAAGCAGCGTGGAGGCCTAAGTGGAAATAAACCCATCGATTTGATCATTGCCCGAGACGCATGCGGTCAATGCTGTAACTGATCACTTTCACAGTTGCTTGTGCTCTCAACCAAACTGTTAAGCTATTAAGTGGCTGGTGTCATAACTGATCACACTGGCTGCACCATGCAGATCACGGTGTAAGATGGCAGCTTCCTGGGATGTAAAGGGTTTGTTTCCGCTGTAATCCTGAGCTGCCGCATATCCGTGCCAATAATTTGTTCTGCAGATTCATCCAATTGGTATCCCCGGAGCAGTGACGAGTTGTCACCGTCAAGTCACAACAACTCAAAGCCAGTAGGAGGGGCTTCTAATAATGTGATCACTGCACACCAATCACAATGAGCGCTTAACCACTTCAGCTCTGGAAGGTTTACCCCCCTTCATGACCAGGCCATTTTTTGTAATAGGGCACTGTGTTACTTTAACTGACAATTGCGCAGTCTTAAGACGCTGTACACAAATAAAATGTTTGTCTGTTTTTTACCCAAAAATAGAGCTTTCTTTTGGTTTTATTTGATCACCTCTGTGGTTTTTATTTTTTGCTCTATAAACAAAAAAAGCAGACAATTTTGAAAAAAAAAAAAAAAAAAAAATGTATCCAAAGAAATTTTTGGTAAAAAAATCCCAATAAGCGTATATTGATTGGTTTGCGCAAAAGTAATAGCGTCTACAAACTATGGGATATTTTTATTTATTTATTTATTTTTTTACTAGTAATGGCGGCGAGCAGCAACTTATAGTGGGACTGTGATATTGCGGTGAACAAATCAGACACTAACTGACACTTTTTTGGGGGCCAGTGACACCAATGCATGCTAAAAAATATGCACTGTCACTGTACTAATGACACTGGCAGGGAAGGGGTTAACATCAGGGGCGATCAAAGGGTTAACTGTGTTTCTAGGGAGTGTTTACCTAACTGTGGGGGGAGGGGGGTGGGCATGCTTTGTCAGGGGGAAGGTAAAGGTCTGTGTTCTTGCTTAGCAGAAACACAAAATCAGTACAGACCCCTGTCACAGATCTGACTGATTTTCTTTATTTAACCCCTTCCTTACCGGGCACTTAAACCCCCCTCCTGCCCAGACCAATTTTTGGCTTTCAGCGCTGTCGCATTTTGAATGACAATTGCGCGGTCGTGCGACGTATTACCTAAACATGAAATCGTTTTTCATTTTTTATAACAAGAAAAAACGTTTTAACAGCGGGTAAAAAACAAATATCGCCGCTAGTCTTTACTGCGTCTCCCCTAGTTTATGGTGGTTTGCTTTCGAGATAAACACCCTTTTTTTCCTGCGTTTAAAATAAACCCATGTTGCAGCGTGCTGGCGCGTTAACAGTAAGTTTTACGCTGTCGCGACTTTCGGTTTTTAACCAGACCCGTCCTCCCCCCAAATTCACGGGCCATTCCTTCCCCAATTTATTTCTTTTAGTCAGTCTAGACACTGTCCCCAGACATGACTAAAACACAAAGACGATTCGTTCTTGTGTCTGGAAATGGAAGGGGGACTGTTTC
>BLSH010494856.1:44248-61809 GCA_018402905.1 Glandirana rugosa
TTTTTTTTTTTTTTTTTTTTTTTTTTTTTGCAAAATTGCTGCTTTTTGCTTGTTTATAGCGGTGATCAGAAGAGACGCAGAGGTGATCAAATACCACCAAAAGAAAGCTCTATTTGTGGGGAAAAAAAGGACGCAAATTTTGTTTGGGTACAACGTTGTACGACCGCGCAATTGTCAGTTAAAGTGGCGCAGTGCCAAATCGCAAAAAGTGCTCTGGTCATAAAGGGGGAAATCGTTTTGGGGGTGAAGTGGTTAAAGGTGGAAAAACTTATGAAATTCTTTGTCTCATTTTTTTACATCACAGAAACCTGACATTTTAACAGGGGTATGTCGACTTTTTATATCCACTGTACATACACACACTATATTGTCAAAAGTATTGGGACACCTGCCTTTTACACGCACATGACCTTTAATGATATCCCAGGTCTTAGTCTGTAGGGTTCACTATTGAGTTGGCTCACCCTTTGCAGCTATAACAGCTTCAGCTCTTCTGGTAAGGCTGTCCACAAGGTTTAGGAGTGTCTATGGGAATGTTTGACTATTCTTCCAGAAGCGCATTTGTGAGGTCAGGCACTGATGTTGGATGAGAAGGCCTGGCTCACAGTCTCCGCTCTAATTCATCCCAAAGGTGTTCTATCGGGTTTAGGTCAGGACTCTGTGCAGGCCAGTCAAGTTCCTCCACGCCAAACTCACTCATCCATGTCTTTATGGACCTTGCTTTGTGCAGTGGTGCGCAGTCATGTTGGAATGGGAAGGGACCATCCCCAAACTGTTCCCACAAAGTTGGGAGCATGAAATTGTCCAAAATGTCTTGGAATGCTGACGCCTTAAGAGTTCCCTTCACTGGAACTAAGGGGCCAAGCCCAACCCCTGAAAAACAACTCCACACCATAATCCCCCCTCCACCAAATGATTCGGAGGGATGGCCCAATACTTTTGGCAATATAGTGTGGATGAGCGAGTTTTAAATTGTGACTCCTAGTGGGGGGAGATGATCCCGCGCTAGCTGTCAAAGCGTGGGAACATGGGCCGGTCTTTTCATAACACTTTACACCCTGAATATGAGTGTAACATGTTACATGTTATGAAAGGTGAGATTATCCTTTAACCATGCATGAAAAATGTCACAAAATCAACCGATCATCACCAGGGTTGAAGAACTGGTCCAGCCCAGTGAAGAGTGAAGAGATCCTCAGGATGAATTTATCTCACTGGGGATCAATCTGAACATTGTTTGCTTTTCTACACGCTGTGTCACAAGTTTCTGTTGGCGTTCGTGTTGTGGAGTATATTCATTGCAATGGCTCCATGAAACAATGCCCCCCACTTCAGAGAAAAGTGCGAGACAAATAGCAGAACGTCCGACAAAATATGTTGTCAAAAGTCTTGGGACACCTGCCTTTACACGCGCAGCCCCAATTCCTGTCCCTTCAGACCTCTCATCATTTTTTTTGTCGCATCACTCATTGTCAGTGTTCTGTGAATGGAAAACTACAAGTCCTGAGAGCCTTAGGGGTCGTCGGCTTGTAGTTTAATGAATTCTTCCTGTCAGCGTAAATCGGCTTGCCCATACGAGGTATCAGCAAGCAAATACACTGACAGGTCTGCAGGAGACCTGCATGGCACCAGCCAACTCCTGATCACTGGTGCAATGCTTGAGGCTCGGTTCACATATAGGCGACTTGTGATCCAACTTGTGTCGCCTCAAGTCGCTTGTCATCCGAAATCCCATTGAAATGAATGGGAGCCGTCTTAAACACTACTGAAGTTGCTCCGACTTCAAGGCGACTTCAGAAAAGGTTCCTGAACTACTTCAATGCGACTTCTATCCGACTTGTGCCCATAGAATTCAATGGAAGTCGCCCCTAAGTCAGATCCCCCATCTATATTGAAGCGACTTTACAGGAAAAATAAAATAATTTTTGAAGGCAACCCCCTCCCTCCCTTCTCTGACCACAGGCAAAGTCGCCTGACATGGAGTTGCGTTGTAAGTTGCGCTAAAAATCGCCTAGCAAAGTGGCGCCGAAGACGGATCGCCTATGTGTGAACCACCCCTTACAGGCTCCCACAACAAAAAATAATATATGCACATTTTTTTACCTGTGCATTTATTATTTTTTTTGTCTAAAGGTGAACTTATCCTTTTAAAGACAAATGCCTCTATGACATATGTATATATTATGGTCCAAGATATGATAGATAAATAGATATAAAATGTTTTCATGGTTTCCACCAAGCAAATCTGCAAATATCATAATATTGGGAATGCTTTTATGTGTTAGCATTTAATATTCACATAGCGTTTAATGTTAATTAACTGACATATGATACATTCGCAACCTGTTTTCCACTCTATATGGATATACTTTTTGTATATTTATACCATATATCAATCTTTTATTTTCAATAAAATATTGTTGGAATGAAAAAATATTCACATAGCATAAATCTCCCCAATTCTCTTTTTGCAATTTTAATTCTTATAAGAAAAGTAGTACTACCACTTAAGGACCGAAAGGATTTACCCCCTTCCTGACCAGGCCAATTTTTGTGATATGGCACTGTGTCGTTTTAACTGACAATTGCGCGGTCGTGCGATGTTGTACCCAAACAAAATTTATGTCTTTTTTTTTCCCACAAATAGAGCTTTTTTTTGGTGATATTTGATCACCTCTGCGGTTTTTATTTTTTGCTTTATAAACAAAAAAAGAGCAACAATTTTGAAAAGAAAAAAAAACATTTTTTACTTTCTGCTATAATAAATATCCAAAAAAAAAGAAAACTAATTTCTTCCTCAGTTTTGTCTGATATCTATTCTTCTACATATTTTGGTAAAAAAAAAAAAATTACAATAAGCGTATATTGATTGGTTTGTAAAACAAAAAAAGCAAAAAAAAGTAAAAGTTATAGCGTCTACAAAATAGGAAATAGATTTATGGCATTTTTATTCTTTTTTTTTTTTTTTTTTTTTTACTAGTAATGGCAGTCATTTTTAGGGTGCTGCGACATTGCGGCAGACAAATCTGACACCTAACTGACATTTTTGACACTTTTTTTTGGGAACCAGTGACATTATTACAGTAATCGGTGCTAAAATGATGCACTGTTATTGTACTAATGACGCTGGCAGGGAAGGGGTTAACACCAGGGGGTGATCAAGGGGTTAAATGTGTTTTCTCACTGTGTTCTAACTGTATGGGGGAAGCACACAGATCCATCATCCTGCTTAGCAGAAAGACAGGACCTGTGTGATCTCCCCTGTCAGAACGGAGATCTGCATTGTTTACATAGGCAGATCCCCATTCTGTCACTGTGGTTTCCAGTCGAGGGTGGCCAGCGGACATCGAGTCTGCCGGACCCGCTTATTGTTCCCCCCGCTGGCCAGTGGGAGCACGCACGTCCACAAAAGCTACGGCGATTCGCGGAAAGGAGCTGACCTGTTGCTATATGACAGCAGCTGATCAGCAAGTGATTAAGAAACAATAATTAGTGGCATTAAACCGCAGATTTAATATATTGCTACTTGCCAATCATTAGATGTGGTGGCTGCATTCGTTTTCATGTTTTAGGCTTTTTTTACTTTATTATCACCTGGTGATCTGGCCAGTAACATACGGAGCAATAGAGCCACCCTTGGACAGCAGTATTGTCAGTCTGGAGAGAAGGGAATGTAGGATGTACTGGAAGATTTAGATGGACTTGACGAACACATTAACCACTTCAATACCAGGCACTTAGAACACTTCCCGCCCAGACCAATTTTCAACTTTCAGTGCTGTTGAGATTTGAACGAGAATTGCGCAGTTGTGCGACGTTGCACCCAAACAAACTTTTTATCATTTTGTTCCCACAAATAGAGCTTTCTTTTGGTGGTATTTGATCACCCCTGCAGTTTTTTTATTTTTTGCACTATAAATAAAAAAAGACAAAAAATTAAAAAAAAAAACAAAAACAAAACATTTTTCTTTTTCTGTCACAAAACTTTGTATAAAGTACATTTTCTCCTTCACTGGCGGACACTGATGTGGCTACACTGATGGGTACTGATGAGGCTAGACTGACAGGCACTGAGGAGGCAGTACAGATTGGCACTGATAAGGTGGCACTGATGATGGGGCACATATATGCAGCACTGATAAGCAACACTGACGGGCACTGATACATGGCACTGATGGACACTCATGGGTGGCACTGCTGGGCACTGATGGGTGGCACTGCTGGGCACTGATAGGTGGCACAGGTGGGCACTGATAGGTGGCACAGGTGGGCACTGATAGGGGGCACAGGTGGGCACTGATAGGTGGCACAGGTGGGCACTGATAGGTGGCACAGGTGGGCACTGATAGGTGAGACTGGTGGGCACTGGTGCATACAGCACTGTTAGGGATGGCACTGGCAGGCATCATATATGGGCACAGTGCACTATATTGCCCTTACCTGGTGGTCCTGAGCAGCCTCCATGTTCCCTCCCTGGTGGTCCTGGGTGGCCTCTTCGCGGTGTCCGGGGGGGAGGGGGGGCTCCCTGGTGGTCCTGGGCAGGCTCCCTAGTGGTTCAGTGGGGTGATCCTGAGGGGGGCTGCACTGATAAACGTTCAGCGCAACCCCACCCCCCCCTGTCAGGCGAGCAGCTGATCGGCTCTCTGCTGCTCAGGTCTACAGACCTGAGCAGAGGAAAAGCCGATAAACGGCTCTTCCTATTTAAACTGTGATCAGCCGTGATTGGTCACGGCTGATCACATGGTAAAAGGCTTTCACTGAAGCCTTTTACCTCGGTAGGTAATGTTGTGGGTCAGACTGACCCACGGCACCACCGATCGCCGCAGTGCGCACCCCTGGGGTTGCGAGATCGCGGATTATCCTGAGGATGTCAACAGACATCCAGTCAGGATAATGAACCACTCGCCCGGATGTCATTTGTTAATACGCCAGGCGGGAAACATCTTTGCCATTCTGAAGCTGCTCTCCAACCACTTTGCATATTATTTTATATACACTGTGATTCTGTATTTGCCAAATATGCTGCAGAAATTTCCCTCAACTGAGTCTGGCTGCAGCCATTTTAACTGTGGGCAGCTGAAGCTGCTGCCTGTTCTCACTTCCTGGACTTACAGAGACACACAGAGGCACACCTCCAGCTTTGCAGCTCTTATTGGCCCTCTTATGACTCACCCCCCTCCCTTCCTTCCTGGCAAACTCTCACAAGGGTGAGTGAGAGAGAAAGCTGTGCATGATGTCAAAAGCCTAGGCCTTTTTCCAGCCAAGAAACAAGAAGTGGGCTGTATAAGGTATTTACTGGCAGAAAAAAAAACTTTTTACTATCCAAAGTTAGAACAACAAAGGCAGAAGATTTAATAGATGGAAAGATGAAAAAATGACTGACGTTCCGCTTTAAAGCAGGAATCCTGCTAACAGTTTTTAAGCAGTTAAAATAACATTTTCTTCCTTTTGGGGATAAAGATTTTACATACATAAAAGCTGATCATTGTAAGCACCCCTGTCAGTGGTAAATGGTTTGTCTCAACCTTGTAAGGACTCGTAAACACGTGTTGATTATGAAAAGTGATGCAACGCTCATTAATGCGCCCATAGCATTTATGATGTGTTTTTGAAGTGGTGAAAAATGAGAATGTAAGTGTTGCTTTTCTAGTGGGAAGTGATCAAGCCCTAACTGTCACTTTGTCTGGAGAGTCTGGACCTAACTGTCACTCTGGACAGTGTGTGGCAGCAAAGGCGTAACTAGAACCTTCAGGGCCACGGTGCAAGAAATTATGAAGGGCCCCCCTGACCCCTGGCCAGGGCCCTTCCCTCTTCCTGCTGATCCTGGGGCCCTTTACGCCCATCGCGGGTCCCTTTGTTACGGTCCTGCAGTGGGGCCCTTTCACAAGTTCTGCAGCAGGACCCCTTTCTGCCATCTTCGGGCCTCCTGATGGTGGTCAAATGCCAGGGCCCGGTCACAATTGCAACCTTTTCAATCCCTCATTGCTGTCAGTAGTTTTTAATTTTTATTTTAATTTTATTTTTTTACCATTACATTTTATTTCTTTTACAATTTAATTTTTATAATTTTTTTACAATTCATTTTAGGAGCTCTGTTGGGGGGGTTCCTTTAAATGCCACCCCGCCATCCCTCCTATCCAGGCGTACAAGGGAGGCACACGGGCCCCCTGGAGCATGGGGCCCGGTTGCAATTGCAACCCCTGCAACCCCTATCGTTACGCCCCTGTGTGGCAGGGTGGTTTTTTCTGTTAAAGGAAGCGGAAAAATAACTACTTACTGGCCAGATCACCAAGCGTGTATAAGGTGAAAAAAGACCTAAAAGAAAAGGAATGCAGCCATCAGATCTAAGAGTTGGTAAGCTGTAGCATTTCACGTTTTTGTTTTGTGGTTTAATAAAAATGCTAATTTACTACCTTTTACACGTCTGAAAAAATCTGCACTGTTTTACAAGCAAGAAGGGTGGGTCAGGTCTGTGGTGAATGAGCGGAATCATGGAAGATTTATATGCCATGCATGGTGACCAGATGAGAGAGGTAAAAAAAAACAGGGTGACCCTCTGGATTTTCGGGTGAGTTGGGTATAACACCATCTAGTGGCTTGCACAATGCAGTGTTTGGCATGTGAAGCTTTTGTAGTCCATTTTGCTTCACTTTTATCTGGAAGGACAGTAGGCTATAGACTGAAATATTCCAGACAGACCGTATTCTTTCCATGAGGTTCGGAACACCAGGCAGATCTAAAAGGTCCAAATAATGAGCCCTGTAATTATGAATATATCATGAAGCCTCCTTTCACACCGGTTTTGAAATTGCGCTTCTTCATCGCGATTTCAAACCTGCACATCAGTGCGATTTGCCCTGCTGATTTCATTGCGGTTTGCCACTTCATATAACAGAAGTCTATGTAAGTTGCAATGTAATCGGTTAAAAGTAGCGCATGAACCTTTTTCATTGTGACGTGAGTCACGGCGATTATAGACCGTTCCATTGCCGCCAATGGGGAACTGTCAAATCACATGACAAGTCGCACCGGTGCAGGGTGGATTTGATTTAAATCATAATTTTTAAAGAGCAACTGTCATCTCTGTCCCCAAACGGCTCCTCCTCTGACCCGCTGGTGACTCACCGACAGTCCCATTCACTTTAATGATAAGACAGTGACACAACAAGGTGAGGGACGTGGCGGCAGCAGGTGAGTGGATGCCCACTAACAGGCGCTGCCATGTTGGATCTGAAATGACAGGTGCTCTTTAAATGTAAGGACTCATTCTTGCTGGTAGTTAGAATCTTTAATATTTGCAAACAAAATGAAAGTTTCCTATTTAGAAATAATAATGTCAGGTTAGTAAAACAGCGATATCAGAACCGATTGAATCATACAGTTTGCAGTGTACATAGATTTGTAAAACAATGGGATAAAGGAATATTCCTGAACTTTGTTTTATCTCATGGTTACTGTGAAATTATGTAAATGCATCAATGCAGTGCATGTTATCTCTGCTTGCAGAGCTTGGATTCATTAAATGAGTTTACCAAAAATGGAAATATTGCAGAATATACAGCCTCATGCTACATAACTAAGCTTCATTTCATGCTGAATAAACAAAATTATTCATGTATTCTAAATAGGAAACTATCTTTAGATATATCTTTACTCCAAAACCATTTTATTAAAATAAATTTGATAAAAATAAAAAAAATCGGATTTAAATAAAAAAAATGATCAGATAGTGTGATTATCCTAGATTGCCTGTAACCATTGCACTGATTAGTAAATCACAGGTAAAGTCAGATTGCTGTATTTACTATATCTTAGTATATGAATAAGATTTCTTTGTCATATATTCTCAGGTTCAGGAAGAAAACATCACTTATTAATAAATCTGGAGCGGAATCCTATACAGAAGGTGAGATGTATGCTGGGGCTTAAAGCTGATCTTTGGGGGATTTCTAAGTACCCCCTGTACTGGAAGGGTTAAACGCTCAGTCCAATTAAAAAGCACTTTTACTTCCCTTATCCCACCCTATATGTTTTAATAGAGTAGGGAAAGCTTCAAACCCCAGTCTGTATATTTTTTGCTGTTTGAGATTTCTCTGCATGTCCTCCCTTAGGGATGCAACAAGAAGTGAAAGGTCCATGACGAGGTTCTAACCCCATCCTACACAAAACTAAAAAAAAAAAGGTTTTGGCTTGGCATATTCTTTAACCACCGGGCACTTAAACCCCCTTAAAACAACCAGACCAATTTTCAGTGCTCTCACATTTTGAATGACAATTACTCAGTCATGCAACACTGTACCCATATGAAATTGGCGTCCTTTTTTTCACACAAATCGAGCTTTCTTTTGGTGGTATTTAATCACCACTGGGTTTTTATCTTTTGTGCTATAAATAAAAAAATACCAAAAATTTTGTAAAAAAAATGCATTTTCTTTGTTTCTTTTACAAAATTTTGCAAATTAGTAATTTTTCTTCATACATTTTGGCCAAAGTTTATAGTGCTACATATCTTTGGTAGAAATAACCCAAATTAGTGTATATTATTTAGTCAGTGTGAAAGTTATAGAGTCTATAAGCTATGGTGCCAATCACTAAAAATTGATCACACCTGATATACTGACGGCCTATCTCATTTCTTTAGACCCTAACAAGCCAGGAAATACAAATACCCCCAAATTGACCCCTATTTGGAAAGTAGACATTCCAAGGAATTCAGTAAGGCCCCTTTCACACTGGGGTGCTTTACAGGCGCTATTTAGCTAAAAATAGTGCCTGTAAAGCACCTCTCCATTAAACCCAGTGTGTCCTTTCACACTGGGGCGGCTCAGGGCGGTGCGCTAGCGGGAGAAAAATCAAACTCCTGCAAGCATGATTTTAGAGGAATGTGGGGAGTGGTGTGTACACCGCTCCTCCAACGCGCTTGCCAGTGGAATGAATAGCCAGTGCTCCTGAAGCGGCTGTACACTGCTCCGGGAGCGCCGAGTGCCGGCACGTTTAACCCCTGTTTAACCCCTTGTGGGGGGGTTAAAGTGCCTCACTACTGCCCGAATAGCAGCACCATAGCGCCACTATTACAGCGGTAGAGTGCTGCTAAATTAGCAGCGGTTTACCACTGACGTTCGGGCGGTCCCAGTGTCAAAGGGGCCTAAGAGGCATGGTGAGATTTTTCACGTTGTAATTTTGTCCTACAATTCTTTGCAAAATGCTGATTTTTTTTCCCCCACAAAATTGTCATATTAACGTGTTATTTCTCACACACAGAATATGCACACCACAAATTACACCCCAAAACACATTCTACTACTCCTTCTGAGTATGGCGATACCGCATGTGACATGAGACATCGCAGCGTGGCCCCATACAGAGGCCTGACATGCAGGGAGCACCATCAGGTGTTCCAGGGACATAACATTTACAATGACGTGGCACTGATAGGGTACAGATGTGACATGGATTAGGGCACTGATATGGCACGGATTGGGGCACTGATATGGTGACACTGTGCACAAATTGGGGCACTGCTGGGCACTGATATGGCACTGCTGGGCACAGATTGGGGTACTGCTGGGCACTGATAGGCACTGATTTGGCACAGATTGGGGCATGGATTGGGGCTGGCATCGGGAGAATACCTTTTGCAGCCTCACGCTGCATCTTCTCCCTCCACTGCTCACACGATCGGTGTGAGCAGTTGAGAGAACCGGACATGACGCCGGTTTGTTTACATTGATCTCTCCATCATTGGACGGATCGATCACGTGGTAAAGGGCCGCTGTTATTGGCCCTTTACCCCGATCCGTGACCCGCCAGCCAATCTCCTGATTGACTCACTGACTGTGATTGACAACAGCTGGAGCCATAAGCCAATCAGGAGTGCGAGTCCCCGGAGAGCCAGAGCTCTCATGGACATCGCTGGATGGAGAGGGGGCTCAGGTAAGCATTAGGGGGGCTGCTGCACACAGAAGGTTTTTTACCTTTATGCATAGAATGCATGAAGGTAAAATACCTTGTGCCTTTACAACCACTTTAAGGTAAAATAAGGCAATTTTTATACCCAGTTTGAATAGAGTAAGGGAGGATTATAACCCCCCTGGTGACGTCCTTATTAATATAGTAAAAAAATGTTTTTGTTCTCTGAGTCACATTGTGGATATTTCCATCACTTCTTATGCCATAGGAAATCCCTCCAAAGTGAGGAAATCCCCTAGCTGTCCCCATTGGAAAATTTCCCCTCTATTCTTGTTCTGATGACAACATAAAATTCGTGATTTTCTTTCAGTTTGACTTTTGTTGCTAATGGTAAACAGGACAAATAGGGTAAATCTCTCTAAATAACCTGACAAGTGTTCTAATCCAAAACTTAAAAAAAAGTTGGCCTACAGCCCCCGTTCACAGGACCCATAGTGGGTTCTTGCGCGCAGTTTTGTTTGCGCGATTCTCGCAGGGCAATGCGGTAATAGGGCAGCCCATGTGGGTTTGTCCCTCCAAAGAAGCTCAGGGACCAAATTTATACTTGCGTTGTGCCATGATTCCCGCGCTGCAAGCACGGCAAAATCACGCCAGGTTTGGGATTATATTCAGGATGAATGGTACCCAGCGATTTGGAATTGCAAGCAGAATCACAGCGATTCCGACCACGATTACAAATCGTCCATGTGTGAATGGGCCTTGCTTGGGTCGGCATGCTGAGACTTGTAGTTCAGCTTCAGCACAATGTTTGAATGCCATGGAATTATGTCTGTTTTATTACAATGTTGTCTTTTTGATGTTGCAGTGGAAATGCACGCGGAGGTTTGCTATGCCGAGTGTTTATTACAGAGAGCTGCTCTGATTTTCCTGCAGGTTTGTGTTGTTTTTATTCTTTATAGAGTCAGGCATAGATTACCTCTTAAAGATGAACTACAGTCGGCTCACATAATTTGTAATAAAAACATCTTTGCCATTCTGAAGCTTCCCTCCAACCACTTTGCATATTATTTTATATACACTGTCATTCTGCACTTGCCAAATATGCTGCAGTAATTTCCCTCCCCTAAGTCTGGCTGCAGCCATTTTAACTGTAGGCAGCTGAAGCTGCTGCCTGTTCACTTCCTGGATTTACACAGACACAGAGGCACACCTCTAGCTAAGCAGCTCTCATTGGCCCTCTTATGACTCATCCCCCCTCCCTTCCTGGCAAACTCTCACAGGGGTGAGAGAGAGAAAGTTGTGCATGATGTCATAAGCCTAGGCTAATGGCCAGACATGAAACAGGAAGTGGGCTGTATAAGGTATTTACTGGCAGAAAAAAAATGTTTTACTATCTAAAATGAAAACCACAAGGGCAGAGTATTTAATAGATAGAAAGAAGAAAAAATGACCGCTTTAATGGGAGAGTGTAGTCTAATTGCTGTAAGTGCGTGTTATGAGTTTTTTTTTCTTTAATGGCTGTGCTTTCAGCCAATAGGAAAAAATGAACTCCCTCCAAGCAGGAAAGTAGGGATGATGTCATTGTTTCTGGGCAGAATTTATGTACATGAAGGTTAAAGCATTTGTCGCCCCAAGACTTTGTTTTCCTGATTTATGTGCCTGCTGTACCATGTACTTGTATGAGAAAGTCTCCTGTTCTCTTTATATTGCTTCCTTTGTGTGTGAAATCCCTGGTGTTCCTGCCAGTGCCTCTGCTTTCCTATTAAAAACTGACCACACTAAGCAGGAGAGCACAGCGTAGTCAGTTCTCTAGCAATGCTGGGAACTCTGTGTACTTTTCTCCAATGATCAGACTTGCTCTGGCATTCACTGGGAAGCTCAGTGTGCTTCTCCTCCCCCCTGCTCTTATGCAGCTGAGAACAGAGGAAATGTGATCACTTCTAAAAAGGGAAAAAGGCTATTTATAATGTGTGTTTTTTTTTTTTTTTTTTTAACTATACAAAAATGTTTTGTCTTTCATTTCTGTTTTAAACTGAATGGTTTGTTTTACAAGGTGAGTGTTTACAGTCACTTAAAACCAGCTTTTACACAGAGTTTTTAGAGCTGCTATATTTATGGCTAGAGAGCTATGACAGGAGAGGGTGCACTAGAGAGATTACAGCAATCGGTATTTATATAGCACTGACGATTTACACAGCGTTTTACTTGGATATATTGTACATTCACATCAGTCCCCTGCCCTCAAGGAGCTTACAATCTAAGGTCCCTAACTCACATTCATACATATACTAGGGCCAATTTAGACAGGATCTGATTAACCTACCAGCATGTCTTTGAAGTGTGGAAGGAAACCCACACAGGGAGAACATGCAAACTCCAAGCAGATAGTGCCATGGTTGGGATTCAAATCAATGGCCCCCCAGTGCTGCCAGGCAGAAGTGTTAACCACTTAGCTACTGTGCTGCCTCTGTATACACAGGTACTGTTTGGTGGGATAGCAAGAGGAATGGTAAAGCTCAATTTAACCAGTTGCTGACCGCCCGCCGTGGCTTGACGGTGGCAACTTGGTTCTTTATCGCGAAACGCCGTCACCAAACGGCGGGCCACGAGAACGAGTATTGCGCGCCGCCGGAGGCGCGCTCTCGTGCTCACTGTGTTCCGGGGGGGCTAGGGAGCAGGTAGGGCCAATCTCCGCCGGCTACCCGCGATGGCCCCCCCCCCCCCGCAGTGAGAGAACGGAGGTCCGTGTATGTAAACACGGACCTCCGTTCTGACAGAGGGGGAAGGGATGTGATCACAGTCTTCCTGTATATGGCCGATTTGCAATTTTTTTATTTTTTTACCAAAAATATGAGGAAGAATATAAATCAGCCAAAACCGATGAAAAAAAATGTATGTGTGTATATATATATTTGGATTTGGATTTTAGCAAAAAGTAAGAAATATTATTTTTTTTTTTTTTTTTTTTTTGCAAAATTGTCGCTCTTTTGTTTATAGCGGTGATCAGAAATGACGCAGAGGGGATCAAATACCACCAAAAGAAAGCTCTATTTGTGGAAAAAAAAGGACACAAATGACGTTTGGGTACAATGTCGCACAACCGCGCAATTGTCAGCTAAAGTGACGCAGTGCTCTGGTCCTAAACTGGGAAATCCTTCCGGGGCTGAAGTGGTTAAAATGTTGTTAGACCCTTGTAGGGACATTTTAGGCTGGGGCATAGAGGATATTTAGTATCCTGAAATTTCCCCAGCACGGCCAACCGATGCGAGCTACCCTTAACCTTGGCGGGGTCCGCCGCATCGTACCCGTTCCGTGCAGGAGGCTAGTGGGTGACCCCCACTTGCGTCCAGTGACCGGGCTGTGCTCGCGTCAAGGGGCGCTTGGTCTGCAGCATTCCTCCCCACCTGATGGGAGGAAGGTCTGCTACCGGGTGGCTACCCGATACGCCCGTCGGATTGGTGAGTGAGCCCCCTCCCCCCCCCCCCCAGGGGTGCGGAGCTGGGCGATTTGTGGACTATGCCGGCCGGTGGAGGGTTCAGGGCTACAGGTCCCCCTTTTGTTTTGGTCTGTCCTTCGCTCCTCTCCTACACCCCCCTTCCCCCCCCGCACCGCACCCCCGTGCTCAAAACCGCCATGCGGCAATCCGCCGCCATTTTGCAAGGGATCGCCGCCATTTTGCCATAGCTGTGGCCATTTTGTGGGCTGTTTGGCCTCTTGTGGATGCTTGGCAGCCATTTTGCTGTAGTCGCGGCCTGTGTGGAGCACGCTTTGGTCTCTTGTGACCGCTCGGCGCCCATTTTTGGTGTGTCTGCTGAAGAAAACGTGCGGTTGGCGCCGTTTCTTCCTCTTTCCCTCTGGACAGCGGTGAAAGCACAGCGGCGGTGACGGCACAAGACAGGCGGTCAGCACTCCTACTGGGACGCATTGCTTGAAGGGCAATTGTAACAGCAAGTATAGCTGGCTCTCCCTGGGTTTTTGGTGGGTGCAGTCCTCCTGGGTATTCTCCCGGTTGCTCTGTGGGGCAGTGGTGGGGCTGCATTGTGGGGGTGTCAAGGCCTATAGGCCTAGCAAGTGTTCCGGTGCCACAATGGCAGTTGAACCTGCAGGTTCTTCTCCGGAGGGATCTGTGGAAACGCAGGCTGCGCTGGGTCCTCTGGTTCCCCTGGATCAGTTAACGTCCATATTGGGGGAGTTTTTCTCCCGGGGGGTGCCGAGCCGTGCTAAGGGGGTGGCTAAAATGCGTCCACCCCCCCTCCATCTTCAGGGGAGGATTCTGAACCGGAAGGGGACTTGGTGGTCACGGGGACCCCCGTGGAGCTCTCAGATGGTGAACTGGAGCCCTCGGATGGTGAGGAAGACCCGGGGGCCTTGGTGGCGCGTGAGAGGGCGCTGGTGGCCTCCCTGATCACCAATATCCGTGCGTCTTTGTGGCTGGATTAGGCCGGGGAGTCGCAGGAGACTGCCTACATTTGGGTATCCTTTAAGCTTTCTCGGTTCCCTAGGGCATATCCTTATGCTCAATTTTTTGACCAGCTGGTCTATAAGGAATGGCAGCGTCCACAGAATCCCTTTTCATTGCCCAAACGTTTCGCTGTGCACTATCCCTTTGAGGATAGTTTTGTGCAGAAGTGGGCATCCCCCGCAGTGGACCCTCTGGTGGCTCGCCTGAATAAGGCGATGACCATCCCCTTGGAGGGGTCTCCCTCTTTTAAGGATCCGGCCGATAGGCGGATGGAGGCGGTATCCAAGGCACTGTTCTTGGTGGCGGGGTCGGACATGAGACCAGCTCTGGCGTCGGCCATGGTGGCGCAATCACTTACGGAGTGTGCGACTGAGTTGCACAATGAGTTGGGCTGCGAATGTTCGCCTGAGGCTTCACAGCGGACGGACCATCTGATACAGGGTCTCCGGTACCTGTGTGACGCAGCTTTGGACCTGCTCCCCATGCTATCTAAGATGTCTGTTATTGCAGTCGTCATCAGACGGGTGCTGTGGTTATGCTGTTGGTCGGGTGACCAGGCGTCCAAAAAGGGGCTCACGGATCTTCCCTTTTCAGGGTGGTCGGCTCTTTGGGGCACAATTGGATGAAATCATTAAGGATTTCACCGGGGGGAAGAGTGCCTTTCTTCCGGAGCCCAGGCAGCGGGAATTCCACCGTAAGCAGGGTCCTGCATCTTCGGGTCAGAAGCGTTTTTTTTGTGCACCCGGTGCAGCGGGCAAGAGCTCAAGGCCCGGCAAGTCTGCCTCGGGGTCCGGTAAGCGGCCCTGGCAGCACAAGAATGAAAAGACGGAGGAAAAGTCCTCTTCCGCATGATGGGTTGCCCCCACCCGACTTCTGAGGCTCTCCTAGGGGCTGTTCAGACGCTCTCCAAACAAGGGGTGATTGTGCCTGTACCGCAGCTGGAAAGGTTCTATTCAAACCTCTTTGTGGTGCCCAAAAAGGGTGGGGTCAGGCCAGTTCTGGACCTAAAAGCGCTAAACCACTTTGTGAAGGCGCGAAAATTCAGGATGGAATCTGTCCGTTTGGTCGTGGCCGCCCTGCACCAAGGGGACTTCATGGCGTCTCTGGATATCAGGGACACATATCTGCATGTCCTCATTTGTCTCCGGCACCAGCACTTCCTGCGCTTTGCGGTGGGGGATCTACATTACCAATTTGTGGCACTTCCCTTTGGTCTGGCCTCGGCTGCTCGGGTATTCACCAAGCTGGTGGCTCCGGTGCTGGTGCTATTGAGGCAGAGAGGAGGCATTGCGATGGTAGCATGCCTCGACGACTTACTCCTGCGAGTGGAGTCGGCTTCGGCTCTGGAGGGAATGTGGCTATCACCATGGCCTCGTTGAGAGACTTCGGCTGGCTGATCAACCTGCAGATGTCGACGTTGACCCCGTCCTGTCGACTGGAATATCTGGGTCTGATTCTGGACACGGAGCAGGCAAAGGTGTTCTTACCTCCGGCCAAGTTGCTGACACTGCAAGCAGCGGTGCGAACCCTGCTGTCACGTCAGTGGTCCTCCTTACGGTTCTGTATGCGGGTGTTGGGGCTCATGGGCTCGGCCTTCGAGGCGGTACCTTACGGCCAGAGTCACACTCGGCTCCTACATAGAGCGATTCTGTCACGGTGGGACAAGTCTCCGCTGTCCCTGGACCAGCTGATCAGATTGGATCATCAGACCAGAGGATCGTTGACCTGGTGGCTTCGGGCCCCGGCTCGAACGTTGGGGAAGTCGTTTCTTCCCCTGAATTTGTCGATTGTCACGATGGACGCCAGCCTATTCGGCTGGGGGTCCTGGGGTAGCTGTCTGCTCGGGGCCGTTGGGCGGCGCAGGAATCCCGCCTTCTGATAAATGTGCTGGAACTGAGGGCAATCAGGCTCTGCCTCTCCCACTGGACGGTAAGGCTGCACGGCCTCCCGGTTCGGGTTCAGTCGGACAACGCCACAGCGGTGGCGTACGTGAACCATCAGGGCGGAACGAGGAGCTTGGCAGCGGCTGTGGAAGCGGCTCACATTCTGAGATGGGCAGAACTTCACGTGCCTGCAATCTCCACCATTTACATTCTGGGCATAGAAAATTGGTAGGCGGACTTTCTCAGTCGCCAGACGCTCGATCAGGGGGAATGGTCCCCACATCCAGAGGTGTTCCATCAGATTTGCCACAGGTGGGGCACGCCAGACGTGGACCTAATGGCGTCCAGGTTCAATCACAAGGTGCAGACCTTCGTGTGCAGAACAAGGGATCCGTTGGCGGCCGCCACGGACACGTTGGTAGTGCCTTGGGGTCGGTACCGGCTCCTGTACACCTTCCCTCCCCTCAAGCTTCTACCGTGGCTACTGTGCAGGGTAGAAGCGGAGGGGATCCCGACAATCCTGGTAGCTCCGAATTGGCCTCGGTGCCCTTGGTACGCTGACGTGGTGCAGATGGTGACAGATGTTCCCTGGCATCTTCCGCTATGCGGAGATCTGCTGTCACAGGGACCCATCCTGCACCCTGCTTTACCCTCGCTGGCTTTGACGGCTTGGCTATTTAGTCCCAGGTGTTGAAGGATAGGGGCGTCTCTGACTCCGTGATCCCTACAATGCTTAAGGCGCGCAAGTGTACTTCGCGCAAGATATATCATCGCACCTGGAAGGCCTATATTGCCTGGTGTGAGGCGGGGGGTTGGAACCCCCGCTCTTACGTTGTGTCCCGGGTGCTGGCCTTCTTGCAGCAAGGCTTGGATAACAAATTGGCATTGAGTACACTCAAGGGTCACATTTCAGCTCTGGCGATTCTTTTTCAACGCCCTTTAGCGTCACATTCGTTGATACGTACATTTGCACAGGGTGTACGCCACGTGGCTCCTCAGGTACGGTCGCCTTTGGCGCCGTGGGATTTAAATTTGGTATTTTCTGTACTGCAGAAACCGCCATATGAGAAAATCAGGGATATTCCCTTACAATTGCTGTCACAAAAGGTGGCTTTCTTGGTGGCCATTACATCCGCTAGGCGGGTGTCTGGCCCCCAAGGTTGGGGGGCGGAGTGTGGTCCGTTATATCCGGAAGGTCCACGCTACTATATAGAACGCGCTTCATGTGAACGCGCGGAATTCGTAACATCCCTAGTGCCTCAGTCTCTGCGGGGATAGGAAGTTGTGGACCCTGATTTATCGGTTCG
>BLSH010494856.1:79230-95337 GCA_018402905.1 Glandirana rugosa
TTCCCCCCCCCCCCCCCCGCACTGAGCTCTCACTGAGCTCGGCGGGGGGAGAACTGTCACAGAGACGTTCGTTTCTGTTTCCAATGTGACGGCTGTGATTGGACACAGCCGTCACATGATCGGGAGGGCCAGTCACTGCGCCCGTATCCCGATCTCTGCTCAGCTGGATCCTGTGATCATAATGTTCACAGGATCCAGCAGCAGCGCGCCGCGTGGCCGCGCTGCGAGCTCCCATTCTGCAGGACGTAAATACACGTCCTGTCAGAACGGGGAAGCTCCCACCCGGCCGTATATATACAGTGGCCGGGTGGGAGGTGGTTAAAAGCTGACTTGTAGCCAGTTTTATTTTAAAAGGTTGCATGAAAATAAAACAAACAAAACCGTAAACAAATTCTTGCCAACCAGGCTCTTGCTAAATATCTTCAGTTTCCCTAACTGAGTGGTGAAGGGCTTCTCCCAGTCACCCACAAAGACAAAGCAAACCACCTGTTTTAGTCATAAAGCAAATTTCGGTTCAAGCTCTCTCAGGTTTGATGGATCCCCAGTCCCAGGCCAGAGCAATCATCTGATCCAGTCCTGCTTCCTTTATACCACCTGTTAATGTACACAAGTGGACTGCAAAATCTGGTCCGGAACCAACCCTGCCAAGGTGGCTGGTAGAACCCGGACTGGATTCCACCTTATTTTCCTGCAAGTGAAGGCATGCGAGGTGAAACATAGCGTCCATCGATCACCTCGCCTTTCATAACGCCACATTATTTATATATATATATATATATATATATATATATAT
This sequence comes from Glandirana rugosa, assembly GCA_018402905.1. Classification (NCBI taxonomy): domain Eukaryota; kingdom Metazoa; phylum Chordata; class Amphibia; order Anura; family Ranidae; genus Glandirana; species Glandirana rugosa. The sequence goes on from BLSH010494856.1 coordinate 80,024, forward strand.
ATATATATATATATATATATATTATAGATTGTAAGTGACAACAGTCTTTATCAAATCAAGTCCAGCCACACATTCTATATTGGATCGAGATCTGGACTGAGATATGGTTAAATCGCTTTTATTCTGTTTTGATTTACACTTTATTACAAACCATGTAACATACAGATTAAGAACAGTTGAAACGTATCAAAGATTTAAAAAAAAAAAAAACTTTGACTTGCCAAGCGTTTTGGATCATATAAAAACAAGGTAAAAGTCCTTAACATCAAGGTGAAAAAAAAAACAGGACAAGGCGAAAAAAGTATTGTTGGCTGGTCAAAACACGTCCACCTGGAGATACTCCGATGCTTTCCCCCCAGTGTCCGTGAGCCGACTGAGCGGCTGAAGCCGCTCACTCGGCTCCATAACATGGCTGGGCGGAAGCTACGTCACAAGTAGCTTCCGCCCAATGCTCTTAAAGGGGACATTTTTTTTTCCCCCTGCCATTTTTTTCAAAATTTTTTTTTTTTTTTTAATGCATTTTAGTGTAAAAATGAGATCTGAGGTCTTTTTGACCCCAAATCTCATATTTTGGAGGTCCTGGCATGCTTTTTTCTATTACAAGGAATGTTTACAAAAAGAAAGTTGTAAAAATAAAAATTAAAAAGTAAAATACATAATTAAAAAAAAAAAAAAAATTTTAAAGCGCACCGTCCTTGCAAGCTCGCGCGCAGAAGCGAACGCATACGTAAGTCCCACCCACATATGAAAACGGTGTGCAAACCACACATGTGAGGTATCGCCGCGATCGTTAGAGCGAGAGCAATAATTCTAGCCCTAGGCCTCCCCTGTAATGCAAAAATGCTAACCTGTAGAATTTTTTAAACGTCGCCAATGGAGATTTTTATGTTGCAAAGTTTGTCGCCATTCCGCGAGCGGACGCAATTTTGAAGCATGACATGTTGAGTATCATTTTACTCGGCGTAACATTATCTTTCACAATATGGAAAAAAATTGACCTAACTTTACTGTTGTCTTATTTTTTAACTAAAAAAACTGCAAATACGGTGTGACATAAAGTTTTGCAATGGCCGCCATTTTATTCTCTAGGGTCTTAGAAAAAAAAATATATAATGTTTGGGGGTTCTAAGTAATTTTATAGCAAAAAAAAATGTTTTTAACTGATAACCTCCAAACTCCAAAAAGAGGCTCGGTCTTAAAGTGGTTAAAGCTGCAAAAAAGAGGAGGGGGTACACGATGGATACTTAGGGAAAGGGTAAAAGCAGGGGAAGTGGCAATTGGTTAATATACCTGCTGCCAGACTGTATCTAAAGGCCTGGCAGACCAGTGTCCGTTCCAGAAGGGAGGTAATGTGTGAACCAGGGTACTTCTCCATTGTGTCAGACAGCCTGACTTCAACTTTCTCCTAACGCAATCTGTGTGAATCTAGAGCCTTTTCAGATATAGAAAAAGTAGAAGTTTTCCAAGCTTTACTGATCGCTTGCTTAGCACCAGTGAGAACCTTGAATTGGGCCTTGATAAGATCAGGGGGCCTGGCACAGAGCAGGGCATACTCTACTTTGTGAGGGATTCAATGCCCCATCAACGTGGGAAAAATATAAATCCAGTATTACTGAGCCACCTGTCATGTCCTCCAGCCATAATAAAAGGTTCCCAATTGTCCACACACCCAGTAGAACTGAAGAGTAGCCAGGCACAATACCCGTGATTCTAGTGGCCACCAAGAACCACCATGTCATGGCCTTGTAACTCGTTTCTATAACCAGTATGTTATATAAACTGGATTTCATCATGGTCCAGATTTAGGTCCAGCCTTCATCATCAAAGGCTGTCCCTAGGTCTGTTGCTCACTGTTGGGTGTTTGCTGGGAGCTGAAATGCGGATGGGTTTGACAACCCTAATTCTTTTTATAGGCGCTGTGGCTTTAGGCCACTTATGTTGCTTGTAATTTGGTGAAACATCTGCTCCTGAGTCTGGAAATGTGCAGTTCCATTATACTTAGCCAGCCTGCCGTCATTGGTTCTGTGCTGCCTCTCATACAGAGAAGTTACACAGAGCAGAATTGTATGCTTCAAGTGGCTGCAGCCCCACCCAGAGGCAAAGTAGTAAGTAGTATAAAGGAAAGTGAGGACTTTTGAGGTGCTGAATAATAAAGATTAAATCTACCAAAGTACATCTCTTTAAAAGCCACTTGGACAATTATAATAAAATATAAAATAAATGATAAAAATCAAATCAGGATGGTAAAAAGTTTTGTACATTGCAGAACATCAAAATCTAAACTATCCTCTCCTGATCTGTACCTACTAACTAATCAGGAGATAATCTGACTTCCCATCATATATGTCTGTCTCATGATCTGGATCAGATGTCTTAAATCATTATAAACTAAGGGCCAGTTTAAAGTCATTCAGACTTTGGGGGGCCAGTGGGAATGGAAAATGCCCCAGTGTCAGTTGGAGTAAACAATGCCCTATCATTGGTATTAGTGGTAGGAATAGTGCTCCATTGTTTGGTATCAAGGATGAAGAGTGTTACATCACTGGTGTCAGTGCTCCATGATTGCTGTCAGTGGAAGAGTGCCCTATCATTGGTGTTAGTGGGAGGAAGAATGCCCCATCATTGGTGTCAGTGAGAGAGTACCCCAACATTGGTGTCAGTCGAAGGAAGAGTCCTCGTATCAGTGGAAGAAATAGTGCCCCGAGGGCCAGATAAAGGCAAGCAAAGAGTCGCATTTAAAGACCACTGATCTGGACAATAGCTGACCAAGTGGATAGAACTCAATCTTTAAAATGACAATACTGCACCGATAAGTTGGTGGGTACAAATCAGGAGGTGGTCATTTAGATCTTTATTTTATGTGACCTACAACCTTCTTTACCATTGTAATGTGGTTTTAATAATGTTTTCTTAATAAAATGTATCCAAATTTCTTTTAAAGAGATGTACAGAGTGTAAACTAAGTATTGAACATGTCACCATTTTTCTAGGTAAATATATTTCTAAAGGTGCTATTGACATGAAATTTTCACGACATGTCGGTAACAACCCATGCAATCCATACATACAAAGAAACCAAAACAAATAAGTTCAGAAATAAAGTTATGAGTAATAAAATGGAATGCGACAGGGAAAAAGTATTGAACACGCTAACTGAAATCTATTTAATACAGTGTACAAAATCTTTTGTTGGTAATGAACACTTCATGGTGTCTCCTGTATGGAGTAACTAGTCGCATGCATTGCTCAGGTGTGATTTGCGCCCATTCTTCCACAGTCTTCAAATCTTGAAGGTTCCGTGGGCCTCTTCTATGAACTCTGATCTTTAGTTTTTTCCATAGATTTTCTATTGGATTCAAGTCAGGTGATTGGCTGGGCCATTCTAGCAGCTTTATTTTCTTTCTTTGAAGCCAATTGTGTTTCCTTGGCTTTGTGTTTGGGATCGTTGTCTTGCTGAAATGTCCACCCTTGTTTCATTTTCATCATCTTGGTAGATGGCAGCAGACTTTTATGAAGAATGTCTTGGTACATTTTTCCATTCATCCTCCCTTCATTTGCCAGTACCGTATGCTGAAAAACAGCCCCACACCATGATGTTCCCACCTCCAAACTTCACTGTTAGTATGGTGTTTTTGGGGTGATGTGCAGTGCCATTTGACCTCCAAACATGATGTGTATTCTGGCATCCAAAAAGTTCAATTTTGATCTCATCTGACCAGACTATATTCTCCCAGTATTTCACAGGCTTGTCTAAATGTTGTGTAGCAAACATTAAACGAGCTTCAACACGCTTTTTCTTTAGCAATGGAGTCTTGTGTGGTGAGCTTGCATACAGGCCATGGTGGTTGAGTTCCCAAACATTGTACCTCCAGGTCTCTCTGAAGCTCCCCACAAGTAGTCCTCGGCTCTTGGACAACTCTTCTGATTCTTTTCACTCCTCTGTCAGAAATCTTGCCATGAGCACCTGGTTGTGGCCGGTCTAAGGTGAAATGATGTTCTTTCCACTTCCAGATTATGGCCCCAACAGTGCTTGGAACATTCAGAAGTTTAGAAATCTTTAACCAATGCCATAAGTATTTTTTGCAACAACAATAATGTTGTGAAGCTCTTTGCTTTTACCCATCATGAGATGTTTCTTGTGTGACACCTTGGTAACGAGACTCCTTTTTATAGGCCATCAGTTGAGACTGAACCAGCTGATATTAATTTTCACTGAGAAGGAGCAGGTTTGTTTTCTACTTAGTGATTGAGTTTAGCTGGAGTCTTGGCTTTCCATGCCTTTTTGCACCTCCCTTTCTTCGTTTGTTCAATACTTTTTCCCAGTGTCATTCCATTTTATTACACAGAACTTAATTTATGAACTTATTTGTTTTGGTTTCTTTGTATGTATGAATTGCATGGGTTGGTACCGACATATGGAGAAAATTTCATGTTAATAGCACCTTTAGAAATATATTTACCTAGAAAAGTGGTGGCGCGTTCAATACGTTTTACCTGCTGTATGTTGGTTGATTTAACATTTAATATTCAGTATCTCAGAAGTCCCGTTATTCCTTTTTAGTACTTGGAACACATTCTGTGATGTTGGTATGTGAAGATAATTCCTGATATCCTCCATATATTATTTCCTATAAGTTTCCAGAAGCAGAGTACACAGAATCTGGTTGTATTGGTTCACATGAAATTCTGTCCAAAGCTGACAGCTATACAGTACACAAAGGGGAAAAAAAGAATACAATTTAATATACAAGAAGTTTATAAAATATTAAATAAAACCTACCTATTTGTGGTTAAGCAATGTAGCCCGGTCTGGGGCACAGCATGAAATCTGGCAATGGTGGAACAGCAACACCTTCTGTTTTCCTCTATTGTAAACCATTTCATTCATGGCAGTGAATAAAGCAAGAGATCTCCCAATGGTTCATAGTGCTCCCATTCTTTGTGTGCTGCAGTACACAGCAAGTTTTTTTCCTTTTTCTTTTCTTTTTTTTTTTTAATTACTAAAAACTGCATTAATGAATTATTTGGGTTTCAGTTTTCTTTTTAAACTAATCTAAAAACCGTTTTCTTTTTAGCTGCTTGGAAGGCAATTTTAAAGGAGAACTGTACTGAGGGCAATCTAGAAGCAGTCATTCCTGACCTTTAGCACAGCTGAAGATATTTTTTTTTTTGGGTAGCAGCATTTGATTTAATTTCACTCGTTGGATTACTTTTTTTTCTGCCTTTTCAGCCTTATGTGATATTTGTGCATTCATAACCACAAATGGTATTCACATGCATGACGCCAGTTTGTTGTTGGGTACTAACATCTTTAGGTAAAGTTGATCCAGGGTGAATCCGATTGCCTCTCGGGGAATCAGGAAGGAATTTTTTCCCCCGTTATAGCAAATTGGATCCATGCTTTGCTGGGGTTTTTTGCCTTCCTCTGGATCAACTGTGGGTGAAGGATTGTATATGGGATTATTTGGTTGTATGTGTGTATGTGTATATGTGTGTGTGTATATATATATTTCATTTGTTCATATGTTCATATGTTCATTTTTTTTTTTTTTTTTTGGTTGAACTGGATGGACTTGTGTCTTTTTTCAACCTGACTAACTATGTAACTATGTGATTTTACTCCTCAGGAATACGGCCTGAGCCAGCTACATGAAGGTTCCGCATCCTATAACCTGCGCTCCCTGTTGTGCGCGATGTTGCTGCTCTGCTACTACACCTTTCTGAGCTTCATCCTAGGTGAGACATGCCACCACCATATGGGGATAAGGGCCAGTATATACTGTGGAGGGAAGACAGATACACTTGTTCTGCCACCAGTGAAGATTTTTGTATTTTGGAAGCCTTTGCTTGGTTTGCCTATTACCATGGCAGTCCCGGGTTAGTCTTGCATATGATATATCTATGACGTCTGTCTCATTCAGTCTTGGGTGTCGTGGGCTAAACTCTCACTCAGCAGCTCAGAGTATTTACCGAAAAATGTGCACATCAGAAGGGAACTGAAAGTTCATACTTCAAAAATGTAGCTTGTGGCATGAACATGCATGATAATCTCAGCTAAGCAAGCATGCCTTGGGCCATTAGAGTAAAAATCCAAACCAGGCAATAGATTCTTCCACTAAGAAGGGGGGTTGGCCAGAGTGTTCAGAGATTGCTTACTGAAGTGGTCACAATTGGCCAGTCAATAGTCCTATCATCTCTGTGGGTTTCTTACATGACACCAAACTTATCAATAACCTAACCTGATGATATTCATATACAGAGTGGGCAGGGCTTAGAGATAAAGCAGGTGGGTCTTAATTGGCATAGGAGAAATATCAAAACCACTTGGGTAAAAACCCAATTTTTGCCAACATCCCTCTCAGCTAATTGTAGTGCAATACGTACCCCCTAATACATGGGACTTTAAAGGCAAATCACAATGTGTATATATAAAAAGTACAACATTTTATGAGCTCTACAGATAAAAAGTCATAGTGCATACATCACCACCCTGTTGACATAACAACACATTAAAATAGTTAATGTGAATTTGAATCATTCCAGATTGTAAACACTTCTCAAATAACTGATGCGTTTCAGGAGCAATGCTGTGGAGAAGTTTCTGCTGATATTCTGCCACTCAGCACTCCACCTGTCACCCGGAACGCACACCTTACTTTGTGTCGTCCTAGGAGAATTATTTACACTTTTCTTTATATTTGGGCATTGTCTGAACATGCCCTATGGTATTTGGGGCTGCTCGATCAGACCTATTCTATGGGAGTTATTGTGTGAAGCATTCCGGGCATGGTCATCTGTTCTCCCCACTTTGTGGAGACATAGTGAGGTGGGAGTTTTACATCTTCTCTGAGGCAAACACAGTGGTGGTTACTTTTCATGTGATAAGCCTTTTGTGAACTGAGTCACAGAATATCAGCAGAAACTTCTCTACAGAATTGCCCCTGAAGAAAGGACAATTTCCTGAAACGCGTCGGGCATTTGAGAAGTGTTTACAATCTGGAATTATTTAAATTCACATTAACTATTTTAATGTGTTATTATGTCAACAGAATGGTTATGTATGCACCATGATTTTTAATCTGTATATCTAATAAAATGTACTTTTTTTATATACATTATGATTTGCCTTTAAAGTCCCATGTACTAGGGGGTGCGTATTGTGCTAATTGGCAAAAGGAGGTAGGGCTTCAAATCCTTCAAAAATACACCAAGACCTTCAAAAAGTTAGGAAAGCGGTATTCTCACCTTCCCTCCACCTTTGTAACCTGACATTTTTTTCCCATAACTTTATTTACTTTAGTAGATTGTATTGGCATCAAATGTATTCCAAAGAGTGTAGAATAAAAAATATGTATCTTATATTACAATTCATCACAGAACATTGCATATAGTTCAGAACTATAAAACACTTTAACCAATGACCATTGTGATATGAAGAACACAAAAATATTTCCATCTTATCTGTGTCATGTCTACAGGAACTGGAGAGGAAGACATCACAGAAGCTGATTCTCTCCTTCAGCCTTACCTCCGCCAATATCCCAAGGTAAGCAGAGATCTACTTGTGTATATATCAGGTAAACTAGATCAGGTTGGTGCACTGGTGCACAATATTTGCAAAGGGGCCCTTTTTCTCAAGACAACCATGAGTGGTCTTCTAAACTTGAGGTAAAGTGTCTGAATATCAGCAGGCTAATTCCCCCTTACATTTTCAAACCCGAACTAGAAAAATTGCAATTAAAATCGAAATAACTATGATTAATGTGGGACACAATATCTGTGTTATGAGCAGTTTTATAGGGTAGAGCTGTTTGATGAGTAAAAAAGTGTGATTCAGCCTTAATTGACTAACCATTGTATGGTTCTATGGTGGTTATTCTCTATAACGGCCACACCGTAATAGTTTGGTTATTTATGAATAAAGTGAGTTCATCCGTTTGTATGGATTCTCTCCAGTGGTCTTTTGGTAGAAGGAACTTCTTAACAGAGACAGGTGACTGTTTATAAGGGTTCTAACTAATGCTGGTTATTTTTATTTTTTTTGTTCAGCCAGCAGGTGGGCTAACAAATCCACAAAAATGTGCTTTGTCTGCAGCCGCCAATCGTTGGAAAATTTTCCAACATGGCCCTTCTACAGAAGTCAATAAAATAATCAACTTATGTTGAGCAGGGGAGGCCACACACTGATCTGGACCAACCAATTTTAGATCAGTGTTTGTCAGCATAACGTATCCTATCCTTTGTTGCCCTCAGGCTACCTTCCCTGGCTGCCCCCCCCCCCATTGCCTTCCCTGGTTGGGCCCCCTTTCTTTGTTGCTTTCCCAGTGTGCCTCCACGCTGCCCTCCTTGGATGGCCTGCAGGCTGCCAACCCTGGTTGCCTTCCATTGTTGCCTCCAGGGTGCCTTTGCTGGTTGCCCCCAGGCTGTCCTCTATTATCATATCTTGTCTTTCTTCACAGAGTGCAATCTTCTTGTTCTTTGCTGGAAGAATAGAAGAAATTAAAGGCAATGTTGATGAGGTAAGAGACCTGATAAAATATCCTCCTCTTATAATCTTATACACACTGTTAATGTGTTATGTACAGCTCCCCTTACGTCGCTTTCTGTCTGACAGGCCATCCACTGGTTTGAAGATGGTTGTTCAGCTCAGCAGTCCTGGAAGCAGTTCCACCACATGTGCTACTGGGAGCTGATGTGGTGCTACGCCTATAAGGGCATGTGGAAGGTGGCTTATTTCTATGCAGATCTTCTGAGTAAAGAAAACCGCTGGTCCAAGGTAATGACAACAACCTCTTCAGCTGATCAACTGATGGGCTGAGCCCAACTCTCACCTCCTGTATTCTGCGTTTTTTTATTTACTCCTTGACTATGTCATATCTAAACAAAATATACAATTGCAAAATTGTCAATGAGAAAAAAATCTTAAAGAAAAACTAAAGGCAAAACTTTTTTGTTTTTTTTTGTTTAGAGGGGAGATGGATTAGAACACCTGTCAGTTTTTTATTGTTGTCTGTGCCTCTGTTAGGAAAATTCACCCTCTCATTTGTCCTGTTTACCATTCTAATTGAAAGTGAAAGTAAAAGAAAATACCAAATTTGGGTTGTCCCCAGAAAAGTAATAGAGGGGTATATTCCAATGGGGACTCTAGTTCTGGTGACCTGGGAGTCCCTTAATTTGCAGGAATTTCCTTTCACTTCCTGTTTTGGCTATGGGACAGGAAGTGAAGGGAAATCTCCCCAATGGGACACAGATGGCAAAAAATAGACAGGGGCTATAGCCCTCCCTTGCTCTATCCAAAATGAAAAAAAAAAAAGATTTGCCTATAGTTCTACTTTAATGAGGAAAATATTTAACAGATGTCCTTTCCTTCCCTATAAACCACTGCCTATAACATGTGTCCTCCTGCTCTGCCCCAGGCTATGTATGTGTACATGAAGGCAGCTTTTCTCAGTATGCTGCCTGTGGACGAGCCTCGACCATTCGGAGAGAACGAGATAGAATTGTTCAGGTAAGGAACTGTCAGTCCATTGTTAGTGACAGTCTGAGTGATATGATTGAACATTCTCTGACTCTTCTCTACAGATTGGTACCTACATTGAAACAGAAAATAGCAGGAAAATCACCACCCACAGAAAAATTTGCCAACAGGAAAGCAAGAAGATTCCAGGCCAAGGACCCTGTCCTGTTACCGGTTCCTGCACTGGTATGTGACTGTTTTTTGTGCATTCCAATGGGCTTTTTGTGAAACTGGCAAAAAGAAACGTAGATCTGTTGCCTATACTGCCAACATTGACTGCCCTTCCTGCAGTTATGTAAATGCAGAATAATCCTGTTTTATACAAATTGTTTAGTAGGTGTAGCAGTACACCTTTGGAGTCCTAGAGGCAACAAATGAAGCTCAACTGCATTCCTGCTTTAATTCAGCCTTGATTAGTGATATATATATATATATTAGTTCACACCCAACATAATACTTTAGTTTTGGGTGGATACTGATGTGTTGAACCACATGCTTTAAGGACTCATGAGGCAGGATCTCTGCCCTGGACTTGCCAGTTACACCCTTCACTCCTCAGTTGTTCTAACCTCTCTGCTAGGTTGTTTACTTGATTTAAATTTAGGGCCCGTTCACATCAGCAGTTGCATTAGAACACAGCCCCTGGTGTGTGGTGAGAAGGGCGTGGTGCCGCTGCAAACAGTGCATCACATGGCAACCTCTGTTTCTGAACTTTACTGAAATGTGCAGGGCACTGGTTTGCATCACACCATGCTCCAGTAACCAAAAAAGTGCTATTCTGATTTCAGAACACATCAGTGCAGCGTGAACTGAGCCAATGGCATATTTCCTTGCCTTGAGCTAACCATTTGCCTACTGGTCATTTTCACCCCCATTCCTGCCCAGGCCAATTTTCATCTTTCAATGCTGTCGCTCTTTGAATGACAATTGCACGGTCATGCAGCACTGCACCGAAATTCAATTTTTAGCATATTTTTTTTTTGACAAATGGAGCTTTTTTTGGTGATATTTAGTCACCACTGGCGTTTTTTTTTTTTTCTAAACAAACAAGAAAAAACCTTTTCTTAGTTTCTAATAACATTTTGCAAATAAGTCATTTATCATCTTCACTGATGGGTGCTGATGAGGCTGCACTGATGAACACTGATGAGGCTGCACTGTTAGGCCCAAGATACACCTGTGCTCAAATCCCAATAGCTTGTACATGCATGTAATCTATCAGGTGCTAAAAGGTGTGACCACATGTTAACACTAGAAAGTCTGGATAACAGTCTGCACACTGCCATATACCCTTTCTAGAAACTTTGCAATGAAAAACATTTCAAGCTTTCATTGCAAAGTTTGCTAGAAATGGTATATAGCAGTGTGCAGTGGGTTATCTAGAATTTCCGGCACTGATAATCAAGGCACTGATGATCAGTGCCTTGATTATCAGTGTAAATGTCTTCTGTCACAGTATAGCTGGTTATCGGCTTTCCTTTCCTTTCACAGTGAAAGCGATGAGGAAAGGAAATGCCGATAACTGGCATTTGTTTACATGTGATGAGCTGTGATAGAACACAGCTCATCACATGGTTAAGGGCCGCTGTGATTGGCTCCTCTGATTCACACAGTGATCAGAGCGTGCCCCGGAGTGCTGCAGGGGTTTGGGGTTCTGGGAGGATGTCAATAGACACCCTTCCAGAACTGGACAACCATGCTGTAGCTGTCTTCCAGCTATAGTGTGGTTGGCAAGTGGTTAAAGTTCACCTTTTCAGAAAAAAAACGAAAAAGTGAACTAATGCCCTACACCCTCCCCACCCTCCGGTCCCTGCTGTACTTGCCTCCATGGGTGATGAACTGTCAGTGCCCATGCAGCTGGTGTAGCAGTCCGGGGGATTTGAAATCCCTGCTCTTCTCCCCCTTCTTTCTGTAGTGCTTCTGGGTCGGATGAGGGTGATTCTGATTGATCAGCGATGACAAAGAGAATTGCACTGATCCCAGAAGCCCTGCAGAAATAAGGTCAAGAAGAGCAGGTATTTCAAAGCAAATTAATGATGTAATGATGCTTTTCAGACCATTAACTGGTTCCTTTTCTGTCTACCTGGAGTTCAGCCCCAGAGATTGTTCCTAGCTGCTAATAGAGGGGGGAAGTTTAGGTGCCCCATTCCAGATGGCAAGCTAGGAATAAATGACATTGGGTCAAATACTAGGCTCGGCCTGAGAGAGTGCGCTTACAGCACTTTTTGGTAAAAGATTGGCCTGTTGGATGAGAGGCAGCATGTATAACCATGACTTATCAGAGTTCTAGAATCCTATACATTTTGTTGGTTTTTGCTCTCTAGGAGATGATGTACCTATGGAATGGATTTTCCGTACTTGGAAAAGACGCCAAGCTAACAGAAGACACTCTGAATACACTTTGTATGGCTGAGAGCCATCTTCTACAAGAACCGGGTAACATGAGAAATATGTCTTATCTTAACAGGGGGTCTAAGGTGGCCAAACACTTTGTATGGCATTCAAACAGATGGGTTGGGTGAAGACCTAATGTGTATGGGGTACTTGCAAATGCCACCAGCTTGGGGCTCCTCAGATAAACTGGTTACTTTTCCAATCTGTTATTTTCTCTGGAATAATTCAACACTTGAGATGTCTGCAGAATGTGCCTCCCCACCCTGCTTCATAGACCTGAACACAATCAGTCACCTAATGTGACAGTTTGTGTTTAGGAACATGCTAGATGCCTGAAGGCAGTTGCTTCATATCCGCAATGCTGGGTTTTCCCGCCTCTGTTTATTTCTGATATACAAATAACTTTAACAAGTGACTTTGCCTTGTGAATATACTAGGAAAAATGCGCCAGATATGTTTAAAGTGATACTAAAGTCTAGTTTTTTTTTTTCTTTAAAACAACAAACATGTTATACTTACCTGCTTTATGCAGTGGTTTTGCACAGAACAGCCCAGATCCTCCTCTTTTTGGGTCCCTCTTTGGCTCTCTTAGCCTCTCCCTCCTGTCAAGTGCCCCCACAACAAGCAGCTTGCTATGGGGGCACCTGAGCTGAAGCTCCCTGTGTCCATTCAGACACAGAGCCGCAGTTTGGCCCCGTCCCCTCTCCTGATAACTAACTTTGATTGACAGCAGAGGGAGCAAGGAGGAAGAGTCCCGGACGGCCGAGGCACGCGTGCAACATCGCTGGATGGAGATGGGGCTCAGGTAAGTATTAGGGGGGCTGCTGCACACTGAATATTTTTTATCGTAATGCATAGAAGGCAATAAGATTAAAAAAAAAATACTTCTGACTTTTTACTTCACTTTAAAGTGATTGTAAGCGATCACCTTGTAAAACAACCCATTGAGTTTAAAATGGAAATGAAAGGCAAAACATTTGTGTATAGATATAAATAATATTATAAACACTTTTTTCCCTTTTATAAGAGATCGCATTCCCTCTGTTCTCAGCTGCATAAGAGCTGGGGGAGGAGAAACAGCAGCACACTGATCTTCCCAGTGAAAGGCTGGGGTGGTGGGTGGGGGGCTATCAGGAAAAGTGTGATCATTGGAGAAGAACAGGCTGAGTTCTCAGCACAGCTAGAGAACTGACCACTGTGTGCTCTCCTGCTTAGTGTGGTCAGTTAATAGGAAAGCAGAGGGACTGGCAGGATCACCAGGGATTTAACACAAAGCGAGCCATACAAAGAGAACATAATCATTTCTCATACAAGTATATGGTACAGCAGACATATCAGGAATATGAAATGTTGGTTTACATATTCAAGTACAAGTACAACAGTGTCAGCCTCTTTACAGCACAGCGGTGTCATCGACCTCCACATTATATCATAGGACTACATAAATATACCAAAATATCAGTGTGTATCAGCAATGTGAATGAATAAATAAATATTAGTAGAGGCGTTTTTCAGTGCAGTGATGTCCAATGGCCAAAGTTGTAGTTAGAGATTAAAAACACAAGATAGCCTAATGGGTGGTGATATCACAGGGAGTAATAGAAGCTGCTTCTTGCTATTGGAACAAGGTAAGAGAGAAAAAAAAGAATCCCTGGACACAATCTAGAGGTAGAGGTCTGAATATAAAACTAGGTTATTCATGTATTCAAATCCTATAACAGACCTAGTCATTCATAGTTACATAGCCAGGTTGAAAGAAGACACAAGTCCATCTAGTTCAACCAATAAAAAAAAAAATTATATATAACCATACAATCCCATATACACAATCCTTCACCCACAGTTGATCCAGATGAAGGCGAAAAACCCCAGCAAAGCCAATGATCCAATTTGTTATAGCAGGGGAAAAAAATCCTTCCTGATCCCCCGAGAGGCTTTTCCCTGGATCAACTTTACCTAAAAATGTTAGTATTCAGTTATGTTATGTACATTTAGGAAAGAATCCAGGCCTTTTTTTTAAAGAAATCTACTGAACTGGCCAGAACCACCTCTGGAGGGAGTCTATTCCACATTTTCACAGCTCTTACTGTGAAGAAACCTTTCCGTATTTGGAGAAGAAATCTCTTTTCCTCTAGATGTGAAAGAATGCCCCCTTGTCCTCTGTGATGACCTTAAAGTGAATAACTCAACACCAAGTTCACTATATGGACCACTTATGTATTTGTACATGTTGCTCATATCCCCCCCCCCCCCCAATCTCCCCTTCTCAACAAGGAACATTCAGTTCCTTTAATCTTTCCTCATAGCGGAGCTCCTCCATGCCTCTTAATCAGTTTGGTTGCCCTTCTCTGCACTTTCTCCAGTTCCCCGATATCCTTTTTGAGAACTGGTGCCCAAAACTGAACTGCATATTTCAAATGAGGTCTTATTAATGATTTGTACAGGGGCAAAATAATGTCTCTATCTCTGGAGTCCATACCTCTCTTAATACAAGAATACGCTTTTGGAACCACAGCTTGGCGTTGCATTCCAGTATTAAGCTTATGATCTACCAAAACCCCCAGATCCTTCTCCACTATGGATTCTCCCAGTTGTACTATCCCCCCCCCCCCAGTATGTACAATGCATGCATATTCTTAGCCCCCAAATGTATAACTTTACATTTATCAACAATAAACCTCATTTGCTACAGTCGCCCAATTAGACATCCTGTAAGGACGTTATTCCACTGCATAGCTTGGTGTCATCTGCAAACACTGAAATGGTACTTTTAATCCCAGACCCTATATCATTTATAAAGGTATTAAAAAGTAAGGGTCCCAACACTTAATATGTGAAACTCAAACAATAAAAACCTGAACTTGGCTCAACCTACACGTCTCTAAAAAAAAAATTGCTCACTGCACGCACAAGGAAGGTACAAAAAGTTTACTGATACACATAAGACTAATAAGTTAAAGCAGTTCATGTGAACACATAGACATTAGACAAAACGTGGGTAAAAAAAAAGCCAAAACCCCCCTCCTCTGTCTCTCCCCTCCCAATTCCTGACCCTGAAGGATGGAAAATAAGGATTCAGTGGGACAATGGGAAGCAAACTGATTGCTCGATGGGCCAAGGGTATCCTCACAAGGCTGGTATGGGTATGGTGAAGAGGTGAATACCCATGATGGTAAGTATTACATCCAAACTAAGTTGGGAAACTGGTGACTGGGTGTCTGAAGAAAACAATGTTCAAGTGGAGACAAGGTAGGTCCTAGCAAGTAAGGGCTGGAGTGGTGGTCAAGAGGGGGCGCTACATCAGTGCTGAGGACATCCCAGGTGTGGATAATGTCTTAGGAGGGATTCCAATGATGCACAGACGAAATTGAATAATCAGAATACACATAGTCATTTGAAAAAC
>BLSH010494856.1:112677-126354 GCA_018402905.1 Glandirana rugosa
GCCTTTTGGTTCGTCCAATGTATTGTAGCCCACAGCTACATTCTAAGGCATATACAACCCCTTCTGTGTTGCAACCTATAAAATCTCTGATTGCATATGTATTTCCAGTGGTACTTGACCTGAAGTTAAAGACTTTTTCATTGGGGCGTTTGGTATGTGTGCATGCGTAACACCTTTTGCAGGGGTAGAAACCCTTCCCCGCAAAGAATGTTACATTCTTTTTTGGGGGATCTAATACATTCTTTACCACTTTGTCACGGATGGTAGGTGCCCTCTTATAGATGAATTTTGGTTTATTTGGTAGTGCATTTTGGAGATGTCTATCAGATTGCAGTATATGCCAATAGCGTCTGAATATATTTTCAACTTTCTTATATTGGATATTATAGTCCAAAACGATGGGAACATTATCCAACATATGGCCAGATGTCTCTTTGTCTCTAATAAGTGTAGTTCTCTCTAGGTCCGCTACTTCAGAGATTTTTTCTTTGATAAAGTCACTCTTGTACCCTTTGTTCACAACTCTTTGTCCTACTCTTTGGGCTTGGGTCATGTAGTCCTCTAGATTGGTGCAGTTGCGTCTAAGGCGTATTAACTGACCTTTTGGTATATTGAACAGCCAGTTTTTATGATGACAGCTATCCAGTGGCAGATAGCTATTACGGTCTACACTTTTAAAGTGGGTCTTGGTAGTAAGTCTTCCATTATTTTGTGTAATTTCCAGATCGAGGAAGGTAATAGAAATGGGGCTAATGTCCCAGGATAGTACTATTTTTCTACTGTTGTTGTTCAGATGGATGAGGAAGTTTTCTAGTCCCTCTTGGTCTCCCTTCCACAGAATGAGCACATCATCAATGTATCGTCTGTATAGTTCCAATTCTACTGGTGTATTGGTGAAAACCGATTCTTCTTCCCATTCAGCCATAAACAGTCCAGCAACACTGGGGGCAAATTTCGCTCCCATGGCTACGCCTGTATTTTGATGGTAATAGTTGTGGTTATACCAGAAATAGCTGTTCTTCAAACAAAAATCTAAACATTTGATTATGTATTTTCTCTGCGTACAGGAAAGTGTCGAGTAGTTTCTAAGACCCCACTTAGTGGCCTCGCATGCCCGATGGTGTGGTATAATCGTGTATAACGACGCCACATCTGCTGTGGCCATAATCCATTTTTTTTATTATAAACGATATCACACTATTTTGGGCATTCCCTTCCTCCCCCTTTTTACCCTCCATTGGAGCAATATTTGAGGAGTGTGTAGGATACAGCCACCCTCCATCAGAGAGTGATATCCAGATGACCACCATTCACCACTAGACATTGCTGGAGACGGGGAGGAACAGCTAGGAGTGACCAGGAGAAGTTGTTTGCGGGTCGGTGCACCCACACATGCTGGTACCCCACAGCACTAAGGTGAGAGGCCACCCTGCACATAGGTGTTTGCACTGTGGAAGAAGTGACACCTCTGTTGTTTTTACCCACATGGAATAGCATTGGAAAATTCCTTTTCATTTTCCTGTGTTGTTTGTTGACTGCACCAGTTTCTCAAAATGGAGTTCTACTGATTAAGCACATAGTCTGTTTATCCACACAGACCAACATAAGAAGATATTTATTATTATTATATTTTTTTTGTGTTGTTTATGCTGGGACTGCACCAGTTTCTCAAAATGGAGTTTTGTTTATTAAGCACATAGTTTGTTTATCCATTCATGCACGCTCACTGATGTGAGGCTTTATTTTTGTTATAGCCTACTGGACTTTTTTCCTTATTAGTAGTGAATTAGCACTTTGTGACTGTGTGTGGACACTGTATTATAATTTTTGCCATTTAGTTAGTGTTTAACACTTGTATTACTACACATACATACTATCTCAGATCACAGCGCAACTACACACTATATTCACTCACCTGGGCACTGATTCACCCATAGTTGTTTGCAGCAGTGGATCACAGTATTCATTTTAACCCATTCACTTCTGTGGTAGCGCAGGAGTACCCCAGACATTTTTGTGCTACTGTCCTTGTTTCTGGTGCCATTTCACCAAAAAGATTTCTTTCCACTGTCTGGGTACAATTCATGTTCTGAAGGTTCGCTCACAGCTACAATGTTTTTCAAACAAACTGATCGTCTGATTATCATCCTGGATGGCCCTGGCTTCACTATTTCTAGGTGGATCCATCAGACCATTGTTCAAGCTTATGGACTTAATTATAGGGTTTCCCCTTCTTCTGTCAAGACAAAAGAGAAAATTGACGGTTAGACTTACCTGTAACGGTGTTTCTACCCACCTTCCAGGATGGCAACACATGAGAGATGATAGGCTCCTCCCTACAAGAAACACAAAATTCTTTGACCCTCTGTAAATAAGTGAGGAGGCATCTCCTACCATCGAAACAATTACATTTTTTTTCTCCCTCGTTCTTAGTGTTCTCTCAAAAGGATGGTAGGGTTATCACCTGTGTCTTATTAAATGCTGATGACACCTTAGGCTCATATAAAGGATCTGGCCTGAGGGTGATCCTATCTGGGAGGATCAACAAAAAGGGTTATTTAATGAACAGACCCTGTAAATCCCCTACCCTTCTAGCTGTTGCAATCGCTAGAAGGAAGGCTAATTTTAAGGTCAAAAACTTAAATGAAACCTCTACTAAAGGTTCAATGGGGTTTCTAGATAAAGCCCCTAGCACCCTTGTCAGGTCCCAAGGCAGGAACCTATCTTTCATGTCAGGGGTAGCCCTATCTCTGGCCACCAGAAATCTTTAACTTAAGATTCCTTCGCTATTTTAGCGTCAAGAAAAACAGAAAGCACTACCACTTGTACTCAAAGAGTGTTGACAGACACACCCTGAAGAACTTCTAGGTTTACAGGAAGAGAGGTGGAAACAACTTGCTTTCGTTTACACCAAGTACAAAAGATTTTCCATACCTCAGAGTATATCATTGTTACAGACTTCCTGTTCAAGAGGAGAGTGTCAATCACTCTGTCTGAGCAACCTTTAAACCTGTAGATCTGGCGCTCACTAACCAGGCCATCAGATGGAAAAACTCCGGCCTGGGGTGCAGCACTGGACCCTGAGAGAGAAGGTCCGGGAGCTGCTACTGACAGCGCCTTCAAGGTCGCAAACCAAGCCCTCCTTGGCCACCAGGAGGAAGAGGCCCGAGGACTGGCTGAGTTTTTGAATGACTCAAGGAATTAGTGCTAGAGGGGGAAAGGCATAAGCCAACTTGAAGCTCCAGCTCTGTGCTAGGGCATCCAGGCCCTCTGACTCTCTTTCCTGAGAGAGAGAGAGAGAGAGAGAAACTTCCTTACCTTTCTGTTCCTGAAATTGGCAAAGAGGTCTATTTCTGGACAGCCGACCTTCTGGACTAGTACATGAAATACTTTCGGGTTCAGCTCCCATTCTCTCTGTCTGACAGGTTGGCGGCTGAGGAAGTCTGCTTCCTGGTTGTCCGTTATGTGGACTGACGAGTCCACCCGGTACTCGGCCCAACCCAAGATATCTTTTGCCAGGTCTAGAATGGCTCTGGCCTGTTTCCCCTCTGATAGTTTAGGTAGGCTACAGCAGTAGCATTGACTGAGGAAATCTGGACTTCTTTGCCTACGACAATGCTTTCAAAGGCTTTTAAGGCCTCTCTGAGGTTGAAAGAGGAGCTGGCTACTCCCTTGTCCCAGGTGCCCTAAGCTTTGGCTTACCCTAGGTGGGCTCCCCATCCCCGGGCGCTTGTGTCTGTGGTTACGTTGAGTGGATCCCACTGACCCCAAGGTCTGCCTTTTTCCAGATTGGCACTGACCACCACTTCTGGGAGGAGTTTACCTGAGGGGAGATGACTAAATTTTCGTCTAGGGACTTGAAAGTCTCTTGAATGCAGTTTTGCCCAAAATGCTGGCTGACAATAGTCCCAGGACCCTGAGGATCCCCCTCCTGGAACACACGGGGCTCCTATCAGCCTTTTGACAGCTGTGACTACTTTCTTCACCTTCTCCCTTTGGAGAAAGGGCTTTTGAGCCCATGAGTCTACCTGGTAGTCTAGGTAGGTTTGAGCCTGAGGTGGCTCCAGGGATGATTTCTCCATGCTCACCAACCAGCCCAGCTTCTGCAGGACTGAAACTACCATTTGGGTATCTATTTCCACCTGAGCAGGTCGTCCAGGTAATGTATTAATGCTATTCCCTGGAGATGCAGATAGGCTACTGCCTCTGCTAGGGTCTTCATGAAGATCCTTGGACTGGCCGCTAATCCAAAGGAGAGTGCCCTCAACTGCAAATAGAGAACCCCTTCCTGTGTTACCGCCACAAATCTCAGGAATGCCTGGAGTTCTGGGAAGACCGGGACATGCAAATTGGCATCCCTGAGATCCAGAGTAGTCATAAAAATGTCCTTTAACAGATTTTTTCACAGTAAGTAAATACCTTCCATGGAAAACCTCTTGTATTCTAGGAATTTGTTTAATTTCCCAAGGTTTATGAGAAGGCTGTATTTTAAAGTGAAAAAACTGTGCTGTTCAAAATTAGTGATATAATAAACTAAACAGCTGCAGCTTTCTTGGGAGAGACACACACAAAACTGAAACATTAAAAATATAAAGCTGCATTCGTAAAAATTTGATTATTAATATATGTGTAATCAAATCAAAAACCAGTCTGTGAAAAAGTAACAGAATATAAATTTCATCCACTGCTAAATGCTCTTCCCACCACCGGTGAAATCCTTCAGCATACAAAGGGGCCGCTTACTGGAATATATTGACCTCCTATCACGGAAGGTCAAAAGCGCCCGTGGCCGATATCCCATCCCTGCCAAGGCCTCTGTCCCTCTGGACTAAATGGAAATCCACCTCTCGGTAAATGACCGGTAGTGACAACTCTCCAGACCATTTGCACCTCTTAGTTCCACCAGATAGATTTCTCCTGTGGCTGATACCACTGCTGGGGCCTTTGTTCCTCCTGACCAAATGGATATTCTCATCTTAGTATGATTGGCTCCCCATGTAAAAATGATATAAACTTGCCATAGTATAAAATCCTTTATAAATTTATTAAGCGCTTAAAAAATTGCAATTACATCAAATCCAATAAACGTCGCTTGTATAATAATCAAAGCCAGCCAGCCAACAACATCAACCCATTCTTCCGAAACTTCTGCATGCGATGTCATTGCGTTGCTCCACCCAAAGCATTTCGTCACATAGGACGTCGTCCTGGGGCACAGGTGACGTACTGACTCACCGCTATAAATAGAGAAAACACCAAACAACCACATCTCGGTCTGAACCTTGGATATTAAGGCTGTATTTCCCTGAAGGTTTGGGTACCACAAAAACATGGGAGTAAAAGCCTTAGTATAGCTGACTTTTTTTTACTGGAATGACCACATGTTGTTCAACCAGTTCCTGAATCCCTTCTAGTAGGGCTTTCTTTTTTAATGCATCCTTGGGAGGACGCGTTAACATATCATAAGCGGGGGCTTTGATGAGAATTCTAGGCGGTAGCCTTCTCTGATAAGTTGAATGATGTACGGACTGTCTGAAATGTCCTACCACTGGGAAATGAGACAGCCTGCCCCCAACCTTGATTCTGGCATCATTTAGTATCTTTGCTGTTTTGGCCTGGAGAGGGAAAGATCAAATTACCTTTTTGCCTACCTCTACCGTACCCCCACTTTCTGTTGGGTTTCGATCTTCGTTTTTTGTTGATTTTGTCCCAAGGGGCCTCAAAAAAAAACTTTCTGTACCTTTCCCATCTGGGTTTGACAGGAAATTTCTTCCCTTTCTTGGAGGACCTGGACAAAACCTTATCTAGGCCTGGCCCAAACAGCAAGGACCCTTCAAAGGGGAGGCCGCACAGCTTGGCCTTTGAAGTAAGATCGCCTTTCCAGGCTTTAACCCAGATGGCCCTCCTGGCCAAGTTAAGTTAAGGGCACCTGTTTTGGCTGAGGCTTTTACTGAATCCACAGCCTCATCTACCTGGAAGGCTACAGCATTCCCTATTGCCGAAATGGAATCCAAAACTTCCTAAGACCTATTACCCTATGAGAGGTGTTTATTAAATCTTTCTATCCAGAAGTCCGCATTCCTGGCAACGCAGGTTGCTGCTAACGCTGAGGCCATAGTTGAGGAATTGGCCTCCCACGCTTTTTTCAACGGGGACTCTGATTTGCAATCCATTGCATCCCGTATGTTCCCTGTATCCTCAAAGGAGAGGTCAGACCTTTTTGTCATCTGGGAAAGGGCAGTGTCCAGCTTAGGGACCTTAAGGAATTTTTCCACCTCCTTGAAGGGGAATCTCCTCTTCCAAGCTTGAGGTCTGAACAGACTCCTTTCAGGAAACTCCCATTCTTGAAGAACTAAAGCCTTCAAGGACTGTTGTAGAAGAAATACCCTTGACTGTTTTTTAACCAACCCCCTGTACATCTTATCCTGTGCTGAGGTTTCTTTTGTTGGTTCAGGGATCTCCTCAGTGGCATAAATAGCTTGAAGGGGTCCCTCATAGCCAAAGAGATGTCTGTTTAACTTGATGTCTACCACATCACTATCCAGACCTAGATCAGCCGCCTCCTCTGAAATGGACTCAGATTTTGCCTGGCTTTCTGCTTCTTCTATCGCTTCCTTTTCCCTAGCCTGAACCAGGGGAAGTTCCTGAGAGTGGCAAAATTACACTTGGCCCTGGTTTGGAGAGTAAACTCTCCTGAGAGGAGGGGCCCTCTGTAGGGGTAAGATCCTCTGAGTTTGCTACCTGGGCTGTGGCTACAGAGGTGCTCACCGTAAAATCCTTGTTATAAAGTTCATGGAGAGACACAGGTCCCACACCACTTTATGGCAATTGGTACGGCTTTGCTATGAAACTATTGTGAGCTGGTCAGGAAAAGGGTTATGCCTAGTGGGGCTGTCCTAAAGTTTGGCAGCGTCCAATCCTCCTGTAAGTGGCAATATAGCACAGCTGTTCAAGAGTGCAGTATCTCTCAAGGACTCTGAGACAAGGATTTTACAAGTACAGAAATCCTATTTTTCTGAGTAAGGAGGGCATTATGCAGCATCTGTTTTTAAGCAACACTTTTACTGGTTCACTTTAAGGAGCACTTAACCTAAAACTGATTTTTCCATGTGGGAGGAGTATGTGCAGTGATTGTATCTTCCTTTCATTGTGGAAAATAAAAAAAGTAAAATGAAAAGGGAACTAGCAGGCACAAGAGTTTAATATCTTAATAGTTTTTAAATGACTCTAGGCAGGTACATCAGCTTATACCGGAATTGAAACCACATGTATTGTTTCTGGTGTAGCTTGTTTCCAGTATGCTAAGCTGGGAACCAACTATAGAGTGTCACAGGGAGGTGGAGCTATGTATCATGAAGTTTAATGTGACCCGGAGTCTGACCCTCCCACCACAGGGTGACACAACCCAGGAGAAACTATGTGACATGCAGTCTGTCCTCCCACCACAGGGTGACAGAGTTTGTCTCGCCTGCCTTAAAGTGACACGAATGAGGGAACTTTGAAGCATACCTCAGAAAATGTTAAATTGTGCTTATTCATTAAGTGTATTGTAAGAGTTTGAAGCATTTAGATAAGACAAGCCATGGATAATTTACATTACCCTAAAGTGAGGAGGAGCTATGTATCATGAAGTTCTGTGCGACATGGAGCCTGACCCTCCCACGAGGAACTTTGTGACATGCAGTTTGTCCCTCCCACCACAGGGTGCACCACCCAGGAGGAACTGTGTGACATGCAGTCTATCCCTTCCACCACAGGGTGACACCACCTGGGAGGAATTATACCAAATTGAGTCTGTCCTCCCACCACAGGGTGACACGACCAAGGAGAAACTATGTGACATGCAGTCTGTCCTCCCACCACACAGAGTTTGCCCCGCCTGCCTTAAAGTGACACGAAGTAGGGAACTTTGTAGCATACTTCCGAAAATGTTAAATTGTGCTTATTCATTATGTGTATTGTAAGAGTTTGAAGCATTTAGATAAAACAAGCCATGAATATTTTACATGAGACAGCTGGCATCTTCCCCAGCATTTCTTCCGGCACAGTGAGTGGCCGGAGCCATGATGACGTCACTCCCACGCATGTGTGAGAGCCGGGGTTTTGTGGCATGGGCTCTGAAGGTCCGGCACGGTAAGCCGGTCCTTTAGAGCGCATGCGCCGATTAGGTTATTGGCTGCATGCAATTTGAATAGCTCCTAAGCTGTGCAAGTTTAGGAGATATTCACAGTACCTACACATAAACATTATTATAGGTTTACCTGTAGGTGCAATTAAAAAATAAGACTTTACTTCCTCTTTAACAGTTTAATTGCCCTGATTGCTATAGACTTATGAAAAGGTAAAGTCTACCTGGTTTCCATATTGCATATCACCAATGTTTCATTACAACATTTAATAAGTGCTTAGAGAAATGTGAAAAATACAAAACAGGCATATCACCATGAATTTAGCAACAAAGGAAAAAGTCAGCTGAAAACCATTTTATTAGAAACTCTCTGTATAGGAACTATTGTGTACATACACTTTAAAACACACAAAACGTCAACCTATACACCAGGGGTCCTCAAGTTGTTCAGGAACTACAATTCCCATCATGACTAGTCATGTCTGTGAATGCCAGAGTTTTACAATGCCTCATGGGTTGTGTAGTTCTGCAACAGCTGGAGGGCCATAGTTTGAGGATGCCTGCTATACACATTCAGCTCTTCCATCAAGTTATAATAGAGCCAGTCTTTAAGTACTAGAAGAGCCTGCATGAACCAGACCCCAGATGAGGTGCTTCCAGAGCAGTATAGAGGATGGAAGGTAATAGGACTGCTATGAAAACATCCATCTTTTCCTTTGTACCAGTCTATCAGTGAGCGCTGATAACACCGCATCCATTATACAGGACTGCTACTGTCTGAGTCTGCAGATGGTTTTACAGTGAAGGCTGCCGCAATGGCCGCTCTCTCTTCCTCACGCTGCATTCTCTTCACAGCCTTTAGCTTCCTCCTCTCGTCCTTTTCTAGATCTTTCATCATCTCCAGAAACTTAGGGCTGCGGGGATCCACGGTGACACCAAACTTCTCGCGGGCTATCATTAACAGACGCTGCTTTTTGGCCTTTTCCTCCTTCTCCTTCTGCCGTGCCTCGCGCTTTCCTCTGCGCCAATCTTCCACCATCTTGGGCATCTTTGCCATATTGGCAGCAATCAGACGTTCCCTGTTAGAAAGAAAAAGTTGTTGGGAATTAGCTTTGTCTCTAGGTCTCTTCCAAAGTCACGTGCACAGTGCAAGTAAAAAAAAAAAAAAAAAAAAAAAAAAAAAAAAAAAAAAAAAACTTTTTTTTTTTAGCTGCTGACTTTTAGTTTGCTAAAAGATGACTGAAGAACCACTTTAAAACTTCAAAAGAGTTTGAGAAACTGCAGTACTACAGGTTTTTATTCACTATAGCATGTAATACACTAATATTCATCACACTGAGTAAAATAAATCCACATTTTAGTACCTTAAAGTGGAACTTTATCCATAATTTGATAAGAAAAATAAATGTTATTAATGGGGAATGTATGTTCCTATAAAGAATTATGCTACCAAAATTAGTATGCGTTATAAATTGCCTCCAGCATTGCTCCTGTTACTTCTTGCAGGAGGCGGCCATTTTGTTGAAGCAAACTGGGCAGCAGTAAATCATAAAACAGAACTAAACCCATCGGTTTTAAAAAAACAGTTACATTCCTGGAATGCCGGGATTGCTAACTGTGACATTTGATTGTGTCCTCAACCAAACTGTCAAACAGCTGGTGTCATAACCGATCACATGTGCAGCACCATGGCAGTTGCAGATCAAACAGAAGCAGTGTCCTTGGCTGTAAATGATAGGGGGGTTTAATTTTGCTTTAAGGCTGTCAGCAGATCAACCTCTACAAACTCAGCAGTGCCTAAAACTGGGAGCAATTGTGCATGTGCAGAGCAGAGGGAGGCAGTGTATTACTGGATTTAACACAGTATAGCAGGGCTCGACAAACCCCAGGCGCGAGGTCGCCATGGCGAATAAAAAAAAAAAATCACATCCTGGCACCAGGGCGTTTGTCAGCAACAGGTGCTTCAGCTGCAATTGCAGGGCGGGCTGTGGGGCACCGCTATCATCATGGGGAATGCGATTAGCAGCGGCAGCAGGGATGAAGACGACCAAAGGATGGAGCAGGAAGAGAGCAGTATAGCAGCCAATGACACGGCGAGAGAAGCGAGCAGCCAGCAGAGTACAGTCAAGCTAAGGGATTCCCGGCGGCCCATCATCCGTGCTGCTTCCGTCCTCCCCGAGGTATTTTTGGAGCTAGGGGATTCCTGTTAGCCCATCACCTGCTCTGCTGCTGCCGCCACCCTCCCCCCAGGGTGTTGCTAGAGCAGGCCAAGGGAGGCAGCGGCCCGGATCAGGGATGTGGAGGCTCAGGACTCAGTGCTTTCCTGGCACCGAGCAACCTGCTCCAGTAGCGTGGCGGAGGTCGGTCACAGAAGGCAGTGGATGTAAAGGAAGGAGAGCCGGCACTGGAGGCGGAACCGCCATTCATGCCAACTGGAGCCAGGGAACTGAGGGAGGGGGAGAGCCCAATGCCACAACCAGCATCCCTCCTCCGCTGCAGAGAGGAGAGAAGTACCTGAGCTCTGATATCTGGGGAGGATTAGGAGATCAATGCAGCTGCTGCTGTGAAGGAAGGGGGAAAGGGTATTATCACCCAGGTAAGATTGGTGGGGGGGGGGGGGGGGGGGAGTGCCAATACCTGATTCATACCATCTGGGGGGTAAGGAGATGACTGACAGGTGCTGGCACCTTTTCTGTCTGATGTTCTGTGAAAAGGGGGGCAGCTCCACCAACGTCTTCCCCTGGCCATGCCTGCGTACCCAAGATCTCCTCTGTTCCTACTGAGCTTTATACACAGCATATGGCAGGGGCACCAGTTATACACACAGTTTATACCCAAAAATTAAAGGCTATGGGCAGCCAGAGGCTCAAGCCTCATACACACATTCAACCCAGCGGTCTGAACGAAAAAAAAAAACCTGAGAAGCTTGCAAGGCGCTCGCTGTACTAATTATCCAATGTTAGTGTAGCAACCTCCCTGCAGATCATTTGTGTTCTGACAAGGGGACTGCCTCCCCCAGCCAGAACACACCGGTCAGTGCTCTGATCGCCATGCCCCTTCAACATACGAAAAGAGGTTTTGCCATTGAAAATAAAGCTTTGTTAGTTAAGCACTTGCCGACCGGGCCATAGCCGAATGACGGCTACAGCACGGTCGGATAACTCTGGGAAGCCGTCATATGAAGTCCTCCCAGAATGGTGCGCACACGGGAATCTCCGTGTCACTGATCGGGGTAAAGGGCCAATTAGAGCGGCCCTTTACCACATGATCACGCTGTCCAATGATGGCATGAAAACTTGTAAATGAACCGGAGCTTGTCCGGTTTGGCTCCTCCCCTCTCCTCACACCGTTCGGTACAGTGTGTGAGGAGAGGGGTGGGGGGAGCCGGGTGCAGCAGCTCTGTGGGCTGGATCTGAAGTTCCCACAGCGCTGATCTGTGCCCTGCAATGGCTCATCCATCCATCCATGCGTGCTTCATCCATGACTCATCCATCCATCCATGCTCCAAGAGTGCTCCATCCATCCACATGGCTCACCTATCCACATCCATGCCACATCAGTTCTCACCCTTGCCACATCAGTGCCTCACAAAACTGTAATAGGTAGTCAAATTAGATTTGAAATGTATGCCCTTAGAACACCTGATGGTGCTCCCTGCATGTTGGGCCTCTGTATGTGACCAGGCTGTGAAAGTCTCACACATGTGGTATCGCCATACTCAGGAGGAGTAGCAGAATGTATTTTGGAGTGTCATTATTTTCTACACTGAGCAAAATTATAAACGCAACACTTTTGTGTTTGCCCCTATTTATCATGAGCTGAACGCAAAGGTCCACGACTTTTTCTATGAACACAAAGGGCCTATTTCTCTCAAATATTGTTCACAAATCTGTCTAAGCCCTGGTTCACACTGACACGATTTGGCATGCGATTTGACATGTCAAATCGCATGCCAAATCGGCGGCAATGGCGCCGTCCTAATCGGTGCGATGCCGCGGTGCTGCACCGATTTCAAAAAGTAGTTCTCGCACTACTTTTTGTGATTTACAGGTGCGATTTCCATAGGCGCACAGATGCCTGTGAAATCAAAACTGACACGCGGGAATGAAATGGTGTGAGTTCAGCTGACCTCTCACGATTTCATTCCCGCACTCAGTGTGAACCTGGGCTTAATCTGTGTTAGTGAGCACTTCTCCTTTGCCGAGATAATCCATCCACCTCACAGGTGTGGCATATCGAGATGCTGATTAGACAGCATGATTATTGCACAGGTGTGCCTTAGGGTGGAAACAATAAAAGGACACTCTAAAATGTGCAGTTTTATCACACAGCACAATGGCACAGATGTCGCAAGTTTTGAGGGAGCGTGCAATTGGCATGCTGACTGCAGGAATGTCCACCATAGCTGTTGACCTTGAATTGAATGTTCATTTCTCTACCATAAGCCGTCTCCAAAGGCATTTCAGAGAATTTGGCAGTACATCCAACCGGCCTCACAACCGCAGACCACGTGTAACCACACCAGCCCAGGCCCTCCACATCCAGCGTCTTCACTTCCAAGACTGTCTGAGACCAGCCACCCGGACAGCTGCTGCAACAATCGGTTTGCATAACCAAAAAATTTCTGCACAAACTGTAAGCCCTGGTTCACAGTGGTGCGATTTGGCATGCAAATCGCATGCCAAATCGGCGGCAATTGCTGGAAATGGCACCGTCCGAATCGGTGCGGCGTCGCACAAAAGTAGTTTCTGTATTACTTTTGGCGATTTCAGGTGCGATTTCAATAGACATCTGTGCAGCAACCCGCACAGATGTCTCTGAAATCGCACCTGAAGTCAGGACTGACATGCGGGAATGAAATGATGCGAGTTCACCATTTCATTCCCACACCAATGTGAACCTAGGGCCAGACCAATTTGTGAACATTTGAGAGAAATACCTTTTGTGAAAAAGTCATAGATCTTTAAGTTCAGCTTATGATAAATAGGGGCAAACACAAAAGTGTTGCGTTTATAATTTTGCTCAGTGTATTTACATGCTGTTTTGGAAATATCCTATAAATGGACAACAAAAATGGTTTTCATTTTCTTTCCACATTTTCCAAAAACTTGTGGAAAAAAAAAAAAAATGACTCATTATGCCTCATAGAATATACGTTGGGGTGTTTACTTTCCAAAATGGGGTCATTTTTTGGGTGTTTCCAAAGTGTAAGAGGTAGTCAAGAAATGAGATGTGTATTTTATGCCCCTTGAACGTCTGATGGTTCTCCCTGCTCTGTATGTGGCCAGGCTATGTAAGAAAGACCCGATACACACAAAGGGCGACTTGTCAGACGACTTAGTCGCCTGACATGTCACGCTCCATGCAGTGCAATGGGACCGTTCTAATAGGAGCGACTCAAGTCCCTCTGACTTAGAAAAAAGGTTCCTGTACCACTTTGGGAGCAACTTGCATTGACTTCTATTACATAAGTCGTTTGCAAGCCGCGCTGAAGTCGCACTGTGCAGGGCGGCTTCAAGTCGCCCCTGAAGTGGGATCACCCCTGTGTG
>BLSH010494871.1:0-10278 GCA_018402905.1 Glandirana rugosa
ATTCTATCTTTTACTATTCATTTTTTTATTATATTACTTTATATTTTATATTCTCTTTTAGAAAATCTTTTTTTATAATTAGTTTTGATTTTTATTTCGATTTGTTTTCGACTCGACTATTTCGAATTCGTTTCGAATTCGACTCAAATCGAATTTTGGGCGAAATTTTTCGAATCGAGATTTTTTTTCGGATTCGTTCAAAATCGTTACTATTGTAATTCGGAAATTCGGATGCATCCGAATTCCGAATTATTAAAAATTCGTCCGAATTTCGATTCGGAACTAAACGAATTGCACATGTCTATGGAGGAATACAAAGTATGTCTCTCAAGCTAACTCACAAATACACAGATAAAGCTCTATGGCATAATTCAACATAAATTACATGCAGAAAGAGATTTACCTTGTCAAAATTATTAGTAGTCAATGGTTCTTTGCAATTTTCATTTCTGAGTCCTGAATCATCCGTGTCAATTACATTTTCCACAGGGACATTTTGAGTTGGTGGAACATAAGTAAAGTCATTGTCTGCTGAATCCGAATTCACAAAGTTATAAGGGTGGGGGGAAGTGATAATGTTCCATCACTATACATAGAGAGAACTCTGGGATCCATGGGAGGATACAAACTTGTATTAAAAAAAGGTGCTGGGGATTTTAAAGTTCTGCATTTTGATATGGTAAATACCAAAATAGTTACAATAAATAACAAGGAAATCAGTGTTAAGGCAACCACTAAGAGTAACTGCAGATTTGAATCCAAATTTTCATCATTAGTGTGACTGTTAATATTAGGAACCACTTCTTGAAAATTGTCTCCAATAACAAGACTTAAGGTGGTAGTAGCTCAAAGAGAGGGGACTCCATTACCCTTCACCATCACCACAACTTTATGATTCAGTGTATCCTTTCCTTGAAAGACTCATGATGTCCTGATTTCCCCAGTATGTTCATTAATGATAAAATAAAAAGGTTCAGAGACTTGCTTAAAATGATAAGACAGCCAAGCATTATGTCCAGAGTCTTCATCCACTGCCACCACTTTTGTTATTAAAGACCCAGATTCAGAATTGTAAGGGACCATCTCAAACGTAGCTAAGCCATTTTCTGGTGAAGGCTAAAGAATGTTCGGTGCATTGTAATTTTGTTCTACTATTCGCATAAGCAATGTGGCAGTGCTGCTTAAACGTGGTGACCCGTTATCTGTAGCCGTAACTTGTAACAGAAATTCTTTATTTTTTTCATAATCGAAAGATCTCAGAGCATAGAGAATTTCAGTTTCCATACTGATAGACAGATGTGTGGCTACATTTTCTTTATTTGGAATAAAAATGGAATATATTATATTAGCATTGTCACCAGTATCAGGATCTGAAGCTTTTACACTGTATATTGAGACACCTGGTAAGTTATTTTCTGACACAAAAGCCACATAATTGGATTTCATAAATACCGGTGGATTGTAATTTGTATCTGATATCTCTAATTCAATGATTCTTTTGCTACAAAGTGGAGGAGATCCTCCATCAGTAGCTACAATAGCTATGTTGTAGCTAGATATTTTTTCTCTATCCAGAAGTTTTGTAGTTACTATTTTAAAGAATCTGATAGATGAAAAAAATAATTTAAAAGGTACCTTTTCTGTAATTTGGCATTCAACTTCCCCATTTTCTCCAGAATCTTGATCATGGACCCTTATAATAGCAATCGCTGTTCCAGGTTCAGAATCTTCAGGAATGGAAGTAGACAGGTAATGATTATCTCAGGAGCAATATCATTGTCATATTTTACTTCAATAAATACATTGGCATGGGGAACAAGGCCTCCTGCATCTTTGGCTTGTACGGATAGTTCATAATTCTTGTTTTTCTCAAAATCAAATTTGTTGTTTGTTTTAATTTCTCCATTTGTAGAATTGATAGTAAACATACCTGTATAATGAGTGCTTTCTGAGGTTTTAGTAAATGTGTATGTGATCTTTGCATTAGTGCCTTCATCTCCATCTGTTGCCTCCACTGTAATTATAGTTGAATTAATATGAGTACTTTCATTCACACTGACTTCATACAATTCTTGGGTAAAAATGAGGGCATTATAATTTGCATCAGTAATAAGTACTTTAATTAGGGCTGTACCAGATTTAACAGGATCCCCCCCATCCACAGCTGTAAGAATTAATTCATGGATATTCTGTGTTTCTCGATCTAAAGCTTTCTCTAATACAAGTTCTAGAATTTTTCTTACATCAGGTTTGCTTTTCTCAGACAGTGTAAAATATTGGTTATCACTGAGCGGGTATGTCTGTATGGAATTAATACCAATATCTGGATCTTCTGCACTTTGTAAAAGAAATCTGGCTCCTGGCATTGTAAGCTCAACACTTTCCACAATAATTGTGTCTAGAAAAAACACTAGAACATTATCATTTATGTCTTGAATTTCTATATTTATATTAAAAAAATAGAATTGATTTTAAACCATTACATCAAATATTACAGGTTGCTACTGCACCACACAACATCTCTCTGTCTATCCTCTCTTTCACACATAGATTTCCATTACCTAGATTCACATAAAGATATTTTTCTGAAACATGGGATACAATCTGCAGTTTTCTAGATGATAGCATTTTAATATCTAACCCTAGATCTTCTGCAAGAGTCTTTTTTAATTTCTTCTACAATGGAGTAATGAATCTGACCAGAGACTGAATAACACAGCCAGGAA
Source organism: Glandirana rugosa (assembly GCA_018402905.1). NCBI lineage: Eukaryota > Metazoa > Chordata > Amphibia > Anura > Ranidae > Glandirana > Glandirana rugosa. Next base: position 2,727 of record BLSH010494871.1, read on the forward strand.
AATAGAAAAAAAAATGTTACTTGCCAGCTAATTCCTTTGTATGTCTGTACATGTTTTTCCAAGTAGGACATTTCTGCAACCAAATCTTCTCCAATGTGGCTTTGGAAAATATAATCCAATAAAGAAAGTGTGCACTAAATTGATGTGTCCAGGAAAATAACATCAAACATTTTGTATTTTGTTAAGCAGGGATCCAGAAAACGTCTGTGTCCTTTCTTGCAGGGCTGCAGTATATACATATCTAACAAAACACTAGTGGTTCTCTAGTTCTGCACATTTCTTTGTTAAACAGTGGCACTTTGAGGCCAAACTGGGGAATTGCAGCAGTGAAGCCATTTTTCTTTCAAAAGATATGTTTTAATTTTTTTTATATATTTATAGTATTGTTTTACACCTAATGGATTTAGATATGCTATAATAAAAGTGTAATTTTGCGTGTTATGAATAAACAGTTAGGTGTAATGTAGGGTACACACTATAAGAAAATGGGATGAATGATCGTCCGATTTCCTCATTGTTTCACAGCAAATCAGAAATGGTGAACAAAAATTCGTACAAAAATTCTTGTACGACAAAGGCTTTTTGTTTGTTGTTTATTGTTGCTGATCATGCGCAGTCTTTCTTTTTCTGATTTTTCTTGTACGAAATTCGTATGACGCTTCACATTAAACGAAAATCATTTGTTCTGTTACTGTATGAGAAACGTTTTGGAGTTTGTCCCTTTGGGAATATTCATATGAAGGGTCGGAATTGGCTGTCAAAAGGTGTGTGCACACTATGAAAATCGTACGAATGTTCCTCGGACAAAAATGATCTCTGATTTTTGAGCCTTTAGGCCTGGTTCCCACCTATACAGTTTGCTTTTGATCCTTTTCTGCAGTGCTTTTTGTGGTGCATTTTGCATTTTTGCACACACATTTTGATGTGTTTTTTACACTTTTTTTATGCATTTGTGTTTTTTATGCTTTTGTTGGCCAATTTGTTGTTGGGCAGATTAAAAAAGCAAAATGCATCAATAATGCACTACATGCTTTTCTACAGTGTCCCCATTGAAGTCTATTGAACCAAAAATACACTGTTTTGTGTTTAGAAAAAATCCTTGACCCTTTCTAAAAACACAGTGGCTGTAAAAAGAATAGAAGTGAAGTGTCCAATAGGAAACCATGTTAAATGAACTGTAGTGTATTTCTGCAAAAAGCACCAAAAAATGCATAGGTGTGAACCAGGCCTTAAAGGGGTTGTAAAGTCTAATTTTTTTAAAATAACAAACATGTCATGCTTACCTCCTCTGTGCAAGGGTTTTGCACAGAGTGGCCCTGATCCTCCTCTTCTGGGGTCCCTCAGCTCCTAGCTCCACCTCTTCTCGAGTGCCTCGTTGGAAACCCACTTGGGGCGCTCATGTGGGCACGCTCCCGTGTCCTGCAGCTGCGTCCATTGACACAGACAGCAGGACTTGGCCCCGCCCTGTCACTGGATTTGATTTACAGCAGCGGGAGCCAATGGCTGCACTGCTATAAATCTATCCAATCAGGACCCAAGACACCAGCTGTAGCTGGTGTGCTCATCCCCGTCGCTGGAAAGACCGGGATCTAGGAAAAATGAGTGTGCTGCTCAGGCTTGATAAGGAATAGGTATGTGAACAGTGCATGTGCAACTGCTGCTGGAATGCTGACAGGGGATTCAGTTCAATTTTAATTAAAAAAACAAGTTTATTTTATGTAGTTTGTGTTTTTTTTTTAACCATTTTGTTGAGTATAGATCTATTTTTACCCCAAGCATATTTACATTTACTAACTACTTACTCATTAACACTAGCTCTGTTGAAAGACTGTTCCAAGCAACAACTATTCTTTTAGTAAAACAATACTCTTTAGGTTTGTTTTAAATTTATATCACAGAAAGTAAAATGTGATAAGTTAAACCACAAATCAATATGGATAGGCAAAATGTTTGTTTTATTTACATTTGATATTTATTTTTCATAAATAATTGCAGATTCAAAAAGGTCCTCTTTTTTTTGAATGTTACACAATAACCATATCTCTAAAGCCAAACCTACACAAAGCCATGTATTGTATTCAGTTTTGTATTAACAATATATGGCACAATTAAAAGTAAAAAGCAGCAATTTATACTACAAAGCATTTCTAAACGTTTTCATCTTTTTATATCAAATGCATGTAAAGTAGATATAAGGTGAAAGGGTATATTAAAAAAATTGCTATGAAGATCAGTGCAAGTCACATTTATGGGGCTGTGAGAGTAGGGTTGCCACCTTTTCTTCAAGCCAAACCGGAACACTAAGGCCCCTTTCACACTGGGACCGCCCGCTCGTCAGCGGTAAACTGCCACCAATTTAGCGGCGATCTACCGCTGTAATAGCAGTGCTATGGCGCCGCTATTCGGGCGGCAGCACGGCACTTTTGAATCCCCCCACAAGGGGTTAAACAGGGGTTAAAAGTGCCGGTGCTCGACGCTCCTGGAGCGGTGTACAGCCGCTTTGGGAGCGCTGCCCATTCAATCCAATGGCAGGGCCGGTGGAGCTCCACATTCCTGAAAAATCATGTTTGCAGGAGTTTAATTTTACTCCCGCAGGCGCACCGCCCTGAGCCGCCTCAGTGTGAAAGGACACACTGGGTTGAATGGGGAGACGCTTTACAGGTGCTATTTTTAGCGCAATAGCGCCTGTAAAGCGCCCCAGTGTGAAAGGGATCTAAGGGCCCTTTCAGATGGGGTTTCTGATCAGGTCAGCCTGACAGTTTTTCAGGTGGACCTGATCAGACGCTCCATTCACCTCTATGGAGCGGCAGATGTCAACGTTGACATGTCCACTGACACCCGCTGCTATCCGATCCGATCTGTGAAATCCTGACGGATGGAGGTCCTATTTTCCATATGTGTAGGGGATCGGATGAAAATGGACAGGTGGTCCATTTTCATCTGATCTCCCCAAAGAGGAGAGCGTGGCTCTGACAGGTCTCTGCACAGTGAGTGGAGACGGACCTGTCACCCGCCTGCTCAGTGGGGATCAATGGATCGATCCCTGAACAAAACAGAGCCCACCGGACAGAAAGCCCGTGTGAAAGAGCCCACTAGTGCACTGCACTGCGCTTGCTTAACAGCTCAACCCATTCAACTCAATTGGGCTGCGCTGCAACCGTGTGCAATGCACATGGCTACAGCACATTGGTATGGGATTTTAGGAGTTAAAAACAAGTGGTAAGGAGAAAACAACGCTTCTTCACCACCTGTCAAATACGTCTAAAAAAATGATTCGCTGTGGATTCACTCTTCAGAGTGCCCTGCTACTTTGTTTACACTAAGGCCTCATACACACGGACGTTTTTTGACGCCGGCGTTTTCTGGCGTTTTTTGCAGCTCTCCATGTTAGTCAATGGCCCTATAAAAACGTCGGCGTTTCTGAGCTGTAGGTGGCGTCGGCGTTAGTGAGCAGAAAGTAGAACCCATGGCCATCGCGTTCTGAGGCTGTAACATTTTGACGTTTTTTGACGCCGACGCCACAATATGCCAAGAAACGCCAACATATGCCACCATATGCCACCTATTATTATACCGGCGTTTTCCGGCGTTTTTTGACGCCAACGTTTTTAGGTTGAAAAATAGCAGAGGGATGATTTTGTTTTAAAAAACGACTATTGACGCCGACGCTCACTAACGCCGAAAAACGTCAATACATAACGCCGAAAAACGTCGCCTTTTTTTCCTTGACGTCGGGCCCGACGTTTTGTTTATTTTTTTATATACGCCCGTGTGTATGAGGCCTTATGGTTGGGGGACAGTAAAAATTAGAGGTTGGGCTGTGTTTTTACTGCTACCCAACTGTTCCTCTTAAACTGTAAAGGCAGCAGAAGGGGGATGTACACATGCAATAGCCAAAATGCTTTGCATCACAGTGCAGCAATGCCTGCTGAACATGGACCATCTAAGTGAATGAGGGCTTCCTGCATCTGTGTGCAATGCATTCAGTTGCGGGGTGCCATTATGGGGTTTAAACAGGTGATGAGGAGGTGATATAACTCCTCCTCACTGCCTGTTAAATGCCCTCTGAAGAGTGATCCAAACATGGATTGCTCTTTAGAGGGCACCATATGTGTAAATGAGCCCTAAGGGTATTCACCCATTGCAGTATATTCTGAGAAATCATCAGGGAACCGGGGACAGGAACAGGACTATTGCTGAGCCTAGGTTCAGACTAGTGCGATCGCATGCGATGTCTGAGCAATGTGAGTTCAGCCATACGCTTGTATGGCTGACCTCGCATTGGATTTGCACAGAAAAGGTGCAGGGACTTGTTTATTTCATGCACTGGAATCGGATCACATGGGGTGTTCTCACCCATGCGATCCGATTCCTGTACAAATTCAGTTTGCACTGCGATCTGTGAACTGTGTCATTAACTTTGTAATGACACTGCAGCAGTAGACAGAGGGCAGTGTGACCTGCCTGTGGGAGAGGTGCCATTCAGGAACCGGCGCTGGAATCGCACCGCTTCCCACATTGCTACAGTGTGATCCTAGGCTGAGCAAAGCTCTTGTCTGCAGCAATTACAAAAAACTTCAAAACTTCTGCTCAGCTGGGGGCCAGGGGAAGGGAAAGGACTATTTAACCCCTGGACTCAAGTGCTTACCTGCTGTGGAGATCCAGGCTGGACTGTGACTTTATCTGCTCAGCTGGTGGTCAGGAAGGAACATGAGGAGTTAATATAATCACTCAGCCACAAGTCCTTATATTTATTCTGCCATTCCGACCATCTTATCTGAGTCCCGACTTCCACATCTATAGATCAGCTGGGCAATGTAATTGCCGAGAACCGCAGCACAAGACAAGGATTAATGCGCCTGAGCCCGAAAATGATCAAATAGTCCCTGCCAGCTGATCGCTATAGAAATGGAAGTCGGGACTCAGATAAGATTGTCAGAAGGGCTGAATAAAGATAAAAACGTCTGCCTGAGTGATAACATTAACTATTCATGTTCCTTTCTGGCCACCAGCTGAGCAGATGGAACTCAGAGGCAGAGTGCAGGCTGGATCATGTGTCCGGGAGAGAGGAGGAAGGAGACCCGGGCACATGATTCCAAATCACTCTAAACCTGTACTGTCCGGGTGAATCCTGCACAGGTGGCAACCCTAGGCTCAGGTGCAGCCAGGAGTGGAGTTGGTTCCTGGAGTAGCACAAGGGAGAGGGATAGCAGCAGAGAGGCTACACTAAGGCCCCATTCACACCTGAGCGTTTTGTAGCTTGAAGCTTGAAGCTACAAAACACTGGAGGGGAAAAAAATCAATGATTCTCTATGGAGATGGTTCACATCTCCACTCCAAAACGCCTGAAGCCAAAAGCCTGAAAACGCCTGAAGCTCAAACTAGTTCTGGAAGTATTTTTGTAGCTTGATTTGGGCGTTTTTCTATTTTTTTACATTGGTGACTTTTTGACCTGTACAAAATTGCGGTAAAAATCGCTGCAAAATCGCGGTAAAAAAACGTGTGTATTTCTGCCTGAAAACGCAACGCCCAGGTGTGAATGCAGCCTTAAGACTCTTTAAAGGATCCACCAGTGTTGGTGAGTGACAGACCCTGGGAGCTGGATGAGAAGGCTGGATCAGGCTGGGAGAAAATAGTGGACAGTCTGTGGAGGTTGGAGGAGCCAGTCAGGGGAAGGAATGTCACTGGACAGCAAGGTAGGCCGGATCGGCCTGGAAGAGGATGGGCTGGGAGTAGTGGACTATCTATACCCAGTTAGCACCAAGGTACTTTGCTACACTTTGAGGGCCTGTGGCTTCACAACTGAGAGCCCATGGTCCTTGCCTGTAATGGGTGGTTTGGAGGTCCTGCTAGCAGTAGAGCAGGCCTCACCATTGCTATTGTCCAATTTTGGTGATCCTGTGCGAATTGTAGCCTCAGTTTCCTGTTCTTAGCTGACAGGAGGGGTATCCGGTGTGGTCTTCTGCTGCTGTAGCCCATCTGCTTCAAGGTTCAATGTGTTTTGCATTCAGAGATGGTATTTTGCATATCGTTGTTACAACAAGTGGTCATTTGAGTTACTGTTGACTCTCTATCATCTTGAACCATCTGCCCATTCTCCTCTGACCTCTGATACCGACAAGGCATTTTCGTCCACACAACTGCCGCTCACTGGATATTTTCTCTTTATCAGACCTTTCTCTGTAAACCTGAGAGATGGTTGTATGTGAAAATCCCAGTACACCGGTTTTTGAAATACTCGAACCAGCTTGTCTGACACCAACAACCATGCCACATTAAAAGTTACTTAAATCCCCTTTCCACCCCATTCTGATGCTCGGTTTGAACTCCAGCAAGTCCTCTTCACCATGTCTAGATGCCTAAATGCATTCAGTTCCTGCCATGTGATTTTTATTCGTATACTTTAGTAAAATGACTTCTTAATAATTATAAATGTATTTTACATTTAGATGAATGGTGTATAGCTGCATGACATACTATACACCATTCACATGTATGATCTTTAAATATTGATAAAAACATGTTTTTTATTAATTGGGTTAATGTATATTGTGTAGGGGGAAAGTAAGTTTATTTTTTTACTAATATGAGGTGTGTAATGTGTGGTGCATCGCGTTTAACGTTACTATTTTGAACTTCCATTACTGTAATGCTGCTGTATAACGCAAGATTATAGTCCCAGGAAACCGTTCTTAGGAGTTCATGGCGTTTGGAGATCGCTTCAATACTCATTGTGAGAAGGTTGACGGAGAGCGATCTCCTCTGAGAATGCCTGAGCGGTATTTTACTGCTCCTCGATAAACGGACACCTATATATGCTATACTGTACAATATATAACCCTGACTGTTGGAAGGTAAGAATTTTTTCCCAAGGCTTTATAGAGCGGTGACCACACTGAGGAACCCGAGAAGCAAGAGAAGTCACAGCTCCGCCCTCTCACTCCACGTGACCCTGCAAATCCCTCTTCCGCCTTCTACACACTGAGGCCTGGAAAGCCACTTCCTAGTACGCTGCTGGGTCACGTGACCGTGGTGTCATTCCTCCCTCCCACTGGCTGTCAGACAGTTGAGGCGCTGTCTTCTCCAATATGGCGGCGCCCATGTCTCGGTAATTGCGCGGCTTCCAACAGTTCATTATTCTACAGTGTGCCGCTCTGCCCCTATCGTTCCGCCGCTCTTCTACGGGACATCCGCTCACGGTTTGTGTGCCGCTCTGTGAGAAGAAGAATCCGTGCAGAAACACAGGCCGACTGCCACTAACCAAACAACGCGTCGCTATGGCAACCGGCAGCCCGACTCATATTGAGGAGATCCCAAGAGCTGGCAGTTGAACGAAACCTCCCGATGTCCAGGATTGTAAGCGGATGGTGAGCTATATTGTTCTGACCCTTCTAATGTTCTATATTCTGTATACACCGATCCCCTCCAATGTTCTATATTCTGTATACACCGATCCCCTCCAATGTAATATATTCTGTATACACCGATCCCCTCCAATGTTATATATTCTGTATACACCGATCCCCTCTAATGTAATATATTATGTATACAC
>BLSH010494877.1:11596-27374 GCA_018402905.1 Glandirana rugosa
ACGAGACTAATTTTTTCGTACCCCCAGTTGGTTACCGTGTCCCAACTGTCTATTTGTTACCATTAATCGCACGTTATGCCGGGAATTCCCGTGGGACTTACAGAGTTGTGTTCTTGTGTTAAACACAGTACTGTGTAACCATATCTTGAGGTAGAAATAATGTGTTTTAGAAGGGGTACCATGGTCTAGCGACAACCTCTACGCTGAGGGTTGTCCCTTTTTACGAGGTATAGACCACCCTGACGGGTGCATAGTGGAACATGACCTTCAGTCAGGTGTTTTAGTATACGTTGCGATCTGGTACCATGGGGAAGATTTTGTGTAATAAAGATGGAGTTCTATACCAATGTGTCATGACACAAATTGTGTTCTTGTGTTGAGACATTCAGGGTGCCCTTAAGGGCCGTATTGCACGCTAATTACCATTGTTTATCTGTCAACCCTGTGCCATTGGTTGACCCCCATGCTTTTTTAATCAGAGCAAGATAATCTGGGTCTATAGACGAAATGATAGCGTAGATAAGTGTAATCAAGTGTCTTGGTGGTGGGCCTGAACATAACTTTTCTAGGGTTGTTTTGGGTCTCGAAAAGATTGGCTTATTCCTAGGATTATCTAGGTAATGTCTTAGTTGTAGGGAGGGCCAGAAGGGTATGATCATCTGGTGTGCGATACTTTCCATCTCGGAAGAAGTGAGATGCTCTGGGATTGAAGTCTAAGGGGAAAATTGTGAAACCTTTTTCCAGACCTGGCGGAAAGTCCGGGTTGTTTCTGATCGGAGTCATGGGACCTGGTATGGTCGTTATAGAGTGGTGTTTTGCAATTGCCTTTAAAGAGGCTAACAGGGGGGATATCAGTGGGTGTTGTTTAGCAGTTTGAAGACCTCCTCCCTCCCGCGTCCAAGCTAAATCCTGTAGAGGGATTCCTAGCATAGAATTTTCTAAGTCCACCCAGTCTTTCCTGGAGCTATGGATGTGGTGGTCCATTAATTTCACAAGAAGCACTGCTTTATGGTATTTCCTAAAATTAGGTAGGCCAATGCCACCTAATGTTTTCGAGGCTGATAGCCTCGATAGACTGAGTCTAGGGGTTTTCCCCTTCCACATATAGGAGCTGATTTTTGCCTGTAGGGATTGTAAAAATGATTTAGGCAGAGCAATAGGGATCATTTGGGCTATGTAAAGAAATCTAGGCAGGGTGGTCATCTTCAGTGTGGCCGCTCTGCCAAACCATAAGATGTTTAACTTATTCCAGCTCGCAAAGTCCTTGGCACATTCCTGCAGGAAAGATGAGTAGTTAATTGGGTATAGGTCCGAAAGGTTGGAGGGGAGTTTGATTCCCAGATAGGGGATCTCGGTGTTATGCCACGAGAAGGGAGAAAAACTCCGGCAATTTTGAGCAGTCAGCTCTGGTAAGGTGACGTTCAAGGCGTGGGACTTATAATAATTAATTTTGAAGTTAGAAATTTCACCATATCTATGGAATTCTTTTAGGAGATTGGGAAACGTAAGCCTAGGTTTAGAAATAGCAGAATGTCGTCAACGAATGCTGCTATTTTAAAGGATCGATTGGCTATGTTGACTCCGGTAATGTCTGGGTTATTTTGAATGTTTTTTAAAAGGGGTTCTAAGGTAAGAATGAAGATAAGTGGGGAAAGGAGGCATCCCTGTCTAGTTCCATTTCGGATGGGGAAGGCGTCCGACAGGTGACTGTTCACTCTGACTCTGGCACAGGGGTTGGAATAAAGGCTCAGGATGCTTGCCAGCATAAAACTCCCCAGGCCCACGTTTCTGAGGACCTCCGTCATAAAGTCCCAGTCCATCCTGTCGAATGCCTTCTCCACATCTGTGGATAATAAAAATCCCTCTGTGTGCGTTTTCTTTAGCCAATAGTTAATGTTAGTTGCCTTGATGGTGTTATCGCGCGCTTCCCGACCAGGAACAAAGCCTACTTGGTCCCAGGATATTAAGTTCGGTTGAGTGTGATCTTTACCTTGTTTAGGGATAACTGTAATTTGGGCTTCCAGTAGGTCTCTGGGTGGAGAGGGAGTGTCTGCCAAGGAGTTAAAGGCTCTGATAAAGTGGGTGGCTAGGATGTCTGGAAAAGTTTTATAGTATAGATTTGTTAGCCCATCGGGACCCAGACTCTTCCCAGGTTTCATGTGTTTAATGGCCTGAAGAAAATCCTGTGTAGTCAGGGGGCTTTCCAACACAGAAGCCTCCTCAGCTGACAGGCTGGGGAGATTGGAACGTGCAAGATAATCTGTTATAGCTTGTGTCCGTGTCAATGGTTCGTCTCTGTATTGTCGAGAGAGAGGGATGTTATATAATTTGGAGTAATAGTCGGCAACGATTTGGCTATTTCTGATGTTTGTAGTAACTTACACCCTGTATGGTCATATAGTACAGGAACATTTGCATGTGTTTTCTTGCCTTGGAGGAGCCTAGCCAGTAATTTTCCACTTTTGTTAGCTTGTTCGTAGAACAGCTTAGGGGTCAGTACGAATTTCTTCCTTATTTGAATACCAAGTTCCTCCTGAAGAGCCTTTCTGGCTTGGACCAAAGCGTCAATCGCAGAAGCTGCGACAGAAAGCTTGTGTGCGATTTCTAAGACCTGGATTTGATTTAGCAGCGAGTCTAGCCTAGCTTGCTTATCCTTTTTGAGATGTTTTGACAAGGTTATGCACTTGCTTCACAAGGTACACTTGTGGGCCAGCCAAATATTCACTTCCGAAACCTCCGGGTTGGTGTTTAAATCAATAATAATTTTTAAGTTCAGCGTGTAGCTGAATTTTGTGGGAGGGGTCAGAAAGCAGGAATGGGTTAAGTTGCCATGTTTTTTCCCTCCTGTCTGTCTGGGAAAATCTCAAGGTCAAGGTGATAGGGTGGTGGTCGGAAAAAAATGAGGGTTCAATTGTGGCTGCATGTAAGTAATGTAAATCATTCTGGGTGAGGAAGAGATAATCCAGGCGAGAGTATTTTAGATGGGATGGCAAAAAGTATGTAAAGTCTTTAGTACTCGGGTATAGGGCCCTCCAGGTGTCATGTAAGGCTAGAGAGTGAAATTGAATTTTGATCTGTCTAAGTGTGCGATAAGGTATAGAGGAGAAACCCGAGGAGGAGTTCGAGGCTGGAGCGGTACATTCATGTCGACCCCAAACACCACCAGGCCCTCGTAGAACGGAATCAGTTGATCGAAGACACCTCTAAAAAAGGACACCTGGTGGCGATTGGGGGCATAAACATTTACGAACGTCACCGGCCTATTGTATAGCGTTCCCTTGAGGAAGAGAAACCTTCCCTCGGGATCGGTCATCTGCACTTTAAGAGTAAAGGGAAGATTTCAGGATAGAATGGTTGCGACTCCCTTAGTTTTACTGGTAGTGGAAGAAGCATGATAGATCGTAGAGAAGTGCTTGTCAGTAAGTTTAGGGATTATGGGGCCCTTGAAATGCGTTTCTTGAATAAACGTAACAGCTCTAAGTCTGTGCATCTCTCTGAGTGTCATAGACCTCTTCTCTGGGACGTTCAGTCCCCTAGCATTTACTGACAGCACTTTGAGGGTTGAAAAATTAGGCATGTCGTGGTTTACGTGTTTTTGTCAAACGACCACTCCGGGTAAGTGAGGTCAGGCAGGGGGAGAAAAAAAAAAAAAAGGATGTAAGGGTGGGGAGAAGAAGGAAATTAGAAGAATAGGGATGTGAGTGTGAAAATGGGTTGTGAGATGGGGTTGTGTAGAAGGTGGGGTAAGAAAATAGAGAAAAGAAAGGGGGGATAACGTCCCAGGGACGTATGGGAGGATTTAGAGAGTTATAGGAACAAAGTTCCGACTCACTGTAGGTAACCTCTATTAGGACAGTCCGGGTAGCCCGGGCTGATGGTAGGGTGGGTGGGTTAGCACAGGGAGGAGAGGGGTGGCTCACCAACAGGGGGGATACCAAAGAAGAATAGGGTATTTGTTTCGGCAGTCAAACAATTACTTCTATCTATGACAATAGGCTACTCTAACAGTTGGGCGAGATCCAGCGGAGGGGGGAGAGTCTCTACCGTAGAATTCTGATGGTGCTATGTAATTAAGTTAAGGGGTTATGTACCAAAGGGCTTTAATGGCTTCTGCCCAAATGGCTTGGCTACTTCTATTTTCCGTATAAATTGAGCATATTGGACCGTGGGCAAGGAAAATCCTTGGCCAGCAAGCTGAGTAGAATCTGGCGTATCTCTTGTTCCCTCCGCTAGATGCCCCCCCCACCTGGGGTCAACGTCATATAAGCCTATAATAACAAGAACAGTAGTATAGCAACAACGAAAAAAGAACAACTCTCAGGATCACGACAATCAGTCAAGTAATGGCTCACGGCCTCGGAGGGGTTCATCATGGCCAGTAGTTCCTTATCTTGAGTAAATCAGCCCCAAGGCACCACGGGCCTGAATCAGCCGTCTCCTTCATAGCAAGCCTGCAGGGGCCATCGGGGGGGAGGGAGGCAGGCACCCACGCTAGGTCAAGATTCATGGTATTTCTGGAGCATATAAACATGTCTCTCACAGCCCAGGTACCCTCACCTACATGTCGCAGGGTTTGCCAAGTAACGCGGGACAGAGGTTAAAATTTAGGTTGTCTCATCAGCCCCTCGTGGAGGTCAGCGTAACGCGTGCCCCCCATCCCCGGGCCACCAACAGTAAATCCCCTAAATACTATGAGAACAGATTAAAATGAGATAGACATTAATACAGACCAAAGAATCAAGGCAGCAGGGCAATAAGGCATACCGCCCCAACACCTTAATGCCTCCAGTGGGCCATTTTCGCTGGTGGACTATTTAAGCATAAGAGCAGAACTGGTTGGTAGCTAACAAGCCCAGGTTCTGGGTCGGAGTGGATGATCGTAGCTTCATTTCGTGTCTTCTATGTGTCCAAGTTTATGGGGTGCCCATGAACGTCTCTTGGGTGCAAGGTTTGGTCTAGGGCCCTCATAGGTCGCAGTTAAGCGGGGCTCATGTGAAGGAGAGAATCTCAGCTGATCTGAGTGAGGGTTTAGTCCTGCTGGGGAACCACAATGTTCAACCTAAATACCGATACCCGCAGTCAGTCACCGTTCCTCCTGAATGCCTGCGCCTCAGTAAATATAGTGACTCTAGGTCTTATTAGAAAAGGTTAGTTTTCCTGAGGCCAGGCTATAGTATTTGTTAGGATCAAACACTTATCTAGTGACCCATCCTGTGGCAGAGCTATTGAGCAGTAAAATGATGGGGAGTGTCTTGCGCCCAAGATGCGAGGGGTATCGTTAGTCAGCAAAGCCATGTCTTAGGAGACAGGTGTTCGGGTATGGCGGAGAACAGTCAAATGGGCTCAGACCAGAGTTCTAGGCTGCGGCGCAAATGTCCTCTGGCCCTCCTTACATTCCGGGAAGGCTGAGGAATGAGCGATGGGCCGGAGGGAATAAAGAAGAGAGAGCGAAAGCTATAGAACAAAAATGTCAAACATTATTTAGCTGTATTGTGTGATTGTATCCTCTGTGGACCACTGGTTTAGCCAAGGTGCTGCAGCTTATTCGCCATCCGGTTCCATTTGGTTCGCAGGGGCAGCGTTCTGGTCTCTTCGTCAACGCCGGTAGGGAGTAGAGATCGTCTGGAAGTGCGCTGTTCGGTCGCAGGAGGAGCGAAATCCTTCCAGGCTTCTGGGATGACAAATTCCCTGTACCATTCCGGAACAGGTATTTCTGGGAGGCTGGTAAACTCGAAGAGCTGAGGGAGATCTGCTGGGGTCTGTAGGGTAAAAGAGCGCCCTTGGATAGTGACACAGAGCCCGAATGGGAAACGCCATTTGTAAATTATGTGGCGGTCTCTGAGAGCTGCTAGTATGGGTCGCAGCTCCCTCCTGTGGTTCAAGGTAATTTGTGAGAGGTCCTGAAAAATTTTCACCTCGGCTCCATTGAAACGGATCTCTTCTTGCTCTCTACCTCTTACAGCTACTTCTTCCTTGAGTTGTAATCCGTAAAACAGCAAATGATGTCCCTCGGAGGTTCACCCTCTCTCCCCCTAGGCCTCAGTGCCCTGTGAGCTCACTCAAATTCCACTGGGGCATCCTGCGCCCGTTCTGTGAGGTTGTTAATGAGCGATTGGAGGGTCAGGGGTATCTGATCGTGCTCCACCGTCTCCGGTATGCCCCTGATTCCCAGATTCCTCCTGTGACCACGGTTATTGAGGTCCTCTAATCGCCTTTGCAGCTCGATCATGTAGAGTTGGTATCTAGCTCCATGCTGTAGGAGCACTCTGATGTCTTCATCATGGCGGCCTGCCGCACGTTCCACCTCTTCTAGGTGATCAGAGACACCCCTTAGCTCGTCTTTAAGTTCAATGACCGCGTCGTTTAGGGCTCCCTTGATATCAGAAGCGATATGTTGGAGGTCGGTCATTTTCAAAACTTGCTGTATCAGCTCCAGCAGCATGTTCTGGTTCACCTGTGGTTGCTGTTTGGGCTTTCCCCTCCGTCTGTCTCCGCGCCATGGCTGAAGGCTGTTTGGAGGATCTGGAAGTGGAGGCCTCGCTTGCTGTGGAAGGCTGTGTCCGGAATAAATCCAGGAGGTTGCGCCCCAGTTGTGATTGCGGGGTGTTTGTAAATGGCAGCTGTCATCCAATCTTGCCCATCACTGCCAATCTCGTGCTTCAGGAGCTTTGCATCTTCCCTGTGATGCCGGAGCTCCTATTTCAGACGGCCATCTCATCTGCGCGTCAAGCCACGCCCCTCCGAGGGCGGCCGTTTTAATTCTCCAGAGAGGATTTTTTCACATTGTGACTGTCAGGAATCGCTGACGCTCAGGACAGTAAGCAGCGGGGGGGAATTGCTTCTGGAACCTCCTGACTTTAAAATGTCCACCACCTGCACTACCCTCCCCATGCCAAGCTTGGAGCAGGGATTGCTCAGATTTTTTATATATTCCCTGCAGCCTCTGCTGACAGTCTCCTTGAGGGTGCAGGATTCTTGCTGGAGCCTTTGCCTAGCTGGTGAGTGGTTACCAACTTCAAACCTAAAAAGAAACAAAAAAAGAAGGAAGATGTTTTATTTTTGCACTATATGCAGTTCTTTCCTTCAGCCCAGGATGAGCTCATAAATTCCTGTACAGGAGGAACTGAAAACTGCGGAAAGGTAAGGGATTCCTGGTGGGTCTGAGGTTTTTCTCTAAACCCCCCCCTCCCCCCCGCCCCCCCACCCCCGGGAAGGCCCTCCAGATCACTAATTATTCCTCTATATTGTAAGGGGAGAGGTCCTTCACTTGGAAGCCGCAAGACTGCAATTTCTTCCTCTAGAAATCATCGCTCTCCATCTCCTCTGGCTTCTCACTCTAATGCCAAGTCAAAACGCCACCATGTTCAGCTCAGTCCTTCATCAGACGCTTCATCAGACGCTGGGGGCCCATCTTCTAGGCATCTCCATTGTACCGACCATGGGCAACCTGTCTCTGCAGAGATGGTCACCAATGCTTGCTGGGCTTGTGGTGAGATTCCATTACCCTTGAAACGCCTTTGTGAATTATGCTTCAGGGAATCTTCCCAGACCGGCCAGATGGTTAATAAGGACATTAAGTTGTATATTAAAAAAGCAGTGGAAGAAGTGGTGAAGGCCCTGTTTCCAAACCCTTCTGGTGGAGGAAGAACTAATCGCAGAAGCAGAGAAGAAGGCTCTCTGGAGCCTGGGGCTATTAGTTCAGATTCAGTGGAGTCAGAGTTTGGCTGAGATGTCTTGATACATATTCTTTTGACTTTTCTCTAGTGCCCACATTTATATCAGTGGTCAAGCAGGCCATTGATTGGGAGGAGGATTCTGCAAGCACACAGGAGCCGAAGAAATATTACCCAAATTTGAAGAGGGAACTTCCAAAATTTCCTTTCATATCAGAGATCAAGGAATTAATGGAGGAGGAATGATCTAAGCCGGACAGAAAGCCGGCAGTACAAAATAGTGTCAACAAGTTATATCCATTCTGACAATCGGATTTGGAATCTTGGGATACCCCTCTTAAAGTAGATGCATCTTTACAGCGCCTGACAAGGCATATCACCTTACTGCTGGAGGAAACTGTTTCATTCAAGGATTCTATGGAGCGGAAGGCTGACTCAGAACTAAAGAAGGTTTTCACCACTGCGGGGGCTGCCTGCAGGCCGGCTTTGGCCCTGACCTCAATTGTTAGGGTCTGGGCTTTGAGTGTGGAGTCAGCTTTAGGTTACCGGTCGGAAGAGGAGTTACTGTCATCAAGTCTTCAGGGCCTAAAATTGTCAGCTGAATTCATGGTGAAAGCAGCTGTTGACTTAGTCAGGTTTACTTCCCACATCATGGCTCACTCGGTCATGGCTTGACGGGCTCTTTGGCTGAAACACTGGTCCACAGACTCTGCTTCAAAGCAGGCTTTATGTTCCATTCCCTTCTCAGGAGGCACTCTTTGTTAAAATGTTAGAAGAGGCAATTGGCTGGGTGACTGGAGGGAAGTCAAGTCTTCTGCCCCAAGATCGGAAGCGTCGTCTGCAGTCGTTTCAGACCAATAGATGACCCCGTGATCAGTACAAGGATGCCAGGTCCTATTGCCCTGGTAGAGAGTTCTTGCAATTCTCATGGCGATCTCACAGCACCTTTGCTGATCAATCCAAATCTAAAGTCCCTCAAGCTTACAAATCTACAGCTACTGTATATCCTTCTGAAGGTCGACCTGCCCAGGAATCGCCAGTAGGAGCAAAGTTGGCTATCTAAAGCAGTATCTGGGCAGAAAGGATAACAGATTCCTGGGTCTTGGAGGTGATTCGGAATGGCCTTTGTCTTCAGTTTCAAGGTTCTCCTCAAGGAAGACTGTTTATTTAGATGAAGATTCCAGCTTCAGGAGAAAAGCGAGCATCGCTGGAATCTTACATCTCAGAGTTACTCACGCTTCAGGCTATTGTAAAAGTGCCAGAAGGAGAACGGGGCCAAGGGGTATACTTGTCAGGCAAGCGGCGCTTGGTCTTAGACCTAAAAAACCCGAACTCCTTTCTGAAGCCACAGTCGTTTTCGATGGACCATTACAGCAGTAATCTGCAGGGGCAACTGGATGGTCTCCGTTGCCCCCGAAAATGCTTATTTCCATATCCCGGTGGGCAAAGTTCATCAGCGCTTCCTGAGATTTTTCTATGCAGGCAACCATTTTCAGTTCAAATGCCTTCCCTTTGGCCTCATCTTGGCCCCAAGGGCATTTACAAAAGTTCTAGTAACAGTAATCACTTATCTTCGGCAGCAAGGAATAAGAATATTTAATTACTTGGACGATGTCCTAATTCTTGCTCAATCCAAGAATCTTTTGCTACAGATCAAGTTCTTGCCACCTTAACGCCGTTCGGATGAATAATAAATACAGAGAAAAGCCATCTCAACCCTTGCTAAACCCTAGTTTATTTGGGCATGTCTTTAGACACACTCCAATACAAAGTATTCCTTCCCCAAAACAAGATAGTTTGCATTTCATCGAATCTTCGGAAATAAGGGCCTCTCCTATGATCACGGTACACAGAGGAATGAGTATTTTAGGGAGCCTGACATTCTGTATTCCGGTGGTTCCATGGACCCAATAGCACACAAGAAGGTATCAATTTGATCTTCTCAGCCAATGGCGTTGCGGTTCGCTGCATTAGAAGATACACACCACGCTCTTTATTCGCAACAATCTTCGGAGCTGGAGCAGGAGAGACAACCTAGACCGGGGCAAGTCCATCAACCCTGGGGGCTGGATCACGATCACGCCGGATGCAAGTCTCCAGGATTGGGATGCTCATTGCCAGGGGTTGAACACCCAGGGCATGTGGCCCCCTCAGGTTCCCTGTTCCTCAAACCCACTGGAACTCGGAGCGGCCAGGGTAGCTCTGAAGGCATTTCTTCCCATCATTCAAGGCAAGAGGGTCAAGCTTCTAATGGACAACAAGACTGCAGTTTTCTATGTGATGAAGCAGGGAGGAACAAGGAGTCTTCAACTTCTCCAGGTAGCATCTGAGATCTTTGAGTTTGCCGAAAGTCCCCTGCTAGACCTGTCAGCTGCATATCTCCTGGGGGCTCAGAACACCGTGGCAGACCACCTGAGTTGCAACTTCTCCAACAACACAGAGTGGATGCTGAACCCAAAATATGTCGAAAGGATCGTGGATCTGTGGGGCATACCCGAGGTGGACCTTATGGCAACTCCAGACAATTGTTAGGTTCCCTGGTTCTTTTCCCGGTTCTTCTGTCCAAAGGCACTAGCACAAGATGCTCTCTCCCAAAAGTGGAATTTCAGTCGAGTATACATATTCCCACTGACAGCCCTAAATCTCAGGTCATTACTAAAGATCATGGAGGAGGAAGTCTCAGCAACAGTAATTGCTCCATTCTGGCCAAGGAGGCCATGACTCACACTCCTCTGTCACCTGGCGACATGCCCACCAATCAAATTACCTCAAGCCCGGAACCTGCTTCTTCAGAACTACCAGTTCCACCCTGATCTGGCCTTGATTACATGGCGTTTGAAAGGGACAAGCAGTCTGAATCTTTTTGAATCATGTCGACCCTGCTTGCAGCAAGAAAGCTTTCTACCAAGACCACCTATCACCGGGTGTGGAAGAAATTTGAAGTTTTTTCTGCTCAGCAGGGATTTTCATTTCAGATGCCATCAGTAGCTAATGTGCTGGGATTTCTTCAGTCTGGTCTAGGTGCAGACCTGAGCTACAACACCCTGAAAGTCCAGATTTAGGTGCTAGCTGCATTAACTGATAGTCCTTGGGCTAGAGATCCATTCGTAATCAGATTTCTCAAGGCGGCAAACAAGATTCGGCCCCATATTCCCAAAATGGGATTTACCGTTGGTACTAAAAGGATTGTTGAAATCACCCTTTTTCCCAGATTTGGTCAGTTCAATGTATTATTTTACCTTGAAGGTTGTGTTCCTAATGACTCTGGTCTCAGCTAGGCGAGTTTCCTGCAGGGAATTGTTGCACATTTTTTCCAGATGGAGTCGTGTTAGGTCCTTCTCAAAGTTTCCTGCCTAAAGTCTCCTCGGAGTTCCACTTTAATTGGCAGACGGTTCTTCCAGCTTTTTCACAAAGTTGCACAGGTTGGATCTGAAATCCATTCTACAGACATATTTAGAAAGGACAGAGCCATTCCAAAAGTCTGAAGCTCTCTTTATATATCCAGAGTGGGCATACCAGCCTCCCCAAGGATCATCCCATCATGGGTGGTGAAAGCGATTAAAACAGCATACTCACTGGAAGGCCACTCCCCTCCCCAGGAAATCAGTGCACATTTGACCAGAGCAGTTTTGTCCTCCTGGGCGGCCTGGTGAAAAGTATCAGTGGACGTGGTCTGTAAGACGGCAAGCTGGAGTTCTCCTAATACTTTCATCAAGCATTACAAGCTGGTCGTGGCTTCTTTCCAAACAAATCTCATGGGAACTTCTGTGTTGTCCTCTGCCTTGTCTAGATCTTAATAAATTTACCCTTTGGCAGCACCTGGTGCCTAGTTTTTTTTACCCTCCCTTGGTGTGTGCTAGTTAGCTCTCGAGGTCGTGCTGGCATGAGGCTGAGCCAGGAACATGGAAAATTGTTATCAATACTTACCGTAATTTTCCTTTCCTGGCTCTGCCTCATGACACCACACACCCTCCCTGGGCCATCGCAAGTTATTTACAAGAACATCTGCACCAGGTACTACCTGTCTTTTATGTGTCTATTCAGGGATGTCCTATATGGGGTCAAGCAGCAGAGTTCACACAAGGTCGCGCTGTAATGAGACAGAGCCAGGAAAGGAAAATTACGGTAAGTATTGATAACAATTTTCTGTTATACTTTGTGTATATTTATATATACATACATATATTCTGTGTGAAAGTTATAAAGTCTACAAACTATGGTATACAAATATATTTGAAAATTGATCAATCCCGATGTACCAATCTCATTTCTTGAGACCCTAAAATGCCAGGACAGAACAAATACCCCCCAAATGTCCCCTTTTTGGATAGTAGACAGTCCAAGGAAAAGCAAGAATGTTGTATACAAATCTGTCCAGGCAATAGAGCAGAGGTGTGGAAAAAAACATATTTGGTCATAGCATATCATTGTTTTATCTGTCTGGGAGCTAAATTGTAGGCTACATGAAGATGATAATAGTTTAATATCACAATTGCTTTGCTCTATTTTCACTTTATTATGTTGTACAATGTACAGTATATATAATGTTTGCTTCGGCAATGTTCCAACTCACGGGCAGACTTTCTCCACATTTTTTGGACCTGTCCAGAGATAGCCAGATATTGGTCAAAGGTTCTACAATTCATTACAACTGTAACAGCTATCCAGGTATCTCAGGAGCTGAGAGTCTGCCTGTTGGATCTCGTGGAACCCCTAGAAAGAAAAGTCAATAGAATACTCTTGAGCACCCAGCTATTCTATGCTAGAAAAGCAATTGTCCTCCTTGGGAAATCTGTTACTCCCCGTCTTTAGACAGGTGGTCCATTGTTAACTCAGTTCTCCCTCTATACTGTATATAGCCTCTTACAACAGCCAAGGATTTCTGACTAAATTCAACAAAATTTGGTCCCAGTGGTTAGAGAATTCTGCCAAGGTGACCATACCTTAAGACACTCACTTCTTCAGAGAGGTTGGCTAGTTAGTGGTGGGCTCTTCTTTCTTCAAATCTCGCTGAAGGGTTTCAGCCCTGTCCTTTGATTAATTTTTTATTTGTTCACTGGGAAATGACCCCCCTATTTTATTTTATATACATCCTCTGCTATTGTTTAGGTGATGCTGTATGTTTGACTAGTTGCTGGTAATCCTACTTTTTGGCTACAATACCTACTGCTATATCTTGTACTCAGGATGTCATTGTACCTCTATTGGCAGCCACGCACTGCCACACTGCATTGTAAGAATGGAGCTTTTCTCAAGTGCTTTTTTTTTCACTTTTTCTGACTGGCAGTTTTTCGTTGACACGCTGCCTGATTGTGTTATATGTTTTCTCTATTAAAAAAAAACTGAATAGAATAGAAATTTTCAAAAAAAACAAAATTCACTGCTACTGATCACCAATCCATTAGCCACTTCAACACTTTCCTGCCCAGGCCAGTGTTCAGCTTTCAGTGATCAGGGAATATACAGTATCTCACAAAAGTGACCCCCCCTCACATTTTTGTAAATATTTTATTATATCTTTCCATGTGACAACACTGAAGAAATTACACTTTGCTAAAATGTAAAGTAGTCAGTGTACAGCTTGTATAACAGTGTAAATTTGCTGTCCCCTCAAAATAATTCAACACACAGCCATTAATGTCTAAATCGCTGGCAACAAAAGTGAGTAGACCCCCAAGTGAAAATGTCCAAATTGGGCCCAAAGTGCAAATATTTTGTGTGGCCATCATTATTTTCTAGTACTGTCTTAACCCTCCTGGGCATGGAGCTCACCAGAGCTTCACAGGTTGCCACTGGAGTCCTCTTCCACTCCTCCATGATGACATCACGGAGCTGGTGGATGTTAGAGACCTTGCTCTCCTCCACCTTCCATTTAAGGAAGCCCTACAGATGCTCAATAGGGTTTAGGCCTGGAGACATGCTTGACCAGTCCATCATCTTTACCCTCAGCTTCTTAACAAGGCAGTGATCATCTTGGAGGTGTGTTTGAGGCTGTTATGTTAAAATACTGCCCTGCGGCCCAGTCTCTGAAGGGAGGGGGTCATGCTCTGCTTCAGTATGTCACAGTACATGTTGGCATTCATGGTTCCCTCAATGAACTGTAGCTCCCCAGTGTCAGCAGCACTCATGCAGCCCTAGACCATGACATTCCCACCACCATGCTTGACTGTAGGCAAGACAAGCTTGTCTTTGTACTACTAACCTGGTTGCTGCCACACACGCTTGACACCATCTAAACCACATAAGTTTATCTTGGTCTCATCAGACCACAGGACGTGGTTCCAGTAATCCATCCTTAGTCTGCTTGTCTTCAGCAAACTGTTTGCGGGCTTTCTTGTGTGTCATCTTCAGAAGAGGCTTCCTTCTGAGATGACAGCCATGCAGACTAATTTGATGCAGTGTGCAGCGTATGGTCTGAGCACTGACAGGCTGACCCTCCACCCCTTCAACCTCTGCAGCAATGCTGGCAGCACTCATACGTCTATTTCCCAAAGACAACCTCTGGATATGACGCTGAGCATGTGCACTCAACTTCTTTGGTCGACCATGGCGAGGTCTGTTCTGAGTGGAACCTGTTCTGTTAAACCACTGTATGGTCTTGACCACCGTGCTGCAGCTCAGTTTCAGGGTCTTGGCAATCTTCTTATAGCCTAGGCCATCTGTATGTAGAGCAACAATTCTTTTTTCAGATCCTCAGAGGATTCTTTGCCATGAGGTGCCATGTTGAACTTCCAGTAACCAGTATGAGAGAGTATGAGAGAGTGAGAGCAGTAACACCAAATTTAACACACCTGCTCTCCATTCACACCTAAGACCTTATAACACTAACAAGTTACATGACATCGAGGAGGGCTAATTGGGCCCAATTTGGACATTTTCACTAATGGCTGTGTGTTGAGTTATTTTGAGGGGGCAGCCAATTTACAATGTTATACAAGCTGTACACTCACTACTTTACATTGTAGCAAAGTATCCTTTCTTCAGTGTTGTCACATGAAAAGATATAACTAAATATTTACAAAAAGGTGAGGGGTGTACTAACTTTTGTTAGATACTGTAGCTTAGTGTAGTATCACCTATAGCAGTCCAGTGGCAGTTGCTCCATAAGGGGCACAGGGGTGCTGCCCCCCCACCCATGTGTCTGGCCCCCTGATCTACGTACGGGGCGCCGGACACATGGATTCCAGTGGAGGGGGTGTATGTTTTTGAAGCACGTGATTAGAGCCAGAGGCTCTAATAGTCTTCAAAACAAGGTGGGCTCAGGGTGCAGAGCACTGCGCCCTGATCCCACCTTGTTGTGGGACACTAGCGAATGAATATTCACTATTCTGCCTCATTCTCCTCCCGGCCAATCAGATAGCCCATTTTGGCTAGGGAGTCTTAGAACTCCCTGGCCAATCATGTCTCAGGACACACGTCTGGCATCTATTCGGCCGGAAGGAAAATGTGTGCGGCTCCGGCTCTTCCTTCTCCCTGCCTCCGTGCCTCACAAGGTAAGACAGCTTCTGGGGCGACTGCCACTGTGTGTCTCCCACGGGGGTGTGTTGGTTGATCACCGCCGCCCGTGTCTCCCACATGCGGGGGGTTGATTGCTGGTGGATTACCCACCGTCCATCTCCCGGGGAGGGGGGGGGGGGAGTGTTGTTATGCCACCCCCCAAACACAGTGAGCACCAGCCGCCACTGGTTCATATAAGCCAAGCAAGCCTGCCCCCAGGAACATCATGTTCACTGACTAGGAACTACAGGAGGCTGAAGAAAGGAAGCACAAAATAGTCCCTGTGGTTCCAGGCATGCAGTTATCTGCTGGGTATGGCTGGGACTGGTGTCTCACAGGAACATAGTCAGTGGGACATGGAGATGGGTCAGGTCAGACCACAGGCAGAGACATGGTCAGCAAACAGGTAAAGGATCGGTCCAGGCAACAGGCAGAACCATGGTTAGAAACATGGTAGACACATCGTTCACAGAATCATACCAATGTGCATTTCTGGAAGCTGGCACGAGGTGCGTTTCTAGGAGGACATACAGGTATGTCCTCCCAGATCAATGCTTGTCCTGCTTGGCCATAATATATGCAGTGGCTGGGAGGGAAGTGGTTACATT
>BLSH010494877.1:29092-41158 GCA_018402905.1 Glandirana rugosa
CCAGGGGGATTCTTACGTATAGTCGGACGGACCATCCCTCGAGTGAGGGATAGAGGACTTAGAGGACTTGGTATAGTCCGGCGTACGGAAATAGTAATCCATACAGAACTACCCCGCGTCGTTTCGGGTGGGGGAAACGTTCCGGGTTACATTGATATATCTACCTCTGTTCCTGGAGTCGGCACGTTGAACCTATTCCCCGGGGTTCTATAGGACTGGGGATACATTTACTCTTGTTCCATGAATAACGAGGAATTTTTTTTGTGTTTATCATAAACGAGAACCAATCTTGGAGGTTTACTTTGCAAACTTTTTACTATTTAGCTGGCACCGCACCCTCTGTTATTTTTATTTTTGGATGTGAGTGTAATCAAGCTTATTGGTGCTGGCTGCCAGCCATACGGCATTTTAACTGTTCTAACCAAGAGCAAATACTATTTGTGTTTTTTTTAAGGAGCAATAAGTACCTTGTTCTCATTTACATAGGGGTCAGGATATCTTGGGGCCCCTTATCCAAGTTGCACGGCTGAGGTCCTTGTCTCCATCTATATAGTTACATTGGGCCTTGCAAAGGGGGTGGGCTTTGCTGCGCCCCATCAAGACATACCTAATGATAAAGGCATGCGGCCTGATATGGTTCAGGAGATTCAGGAGATAGGGAGTGAGCTCCCTACCAGGCAGGCTGATATGCATTCTTAGGGGGACCCCATGCTTTTTTTAACTTATATTTTCCTTAACAGGACATCACACATTGTTTACGAATAAGTTAACTGCTCCTTCCTTTTAAGAAAAAAATACACCATGGGATTCTCCCTACATTTCAAACCAGACCCTTATCCAGACATGCCGCTTGATTGGCCAGAAAAGAAGGGTTAGCTACCCCCCCCCCATGAACCATACCCGGTCACATATGCTCTGCTCAGCCAAGACACCCCCTTGCAAGGCACCTTGTCCTCATGCTGATGGGGAAAATGGCCTCACCTCCACACTGTGTCCCCGAAAAAAGTTTATCAGAATCTTTTAAATAAAGAGGCTCCTAGATAGCTGCCCCCCACCTGAATGAGTATGGGGTACATTGTAACTAGGAATACAACATTACCATTTTGTTCAGACCAAGTACAATTACTGATACCTATTTTTGCGTGCGGTGCAATTTGAGCCCATACAAAAGGAATTCACTCAAATTTCATGGCAAAGGATCGCATGTGATTTCAACAGGAATTTGGTGAAATTCCTATCCAAATCACATACGGCACCGCTCCTGTGTGAACCCAGGCTGAAGTCACTAATACAACCCTGTGTTCACATAGAAGCAGTGTGGGAAACCTATTCAAATCACATGTGATTCTTTGCAGTGTGATTCAAGCCCATTCATTTTGTATGGGCTCAAATGGCACTGCACCGCACGAAAATGGTACCAGTTGTAGGTGTCAGAGCATTTGCATGAGTACAAGTATGTGCACCGTTCAACCCTAATTGTAACTACTTGTTATTCATTTACAAAATAAAAGAAATGGTAATTAAAAACACACACATGCACACCAGAGCAAAATGTCATTATTAAAAAAAAAAAAAAATATATAAGAAGCAATATCCCTGGATGTAAATCCGAAGTCAATCATATCAATATGCGATGTAGATCCAGGTCAGTCGCGATAAGTGATGCCTGATGATGTTGACCCATGGCCATGACAAACAGACGATTTTCCTATTGCAAATGACCATCAGGGGAACTGGTGTTAATGATGTCATTGACCAAATATGGTTATGACCATATTAAGTCAATGATGTCACCTAGGAACCTTACTGGTTTAACTCAAGAATACAGTATAGGGTCTATGTAAACAAAAATTGTCATCAGTATAGGCACAATGACTGATGTCAGTTTTGTTTGCATTATAATTATCTCCTATGATTGCCAGCTCCATCTAGTGGCCATAATGCTATATTTTTAAGAAATACCTCTGTCAACAGAGCTGTTTATTGTAGGAGATAATCATAATATAAACAATACTGTGATAATTTGCTGTGCCTGTGCGAATACTGAAGACATCCGCATGACAATTTTTTTATGCAGTGACAACCCATGTGTTGCAAATGTCCATGTACATACATTATAATCAGATGTACAGCATGAAACTGACAATTTATTGAAAATTTTTGCTAAGTAGACCAAAGCCATTCATGTCAATAGGGAAGGTAAATTAAAGTACATGTAAGCCATACATTAGCATACTAATGTTGTAAGCCATACTCTAAAAATTCGTTTGCTACAGTACTGTGGAGAATACACAATTCTTATTATTATTATTATCAATAAAGAGGATTTATATAGTGCCAACAGTTTGCGCAGCTCTTTGCCATTTTATTTTAATATACAATTTGTTTTCATTCTTTTTTCATTGTTTTTTCTTCATTTTTTGCTTGTCAGTGCTTCTGATCTCCTCCAGCTTCTTTACAGCCACTTTTTGCCTGCATGCAAGCTATAGGTGTGCACAGCCTATTGCATTAGGGTGTGTGTCCCAAAGCTTAAACACACATGCATGTGTGTGTACAGTTGTGCTCTAAGTTTACATACCCTGACAGAATTTATGATTTCTTGGCCATTTTTCAGAGAATATGAATGAGAACACAAAAACATTTCTTTCACTCATGGTTAATGTTTGGCTGAAGCTATTTATTATTTATCAACTGTGTTTACTCTTTTTAAATCATAATGACAACAGAAACTATCCAAATGACCCTGATCAAAAGTTCACATACCCCAATTTTGTTTGGGTACAATGTCGCACGACCGCGCAATTGTGAGTTAAAGTGACGCAGTGTCATAGCGCAAAAAGTGCTTTGGCCAGGAAGGGGGCAAATCCTTCCGGGGCTGAAATGGTTACATTGTAGCAAAGTGTCATTTCTTCATTGTTGTCACATGAAAAGATATAATAAAATATTTACAAAAATGTGAGGGGTGTACTCACTTCTGTGAGATACTGTATATGCAGCACTGATGGGCACTGATAGGCGACACTGATGGGCACTCATAGACGGTACTGATGGGCACTGATAGGTGGCAATGGGCATTGATAAATGGCCCTGATGAACACTGATAGGTGGCACTGATTGGTGGCACTGGCGGGCACTGATGGACAGCACAGATAGATGGCACTGTTTGGCTTGGCAGCACTGAGCAGGAGGCACTGACAGGGATCACTGATGGTCACAGAGTGTCATCCCTAATAGGCAGTGATTGCCATCCCTGGTGGGCTCTAGTGGGCTTACCTGGTGGTCATCCTTGCTGCCATTGGTGGGCATCCATTGTGGCCATGGGTGGGCATCCCTGGTGGTCCTGGTGTGGCATCTGTGTGGTTGGACACAGCTGATCACGTGGTAAAGAGCCTCCATCAGAGGCTCTTTACCAAGATCAGAGATGCAGTGTGTCAGACTGACACACCACACCACTGATCGCCAAAAACACATTTTTCTCAGTTTCTGTTATAATATTTTACAAATTAGTCATTTTTCTTCTTAAATTTTGGCCAAAATGTATGCTGCTACATATCTTTGGTAAAAAATAGCCCATATAAGTGCATATTATTTGGTCTTTGTGAAAGTTATAGAATCTACAAGCTATGGTGCCAATCATTGAAAATTGATTACACCTGATGTACTGATGGCCACTCTAATTTCTTGAGACCCTAACAAGCCAGGACAGTACAAATACACCCCAAATTACCCCTTTTTAGAAAGTAGACAGCCAAGCTATTTAGTAAGAGGCATGGTGAGCTTTTGAAGTTGTAATTTCCTCCCACAATTTTTTGCAAAATGAAGATTTTTTTTTTCTTTTTCTTTTTCATAAAATTGTCATAATAACAGGTTATTTCTCAAACACAGCATATGCATTCTTGCAACTACACCCGAAACACATTATGCTACTCCTCCTGAGTATGGTGATACCACATGTGTGAGACTTTTACACAGCCTGGCCACATACAGACGCCCAACATGCAGGGAGCACCGTCAGGTGTTCTAGGGATATAAATTACATCTAATTTCTAGACTACCTCTTAGGCTGGCCATACATTATACAATTTTCTTATTCCATTTCCTTTAGATTTACCTTCAACTATGTAGTAGAAGGGCTGGCCTGATTGCATACAAATTGAAAGTGTTTAGGTGTGACCCCATATTATATGGTTTTGGTAAATCTAAAGGAAAGTTGTATAAGAAAATTGTATAATGTATGACTATCCTTACACCTTTGAAGGCCCTGGAGCACCAGGACAAGGGAAACGCCCAAAAAATGACCCCATTTTGATAAGTAAACACCCCAATGTATATTCTATGAGGCATAATGAGTCTTTTCAACATGTCATTTTTTTCCACAAGTTTTTTATGCACGAACATGGTTTTGAAAAAAATGGACTTTAAAGGCATGCTGAGTAAAAGGTTGATTATAAACTTTATTTGTTACAAAAATGGCATCCATGTGCCCAAAACATTAGACATCTAAAATCACGTAGTTAAAGTAACCTGCTAGACCAGTAAAGATCCCCAGGGGTGCTGGTCACTATGTGAGTAAACCAGGACCCTAAGGGGTCAAGCACAGTATAGCATGCATGCTGCTGGGATGTATATATCCAGGCGCAACCCAATACCCACTATGCATTAAAGGGCGCTTAAAAAAGCAAAGAGTAACTCAAAACATTAAATCCTAATGGTCACGCCAGTGTAAATCCCAGCAGCGGATGTAGGAAAAGGAATTTGCTCAACTAGTTTCACGCTTCAATGGTCCGCGCTTCATCTGGAGCTGAAGGTAACAATCTAATAGGAAATAAATACATACATGTCAGGGCGGTATACAAACATATATTCAAAAGGACATTTATTTAGACGCAGTACCAAAGTAACAAATACATGTGAAGTGAGAATCACCTACATGATATACATGAAGAATTATTATACAGCAGCAGCAGCAGCATGTCCCCCTCGGGTACAGCGGGGCCAACCTCCGACCCAGCGGGATCCCCAAACCAGGCCACCATCCACCCGACCATGTGCCCCACAGGAGCCCAAGGCTGCATCACGTGAGTATGGGGGCCTGTGTGCAATGCAAAAAAGAATATGAAAGAAGATATGCAAATAATATAAGTGCAATAATAGTGCTTGAATGTATATTAATACTGGCCCGTGAATACCTGAGGATAAATGTTCCCAGGGTAGTCTCCAAATGTAGACGATAGAAGTAACAGGCTGATAGGCGATGTACACCAAAATCTTCAGAATGGGGAGATATATGGTACGATTGGGGTGCGCACAATAATCACATTTTTCAAATGTGTACCCTGCAGGCTGAATGTAATTAACACCCAGTCTGGAATCCAAACACTGTCAAACATGAAAAGATTGCATTGTAAAAGCAGTAATGGTAAACACGTGAAGATGCAGGAAAATTCCCAAGTACTTAACGTGCGACTTACCCGATGTGCATAAACACTGCCCCAGGAGATCTGTATGTGCTGCTGGTCTAACCCACAACTGCAACAACCCATCCTATATAGGGCACACCGCCCCAATCAATGGCGTCTGTCCAACCAACACGCCGCAGAAAGTGGCGTGTGATGTCATCAACCCAGCAGAGCCACTGCGCATGTGCGACGCCAACCCCACCGATTCACAAGGCAACGTCATGATAACAGACGCTCGCCAAATAAGGGATCAGGGGGGGAAGGAGCACCCACATTGAGGAGGCAGGGAGAATCCACAGGGGGCTCCCCCTTGTGGATAACTCCCACGCCGCAACGCCCAACCCGCGCACTGGCCAAGGAAGGTCAGCACAGGGCGGGCACTGACGGCGCCTGCAGCCGCACACCCGCCAAGAGACACTAGTCCATGGAGCTCCCGAGACACAAGGGGAGGGGGGAAAGGGGAGAGGGCTCAACCAAGGGGGAGACCTACACCCGAGAGTGGGCCGGCAATCCAGGGGGGGCAGCCACTGCTGGAGATCATATACAATATGCTTGAACAAAAACGAATATAAAGATAAATATGAACAGGACTTTGTACTTAATTAATAGGCAATCACAGCCTATAAACATGGGAGAGCCATAAATATAAACAAATAGAACACTAAATATACATTATATTGGGACAGAATGATTGAACTCTGTCTCCATTTGAAAATAACCCCATATATGTTGCCACACACAATGGTTGCATATGGCAAGCTAAAGTGAGAACACCTGGGCCAGGAACAGCACAATGACCAGTCACACAGCTGGGTCCACCCTAAAAGCACCCCAGAATCAAACGACACAGAAATAGCAAACTGCGCACATACCCTTTGACAACTACAAGAAGAAGTGTCAATAAAAAGACTGAATAGCCACCCACTGGAGTGATGTTAGCCATACAACATGACCATTGCAGACGGGGGCCATGGGTTAACACCTCAAAGAAGGCATAACATTTACATAAAAGGCCACTAAAGTCACCAGTCCATCTAGAGGAAGGGCCTGTAGGTTAAAACCTCATTCAGACCAGGCGCTCTATCCACAAGGTTTCTCTTTGAAGGATAATCTTGTCCCAGGGGCCACCCCTGGGATTAGCTGGTACTGTTTCTAATACTAAGAATTTAACCACCTGTGTGTTAAACCTGTGGTACAGATCTAAATGCCGACTGACTGGGGTAATCATTTTACCATTACCTGAATAGTAAATATGGTCCCCAATCCTTTGTCGTAATTGTCGTATCGTTTTACCAACATAAAATGCTCCACATTGGCAAAGCATTAAATATACCAATCCCTGTGTGCTGCAATCGGCCAAAAACCTAGGACGGAAAATCTCTCCATTGGGTAGTCTGTAACATGTGCCCTCCAGTACCCAAGGGCACATGTCACAGGCACCACAAGATGTGATCCATCTGGGCTGGGACACTAGGTGACGTTTAGGGTTATAATGACTTTGGGTTAGTTGATCTCTAAAGGATATATTCCTACGATATACAATTTCCAGATAAGGCTTGACATGTTTGGTTAAGACAGGGTCTTCAGTAAGAAGATGCCAGTGCCTATTTAAGAGCTGACGTATTTGAAAGTGTTGTGAGCAAAACTTGGTGATCAGTTTAACTGTGGATTGGGACGAAGATCATCGAACAGGATTTGTTTTATAAGTCAGTTTGTGCCGGTCCTGCAACAGTGCCTTATGAAAGGAACTTTTGAGTAGAGACTTACTATAACCCCGATTTAAAAGTCTTCCGCGCAAGGAGGCCGCTTGGGAAAGAAAATCATCCAGCCCTGTACATTTGCTACGGATGCGGGATTTTGGGCATAGGGTGTACTTTGCTTGAGATGCAGAGCCAGCATTAATATACATTCAAGCACTATTATTGCACACATATTATTTGCATATCTTCTTTCATATTCTTTTTTGCATTGCACACAGGCCCCCATACTCGCTTGATGCGGCCTTGGGCTCCTGTGGGGCGCATGGTCGGGTGGATAGTGGCCCGGTTTGCCCGGGGGGGATCCTGCTGGGCCGGAGGGTGGCCCCGCTGTACCCGAGGGGGACACGCTGCTGCTGCTGCTGTATAATAATTATTCATGTATATCATGTAGGTGATTCTCACTTCACATGTATTTGTTACTTTGGTACTGCGTCTAAATAAATTTCCTTTTGAATATATGTTTGTATACCGCCCTAACATGTATGTATTTACTTCCTATTAGATTGTTACCTTCAGCTCCAGATGAAGCGTGTACCATTGAAGCGCGAAACTAGTTGAGCAAATTCCTTTTCCTACATCCGCTGCTGGGATTTACACTGGCGTAACCATTAGGATTTAATGTTTTGAGTTACTCTTTGCTTTTTTAAGCGCCCTTTAATGCATTGTGGGTATTGGGTTGCGCCTGGATATATACATCACCGCAACATGCATGCTATACTGTGCTTGACCCCCTAGGGTCCTGATTTACTCACATAGTGGCCAGCACCCCTGGCGATCTTTACTGGCCTAGCAGGTTACTTTAACTACATGATTTGTGTGGTATACATATTTTTAAGCAATTTTAGATTTCTAATGTTTTGTGAACATGGATGCCATTTTTGTAACAAATAAAGTTTATAATCAGCCTTTTACTCAGCATGCCTTTAAAGTCCATTGTTTTCAAAACAATGTTCGTGCATATAAATCTAGTTTAGGATGTGGCATGCTTATATGTTTTTGACCATCACAGTTCCACCCTGTGGTGGGTTTATTGCCCCATTTCCACAAGTTTTTGGAAAATGTGGAAAGTAGAGTTGAGCGGACACCTGGATGTTCGGGTTCGGCGGGTCCGGCCGAACTTCGCGAAAAAGTTCGGGTTCAGTGCCGAACTTGAACCGAACTTTACCCCGGACCCCGAACCCATTGAAGTCAATGGGGACCCAAACTTTTTGGCACAAAAATGGTTGTAAAAAAGTCCTGGCAAGTGCTAGACCCTATAGGAGTAGGCAATGATTTTAGAACAATAATCTGTCCCTTACAGCAACAGCAGGAACCTGACCCTATAGGGGTAGGCGATGATTTTAGAACAATAATCTGTCCCTTACAGCAACAGCAGGAACCTGACCCTATAGAACTAAGAGATGATTTTAGAACAATAATCTGTCCATCAAAGCAGTAGACTCTACCTAGTCCAGAATCAGATCGTTCTGTAATGCAGGATGACATCTGCAATCTGTCCCTCAAAGCAGTAGTAGTAATCTCTACCTAGTCCAGAATCAGATCGTTCTGTAATGCAGGATGAGATGTTATTAATATCTGCAATCTGTCCCTCACGGCGCCGGCAGCATCCTCCCCCTAGACTAGCCTGAGAGCATGTGACATGCAGCACTACGTGACTCCAGCTTATACAGAAGCTGGGTCACATGATGCAAAGGCCAATCACAGCCATGCCATTAGTAGGCATGGCTGTGATGGCTTCTAAGGGCAAACCAGTGAAACACTTGTTGATTGGCTGCCCTGCAGCTATTCAACATGCGTGATCAAATACCCAAACCCAGAACCCGAACCCAAACTTTTTTTCAAATGTCCGGGTTCGGGTCCGGGTCACAGACACCCTAAAGTTCGGTACGGACCCGAACTTTACAGTTTGGGTTTGCTCAACTCTAGTGGAAAGAAAATGAAAATGTATTTTTTCTTACACAAAGTTGTCTATTTATAAGATAATTATAACACACAGCATGTAATTACATGCCTAGATGTCCTCAGCGAGTAGATGCCTCTGATCGGCTCTCCTCGCCGCACACTCTGTCAGTGTGAGGCGATGAGAGGCGATTACCGGCATTTCCGTGTTTACATGTGACCTCATGGTAAAAGAGCCGTGGCTCTTTACAGAGATCGGGATCGCACCGTGATCTCATTTGTCGGTGGGTGGGCGGCAAGTGGTTAATGAGGGGGGAAAAAAAGGTTTAAAAATGGATGTCAGCGGATCGGATATAAGTGGATCGTCCACTAACATCCATTTTTCGTCTGTTCCATTGTTTTTTTTGGAAGAAAAATATGGTTTTCTTCCGTCTTAAAAAGCGTAGCTTAGTAGAGACGGATTTTAGCAGATGTCAACAGATGATCATTTGCTAATGTCCGCTATCCCATAGAGATACATGTATGTCCGTTTTTCATCTGTCAACGGATGGAGGAAAAATGGACGTACAGAACGTCCGTGTGAAAGGACCCTTAGTTGGAAGGTTAAATACTCATGCATGCTTCCACTATACATGAAGAGTTTGTTAATAACTACCTATTTACATAATATTATTGTGATTAAAACTGCAAGGTATTAGGTGCTAAGACATAGTATCAATGCAGTAAAATGAAACATTGATAGTGGGTTAAATATAAGCCTTGTAAATGTACCTTTCCCTGTTGTACATTTAATTTGATATACCATTTTCTATTTGTGTTTCCTTTTTTCTGTCATTTTTTGTTTGATGCTTGTAAATTGGAAATCTTCTATTTGAAAGAAATAAATATAATATAACGTGGACGGTGTCAGTAGAGCAGTGGACATCCCAAGCAGCAGCTAGCAGCACAGAAGAGGAGGGAAGCTGGCAGTGATGCGGGGGGGGGTGACAATGGGGGCCAGGGCAGCAGGGGGAATTAGGGCGTGCTCAGGTATACGCTGTGTGCGCGCCTATGATGCATGCAATCCAGGGATTTCTGCAAGGGCAGGATTCCTGATTGTGATCACCATGTTCCTTTGTACAGTAGCTATATCTTCTACTATTTTTTTACATTAATTCATCACCCTACCATAATGCTAACAGATTTTCCAGGTGAAGCCTAGAAACTATGAAAAAAGTGTCAGTGAGAGATAGGTGACCTCCACATTTAAATTTATCTAAAAAATGGTCACAATCTAAATATATACGTTTTCAACGTGTGCAGGTACAGAGAACTTAATACTAATCTACTGAAGTAATTCTTGCTATTATTTTGGAAATTTTAATCATCCTCAAATCCAGAGGCGGCCCTCTAATTAGGCAAAAAAGGTGGTCGCCCAAGGCCTCGCGCTGACAGGGGCCTCACGGCCGCCTAATTTGCCTGGTATGTGCAGGAGAGTGGGAGGGAATGTTCCTGGTCAGTGCCCAAGCTGGCGGGGTGAGCGGGCTGGTAAAGGGACTGAGCGGGAGGCAGGGAAGCCTCTGATGCCTTGTGAAAAGGCTGCTTAATTTGCATTGCTGCAGACAGGCGTGACACCCGCTGGCCGCCGCTACATTGTGTTATACCGGCTAAAGCAGAACGGTCCCGCACACGGCCAGCAAAAGTCCAATGCTTTCACTTCTCTGTGAGCTCCCTAGTCCCGCCCAGCATGATGTCATTCAGAGGCAGGGATATGGGAAGGAAGAGCAGAGGAAAGTGCTGCTGCTAAGAACTGAGAGGAAGTGGAACCAGTGAAGCCCTGTGCAACAGTACACGTGAGTTATCAGAGGCTAAAAACCTTACAGAAGGCACTGTTGTGTTATTGTGGCTTAGCTGTGTGAACTGCCTAAAGTGATTAACTCTTTGGGGGGGGTTAATTTACAATGCCACTGGCCACTGATGCACTAATGATCAGTGTCAGTTAATTAACCGATTTTTGTGCTGCATTAGTGGCTTCAGTATCAGTGTTAATTAACCCCTATATGGTGCAACATGAAAGGGTTCATAAGCACGGACAATGATGTCACTAATGCAGCACAAAGTGTTTAATAACTGCCACTGGTCACTAATGCATCAGTGGCATATTTGATAATACCCACCACCATACACTCCACACTCCTCTCATGTACATACCACCCACCACCATACACTAAGCACCACTCTCATGTACATACCCTCCACCTGCATACACTCCCCACCCCTCTCAAATACATACCACTCACCACCATACACTCCGCACTCCTCTCATGTACATACCACCCACCTCCATACACTCCGCACTCCTCTCATGTACATACCACCCACCGCCATACACTCCGCATCCCTCTCATGTACATACCAGCCACCTCCATACACTCCGCACCCCCTTAATATACATACCACCCATTTCCATACACTCCGCATCCCCTTCATATACATGCCACCCACCTCCATACACTCCGCACCCCTCTCATGTACATACCACCCACCTCCATACACTCCGCACCCCCCTCATATACATACCACCCACCTCCATACACTCCGCACCCCCCTCATATACATACCACCCACCTCCATACACTCCGCATCCCTCTCATGTACATACCACCCACCACCATACATTCCGCGCTTCACTCATGTAT
Organism: Glandirana rugosa; assembly: GCA_018402905.1. NCBI lineage: Eukaryota > Metazoa > Chordata > Amphibia > Anura > Ranidae > Glandirana > Glandirana rugosa. The sequence goes on from BLSH010494877.1 coordinate 40,889, forward strand.
ATACCACTCACCGCCATACACTCCGCACTCCTCTCATGTACATACCACCCACCTCCATACACTCTGCACTCCCCTCATATACATACCACCCACCTCCATACACTCCGCACCACTCTCATGTACATACCACCCACCACCATACACTCCGCACCACTCTCAGGTACATACCCTCCACCTGCATATACTCCCCACCCCTCTCGTATACATACCACTCACCACCATACACTCCGCACCCCTCTCATGTACATACCACCCACCGCCATACACTCC